>QOCX01000286.1:164975-210001 GCA_005959815.1 Sarcophaga bullata | reverse complement strand
TAGAAGACCTCGGCTTAATAATGCTAATGATACATATTGTTTCAAAATAACTGTTTTTATATCAAGGATTAGCATTTAGAGGGAAGTATGCGCATTATCATAATATTACAAACTTTTGCAGTAAAAAATATTTCAAACTTCTAAGATTAATACAATTTTCAACATCAACTAAAACCAATTTTAAGTTGTACAATTAAAAGTACAAAAAAAAAAAAACAAAAAAAAAAAAGACAAAACATTCCAAATATACCCAATCAAAACGGAAAAGTTCAACTAAATTTCATTGCTTAGAAACACATGGCCTTCATTCTAAGAAATTTTAATTGAAATTTCAATAGAATTTAACAACCATGAAATAAATGGCGAGAATTTCCTTAAAATAACATGGTCAGTCAAGCATTAAAACAACGCCATTATTTCATTTTATTTTATGCCTCCTTTTTTTTTTGTTGTTGTTGTTTTCTTTAACCAAAAATATGGAAATTTTATTTTCAATAAAAGCAACAAAAAAAAAAAAAAAAGAATTGAAAAATAATTGTTTTTCGTTTGTTTCGTTTTACATCTCCCACTGGGCTCATTCCTCAACCCCACGCATAGAGAGTGGCAAATTATGAAAATCGTTTCATATTCATTTTCAATATTGGTGTCACAGTTTATAAAAAAAAAAAAAAAAAAAAAAGTTCAATTGTTCCCTAAAACTGTATGTAAACTTCATTGTTAAGGTCAATTGAAGATAGAAATAAAAAAAAATTTAATTTTGCAGTGTAAATGGGAAAGAGGAAAGAGCAAAAGACGGATAAAAAAAGTTGCTGACATAATGTTGTCAAGTCAAATGCCACACAGAAACACAACATATGGCAGATATAATACTTATTTGATCACAATTTTAATAGTTAGTGATACTAACATTGATATTTCATGCATGGGGCTGAAGAGGACATCACCCCAGTAGAGGCAAAACCTAATTCATGAAAAAATAGAAAATTATGAAACGAAGACTAAAAGGTGAATTAAAAACCTTACCGCATAGCAAATATATTTGACAACTAATTATTAATAATAAATGCTGTGTAACATTGTGCAATTTTTGATTTTTAGGTAAAAGGGGAGGAAGGTTTAAAAGAGGACAAAAAGACATGGCTTCAGATTAGAATCAGGGGCTCGTAAACATTACAACTATCCCTCTTAGTTCGATTTTATTATTTTATTTTATTACGAAACTTATGAACACCTATATATATGTGTCGCATTAGAGCGTCCTTGTAATTTTAACTTTCACATCTTTGTTCCAAAGCCTTCTATTTCGGTGTTTTCCTTATTTTCCAGGTTTACCCCATGTAATGTAACAATTATGCTAGCAGGATAATTGATCTCTGCTTTTTAGACCATTTCCCGATGCGTTCCTACTGTATCATATCAATCTCAATTGCGAAGGCCCAGTGTACATATCTACGCCTCTAATTCCTTATCGCCGTATACCAAGATAGTCTGGTTTCTGGTGTAATATATGAGCACAATGAGCCAACCTGACCTCCGAGTACTGTACTTGTCTCAAGTACACGTCCTCTAACCTAAACCTAAACCCACTAACTTACGAAATTTGTCATTACAACCCTTCAGTCAGGATTATGACCTAGTTTCTCACACCATTCTGCATGCTATTTTTTTTATAAATAAGTGGCGGGGAGAAACTTTGAGAGCCTAATAGACTATGGCGACTTCATATACATACATAAATATATACGTAGATACATAGTCCAAATTTATTACTGCTTTTAATGCATCATCCTACTACGGCTTCAGATTAATACTCATATGATCCTTATTCATATGGACCAATAACCATATGTTTACGCTGCTTTTTCGTATGGGAATGTATAGATTTAAGGGCAAAGAATTTTTTTAATACTGTCCTTAGTTACATAATTGGTCAGAAAAACCCTTCAATTAGGACTGCGACCTAGCTTCTTCCACCACTTATATTTTATGTGTTCATTTTATACATGAGTGGCGGGGCCTACAGTTTAATGTCGATTCCGAACGACAGATTTTTGAGAATCTTTTCATGGTTATTTTATTTACTATCACAGTTTTTACTAGAAGTCCGCCGAGAGGAAGGCGCCGAAGAAATATTTTTTTATATTTTCATTTTGATGTCTGACGTGGTGTTTGAACCATGGCCTTATGTTTAATAAGCCGACACACTACCTTCAGATAAATTTTCTAAATATTGTGTCGCATTATATATTATTGAACCATGTGTAACTCTATTGCTTGTATTCTTTTTTTCTTTTTTTTTTGTATTTTATCTGTAAAAAAAACAATCATTTTCATGTTGTCTTTAATAAAATCTTATTTTTTTTTTTAATATTTTTCTTACAAACATTTTCTTTAAATTATTCCATTTGTTCATGCACAGCTTTTAAAATGTATCTTTTGAATATTTAATATAATATTATGTAGTTATGTATGTATGTGTAACGTATATATATAATGTACCATATACATGCATATGATTTTCCATAAAGATTTTCCATATTTTAAGGTTGCTGCACAGATTTTTAAATAATTTGGTTTCTTATCTTCTCTTTTCTTTTCATTTCTTTTCTTTTAGTTCGTTTTGTTTCATTTTGCATTTGCAAATATTTTAAATACGATGAACGTTATTTAAATACAAACTTTAGACAAAAAAAAAAAAATTTTTTTCTTTTATGTTAGACGATGGCACAAATAACTTCTTGGATTTTCATTAATTTTAATATTAAAATTTTTTGTTTAAACAAATACTTGCTTAATGATTAAATATTTTGGCATTAAATTCCTTATTAACATGGAATTTCTACAAAAGGAATTATAGAAGTCTTAAGAACTAACAAAAAATAGATTTTTAAATTAAATTCTCAATTTGCGTAGCATAACTGGATTGAATTTAAAATATATTCTTAAATTCTCAAAGAGATTTTTAAAAATCTTTAGTGGAAATAAACAACAAAAAAAAAATAATTTTAAGTGGAAAGCATGTTCAACTGATTACCTGATATACATACGCACGACAAGTCAGTTCTGGAGTGTCTAAAGAAATTCGCCATGTAATAACTTTCTACTAGAACATACATAATTGACCATTACAATCCTTCAGTCAGAATTACAGCCTAGTTTCTCACACCACTTATGTTGTGTGTGTTAAATTTGTACATGAGTGGCGAGTTTAAGTCGATCGAACGACAGATTTTTTTGAGAAACTTTTCATGGCAATTTTATTTACTCTCAGATTTTTTGCCGAAATCTGCTGAGAGGAAGCCGCCGAAGAAATATTTTTTCATATTTCGTTTTTGTGTCCTGAGGATGTCTGACCGGGGATTCGAACCCTGGCCTTTCGTCTAATAAGCTAACACACTACCAACTAGACTACGGTGATTACGGTTTTTACTATAGCATGCATACATAATTGTGCGTTAATTGTATGTATGAGTGGCGGAACCTACAGTTTTAAAGTCAATTCCGAATGTCAGATTTTTGCGTAACTTTTCATGGGAATTTCACGTTACTCTCATAGTTTTTGCCAGTAATCTGCTGAGAGTTTGAGATATCTGATCTGGGCTTTGAACCGAGGTCTCATGTCTAATAAGCCAACATACTACCTATTAGACTATGGTGTCTTTACCTTTTTACGATAAAATTTAGTTAAACTACTAAAAAATGTGACGCGAACTCAGCGTTTAAAAAGAGTGGAAACAGTGGAAACATACCCTTCTCAAAACAAATGAGTTAGAGGCACTCAAAATTTTTGTTGGGAAATTACAATAATTGAAGTTTTGAGTCATGTTTCAAACTAGGGCTAACCTAAGGTTAATAACTAGTCTTTTGGCAGGAAACTATAGACTCAAAGTACACCTATTCTGAATGGTAATCGTCCTAAAACCAACTTTTAAATGCTGTGTTCATGAGAAGAAATCATCAGCAACACTTTCTTGGAAATTGTAAGACATTAGCACATCTCAGAATGGAACACCTTTTTACATTTATGTGGCAAGCAAGCTATTGCTCTTATTGATACCAAAGAGCCTAACAGCATCCTGAGTACTATAAATAATAAATTTTAAAGAGCATAATAGACCCTATGCTCTCAATAATAAGGCTCCGATTAACATACACATTTTTATTCTATACCTGTAGCCATCATAGCCAAATTGTCACAGCATTATTTTATACGTTAAAAAGTTTGCATGTATATTGGATCTATTGAATGTTTGTCTACCGATAACACCAAATCAAACACTTTAGGAAATTTATCAATGACCTTGACCTAATATTACTGAACTCTAATTGTAAACTATTATATTTATGCGTAATATTAGATTCAATTTTAAATCAACTTTTTAATCTCATGCTACCACAAACTTCAATGCAACTACTATAAGAATATTGATAAACATTCGCATCACTTAAAGTGATGAATTATCTCAAGCCAAGCTTAGATTGGAGCTCTTATAAAAATTAAATTAAAAATTTGCTTAAAATTGACCTCAGTAACCTCATCTCTAACTTGCTATTATTTTCTTATTAGATTTTCTTTCGGTTTTCCTAACTAAGTTATTGATATGATTTGTATGTATCCTTGAGAAACCGTTTTACTGATTAATTGCAATTATTTCACACACACACACATTATTATTGACAATTCGCTGGAAAGAGCTTCTTGTCAGGAGCTTGGAATTTTTGAATTTCTTCGAAGTTAGTACTAAGTTTACTTGGGTTTAAAGTCTACTCTTTTACCAATTATATTTCAAAATTTTTTCTAATTCTCTTTTAAACCTTCTTTACCCACTACACAATGTAATTTAATTAATAAAATTTATAAGATACTGTAAAATATATCTGCTGTCAGCAATGTCAGTTTCGGAGTTTTGAATTAGGAAAACATAAAAGAATTTTCCTAAATCCCAATCCAATGGCATAAACAATGACTTTCTTTAAGAAAACTAATATAATATGAAGCAAAACTAAACAATGCAATGAAAGGAACATTTTTAAATGACATATAAAAATATAAAATACCAACAAACAACTGGAAAATGTTTTTACTTTAAGCCAATATTTCAAAAAAAAAAAAAAAAAAAAAAAAAAAAAAAAAAAAAAAAAAAAAAAAAATAAGGAAAAACCAGAAGTAAATGAATTTAAATTGATGTTTTTTGTTTGTTTTTGTTTTCTTAAATGCAAATTCAAACGTATACAATTCATAACATTTTTAAAATAAAACAAGTTTAACAGAGAATTATTCTCTCTTTATTTGAATAATTTACATACAAAGCCACAAGTATTGAAAGGAGAAAAAAAAAGGAAAAAACTTACGAACATAAAACCCATACGACATGATGTATTACAAGCAGGATAAAAAAAGAAGGAGAATCGTATTAAATTTCTTGAATAATGTTTTGGTTTTTACTTTCAATTTAAAAAAAAAAAAAAAAGAAAAAGGGAAAAAAGAGAAAAAGACAAAGATTTATGGTAGAGATAATATATGGATGGGATTAAGGCATATGAATATGAATATGAGATGTGATCCAACCATTATGGAAACATACTAACAACACTTGTCATATGAATTTCTAAATAAAAATCTTTTTCGGTTTCAATGGCAAAAATTGCAGTTTTGCTCAGATGCTAACAACAAAATCTGTTTTGTTTTTGTTTTACAGAAAATTAAAGATTCGATTATTTTAAGGAAACATTTTTTGAAATTTCAATTTAAAATGAAAATCGTTTTATGAAAAAGGAAGAAATAAATCGTTTTCTATAATTAAATTTAATTAAAAAAAAATAACATGCCTGCCATGTCGATATTATAAAACAAAATGACTAATGGACACCCATTTATCTAAGACTCCTCATTCTTTATTTTTAGAAAAAAAAACTTTTTTTTTTTTTTTTTTTTTTTTTTGCTTTCTACTCTCTGTATACGGTTGTATTGTATTAAAGAATTGAGTTTCACAGATTAACGAAACAAAAGGAATGAGAAAATATACAGGAAATTAGTAAAAGGAAAACGATGAACATAATGGATGAGCATTAAACAAGTGTGTATTGTTGTTTGTTGTTGAATTCTGAGAAAGTGACGTGAAAACGGATTTCACTTTAGTGCTTAAGATAAATGATTTTTTTTACTCGAATGGCTAGTGTGCACAATGACTTGATATGGATTGGTTTTATTTAATTTTTATTTTATTTTATTGAATTTAATTTATTAGTTTGAGAGTTTTATAATTTCCTCAGAGATAAAAATTACATACAACAGCAGAATAAAAATCAATTGAATATTAAAAAAAAAAACAATAGAAATGAAATTAAATAACCGTTTATTACTTTATAATTCAAAAAGATTGATAGAAGGTCATCTCACTAAATAGGCATTGTAAATAGCCCACTAAATTTAATTTCGGCATCAAAATCTTTTTAATAAAGAACACAAAATGTACAGTGAGCGTCAAAATAAACTGCACCAATATACACTAATAAATTGCCATTATTTTTGTTTAAAATTAAAAAAAAAAAGTGTTTTTTTTTTTTTTTTTTTTTTTTTTTTTTTTTTTTTTGAAAAATCGAAATATTTTTTCGTGCACTCTCCTTAAGTGGTAAAAGTTGAGTTTGGTAATCATTAGAATTTTATTCATTTTGTGCAGTTTCTTTTGCCGCTCACTGTATACATGTATACTACAAATAATCTCCCCAAGAAACTATTATCAGAGATATCCTTTTGCTTAAGTACCCTATTTTTGTAGCAAGTACAGCTTTTTTTAAATAGCCATTCATCATGATCTCCATGTCTTTATTGCTGGCAAATTTTAGGCCGCAATGGAAAACAATAGGAGGAAGGTACATACATATGCTGAATAAGGTGCGCAGTTAAGCAGCTCAAATACATTGATTTTCCTCATTGCAATAGTCGATATGTAAATTGGTGCTTATGATAATGCCAAATGCAGCCTTTCTTCTTTAATGTTTACTTATTCACTGGATTAATTGGAGAATTTATCTTGTTTTGGAACGTAATCTGTAGAAATTCCTTCTTAAAAAATTCAGATAGCAGCTACAATTACCTGCTTAAATCAAGTCATGAAAGTTTGGATTGAACGTTTGAAAAATTAACAGAGAATTCCTACAACATTTGAAAGTAACACTAATTCTCTTAACAGTTCAAATATAAACTGAAAGAGTCGTTTTCTTTAATTTTTCTTTTTTTTTTGTATTAATTTTTCTATGATTAAAGTTGTTAAATTAGGTTGACAATGGAACATAACTCTGTAGGGAGGTCAGAAGCATAGTTAGATTCAAGTTGAGGAAGCCAACCATGGGTCTCAATGCTATTGACATACACCTAATCCATCACAATAAGTCTAGTACACTCACCATTTCGAATACCACCTTTCATTCTGTAGGAAGTCTTTATCTTCTACAAACTTCCTTAACTTCTTCAAGTCCATTCCTCTGAGGTCAAGTTATGTCTGGTATAGTGTCATCAACAAAATATTCGGATCTTAATCGTTTCGATGTCTTCACCTTATATCATGCATACGCCACGGTGCCAGTAGAAGTTATTGATAAATTTTACTTGAAAAACGACTTCGCTTTGAAATTGTCATTAACAGATCATAACCAATGGAAAAATAAATAAAAAAAAAGTAAAACGAAATCAGTAAAATGGAAAAAAAATTCCGGCCTTCTCAAGTAATAATGGTGGCCGTAGTACGTTGCCTTATTAGCCGTGAAGCCATGGATCAAATTCCAGGTCAGACTTCATAATGAAAATATAAAAAAAAAATATTTTTTCTGCGATTTCCTCTCAGTAGATTTCTGGTAAAAACTCTAGGCGTAATTTATATTGAAAAGCTAGGTCGTAATCCTCACTGAAATGTTGTAATGACCAATTATGTATGTATGAAGTCTAACGTATAGTATATTGCTTTACTAAACAACAATTTCGAGCACAAACCTCTTAAAAAAATAATTTTTTTCTGTCATTAGTCTTCCGCTAAAAATTTTTGCCATGATGATCTTCAATTCAAGAGTTTTCAATTCATTAAGTTAAAACACACAATAGGAGTGATAATAAGAATCTAACGGTAATGTAACGGCCAATACGTACATACATAATTGGCCATTACAACCCTTCTGTCAGGATTACGGCCTAGCTTCTCACACCACTTATGTTGTGTGTGCTAATTTTATACATGAGTGGCGGGACCTACAGTTTAAAGTCGACTCCGAACGACAGATTTTTTTGAGAAACTTTTCATGACAATTTTATTTACTCTCAGAGTTTTTGCCAGAAATCTGCTGAGAGGAAGTCGCCGAAGAATATTTTTTTCATATTTTCGTTTTGATGTCTGACCGGGGATTCGAACCCTGGCCTTTCGTTTAATAAGCCAACACACTACCTACTAGACAACGGCCAATAACGTTATGTATATTGGAATTTAAGTGTATACATATGTATATCAGGAATGTTTATAACCAATTTTCACTGTGCCAAATTTTTTAGTAATCACTCCACAACTTCTCTTAGAAAACTGATAAACCAAATGAATTTTAAAACTTATGGAAACAATGCTTTCAAAAAAAGTTTTCCACTGTGCCAAATATTGAAAACTAGGTAACTCACGAGCAAGACCATGTTCCAAAAATTATCAGTTTGGTGTAGCATATTCTCTTTCCCTTCTTTCTCTTACTTCCATTTTAAGTTTATCTTTCATGTTCTTTAAAGTATTTTAAAGGAATTTCAAAATAAGAAATCTTTATTAAGTAGACTTGAGTTAATAAACTTATGAGTTCTTAAAAAATTTTCATTTTATTTATTTCAAAATACAAAAGAAAACCAAAAAAAAAAATTGTTTTCTTGTGTATAAAAATACACAAGGGTGTGCTAAATTGAATTTACTTTTACTGTGTGTTTTTTATTTTCTACCCACTTGAAAAAGAAATCTAAGGGAAAATAAAACATTTTTTTTTGTTTTTTTTTTTGTTTTATTCCCCCACTTATTTTCCCCTCTTCACACTTTGTTTTTTCTTTTTTCTTTTTCGCTTTTTCTAATTCGAATAATTTCTCAAACGTATGGTTTTTCTCTCTTTTTTATATCCCCTAAATAGATTCCAATGAAATCGATACTTTAAGTAATGACAGTGACAACTATGATAGAGGATTGTCAAAGAATTTCATCAGGACAAAACATATTGCTTTGCCTGGCGATTTAACGCAGTTACAACAACAGCGGCAAAAAATGTCAACAACGAAATTAATAATGCCCACTATTGAACCAGAAACAACAGTAACTAAAACAACAAGTACAACTAGAAAACTATTATCAATGTCCTCATCATCAGAGTCATCATCATCATCATCCTCTTCAACATCGTTAATGTCCTCATCTTCCATGTCATCCATATTAATGCCAGATGACCAAACGAGGCAACATTTAAGCAGCAGAACTCAATTAGATGTCTTAACATCGCTCTCATTATTATCATCATCATCGTTGTTGTCGTTATCATTAAATGATACAATGGCGCCCATAACAACAGAATTACAATCATTATCGTCCACATTATTCGCATCCACAGCGACATCCGCAATTTCATCCTCATCCTCATCCACAACCGCTTCCGCTTCCACATCAACTTTAACATTTCCAAAGAACGAGGAGGCGGCAACTGCCCTGGGTCATCAAGGAAATGAACAAAATATGCACAATACCAACAGTCACTTGACTGTTGACAATGTTAATGCTACTATTGTGTCCAACAACAACAACAACAACAATAACAACTACGACAGGACAACAAAAACATTAGAAAGACAACAGCAACAACAACAACAAAAACATTCTAAGGATACAACCATAAAATTGTCATCACAAAAGAATACAAGTTCAATAGCTAAAGGCTCTTCAAAAATTGACAGCAGCAACACCATCAGTACAAGCGACAGTGGGAGTCTCCAGGATGACAGCAACAGTAGCAGCAGCACTAGCAGTAGTAGTACTAGTAGTAGTAGTAACAGTAGCCGAAATTCAAGTACAAGTCATACAAACACCGGCACAACCAGGATATCAGCACGAAAAGTTGACAGCAAATACATTCTGTCCAAAGCCCATAAAACTGATGCTCCAATGCTTAATTATATTTTCGATACATTCTCATCGGCAAATAAACATCATCATCATGATCAACGGTAAGTGTAAATGAATGTTGAATGTTTGTCAGTATTCTTCTTCCATTAAAAGTTTGAACCAAAGCTTCCGGAATAAATTTGTTGTTATATTATCATCATCATTATAAACCACAATTTTGTGTGTGTGGGTGTGTGTATGTGTATGTTAATTTTTCTTTTTATTAAAATAACTGTAAATAATGGAGTGAGAGTGAGAGTTTTAATGCGAAACCCGCATTTTAAAAAATTATTGAATTGGATTGATGGTAACCTTACCATAAACATACCCTATACATGCATACTTAGATGTTATTGTGAATGGAGGAGTATGTATTGAAGGATTTTAAAATTGTATAATAATTTGGGATATTAATACGTTCTGATCAAATTTATTCGCTTTATTATTAAAAAAAAAAAAAACGTTTGCTTAAGTCAAAGTTGTAATTCTCTTTTAGACAAGGGCACCTGGTGTCTTATTTTTCTTATAATTTAACTTTAAAGAAGAAAAGAAATTCAGTTTTAAAGAAATAAAGTTTGTTTGACATACAACAACAAAGTAAAAATTTACTGGACAGAGGCTGTCTATAAGTTGTATTCATCTTTCTTCCTGGATTTTGTTAAAGGTTCTACCAAGACTATGTGATATGAAGTTTCTTTCCTGTAGCATGGTTTGGTGTTAGTAACTCACCGTAGTGTAGTAGGTAGTTAAGCTAAACCCCAGGTCAGACAGCTTTAACTGAACGAAATATAAAAAAATATTACTTCGGCGTCTTCCTTTCATTAGATTTGTGGGAAAAACTCTGAGAGTAAATAAAATTGCCACGGAAAAGTTTCTCAAAAATCTGTCATTCGGAGTCGACTTTAAACTGTAGGTCCTGCCACTCATGTACAAAAATTAATGCACACAACATAAGTAATGTGAGAAGCTTGGTCGCAATCCTGACTGAAAGGTTGTAATGACCAACTATGTATGTATGTATGTATATCTGGATTTATGTAGAGTTTGTATAGACATAGGCTGTCTATTAGATGTCTCCATCTCTGTTAATGGGCCCCTATATCTCAGAGTTCCTCGATGTTGTTAAAGGTTCTAACAAGACTATACAATATGCAGAATTTTTTTCCCGTAGTGTGGTTCGTCGTTAATCTACCTCTTTTTGGCTTCCTTTGAGGCCTTGAAAACAAATTTCTTCAAATGGCTTACAAAGTGTGTGTTCGATCCACCCAAATTTTTTTCTGCGAATTGCTGTTTAAATCCTTTGCAGTTATGGTTCAAAATTATTGATTTCTGCTTATGTCTGGCTAGAATATTTTAAGAAATCGTTTGAGATATGGTTTCACACTGCCAGTGACAACAAGTGTCGCAATCAGAAACAAGCAGGGAGAAAATGCTGGCCATAATAGAATGTAAATTCGTTCTATGCTGAATATGTTTGAGCTCAAAACACTAATCATTTGCTTAAGTATACCAAGCACTTTCTGAAATAATGCTACCAATACACTGAAATACTTCCACAGATAACTTTAAAAAACAATCAACAGGTCAACCGATCTCCAATTAATGCGCATTTCCTTAGGCTCAACAAAATTTATCCCGTAAACTTTTTTTTTCGAGTCTAGAGAAAGATCACCCACTTTCCTTATTGTATCACAGATTCTGTGGCAGAGGGCACATATATCATCCGCATAATACCATGTGTAGTGTACTCCTTCGCGTGTTAGGCGATTTATTCACTTACAAAAAGGCACAACAATGGTTATACGCATGTCGTATGCCTGGAATACTGTCTAAAGCTGCAGATATGTTTCCTTCATGTAATACAATGCCTTAGAATCGCTCAAAGCTACTGCAGAATATCGATTGGTCTTCAAACTTTATCCGAACATATTTGCCATTTGCTGCCACACAAAAAAACTGAACATTTTAATACAAAAAAAAAAACAAATTCTCCATAATTCCTACATTTCTTTGTAATGCTGATGCCACTTAAACCGCATATTTAATACAAAAATTTTGTTGTAAAATTTTTGCTGTAACATCAGATCGATTTCTCGTTCATTTGCATTTTTCAATATTCATGAGATTCACATCGAATTGTAGCATTTCGTGTTAATAACCAGCTGGCTGCAGTCCCTATCAACAATGTAAACCGTATCTCTGCCATAACTTTGTAAGTTGCCAGCAATATTTTGCATAATTTTTCTCTCGCGCTCTATTTTGTTCTCCTTTTTGGTGAAACTTTTACAACCTGGAAAATATTTTCATTAAAAATAATGAAAAAATACAAAAAAAATTGTACTTTTTTCACAACAATAACAAAAACAAGTGGTAAGAATGAACAAAAAAAAACAAAGATTTCGAAAAAATTATTCATGCATTAATCAGAAAAACAACAACAACAAAAACAAAAGACATTAAAATGTTGAAGATATTTCAATGGAAATGAAACTCTAAAAAAAGCAGAAAAACAAAACAACAATGGAAACTGAATGAGTGAATGAACAAAAGGAAAGCAAATATTCATTCAGTCAGTCAGTTCAGTCCATTCATTCATTCATTGGTTCGTTCATTTATTTTTACAACTACAACATGACTACTCAACTCTTCATTGCTCGGTCTGTCTGTCAGTGTGTCATTGACAAATGAGTATGGCAGGGATTTTGTACCTGTAACTTGAATAACAACAACAACAACATTAACAGCAAATAAATTGACACAAAAAATCCTTTAAAAATAAGCAAAAACATGAAAATAAGAAATCCAAAGTAGAATTTATAAATTGACAGTCACAATACAGTTCAGTGGACAACGGGTGGAAAATGGGGAAATCCAAATGATAGACTTAAAAAATTTTGTTTACTTTACCAGGCAATAGCAGTTTACCCACAGTACAATGCCATATTCGGTATGGGTTTTCAAACACAGGTTGCCAACATGTTGTACACGAGTATAGTATTGAGTTCTTAGAACATGATTGATACAAATGTTCCGGGAAAATGTTACAAATGTTCGTGGAAAGAGCTTGGATTTTATGAACGGTATAAATCGTTAAAGAACTTTCAAAGAGCTTTTAAATTCTACATAAACAAAGCATTTATAAATTTCTAAGGTTTTCAACGTGTTCAAAAGAAATCCTTTTTAGAAATCGTTTTAAAGAAGTTTGATCTCAAACGGACAAGAATTATTGAATTCTTCGAACACTGGTGTTTAACCTCAAACCTTTTGTGAACGTACACTCAACTTTATAGAAAGTAGAAAAGCTGGAAGGATACGCTTTTATTAATATTCATGATATATAAACCCAATTTTCTACCTCAATATTGTAATAACCATCACTGCAGCAAACAAGTGTTCGAGCCTGGTGTACAATATATAGGGCGGGTTGCTAACTATTGCTACGGTCACTATCTATTGCTGGTTTTCATTATTATGTGATGTCATGTGGTTAGGTTATGCTGCATGTCTATAAATTATCAGCCATTTTGGATA
The DNA here is from genome assembly GCA_005959815.1 of Sarcophaga bullata. NCBI lineage: Eukaryota > Metazoa > Arthropoda > Insecta > Diptera > Sarcophagidae > Sarcophaga > Sarcophaga bullata. Next base: position 196,307 of record QOCX01000286.1, on the reverse strand, counting down.
CCCTGGTATTAATTCAAAGGATTCGTATACTCATCAAATGAATCCCAAATACCTAATGTATACTAGCCAGAATGAAACTCTTTGGACGATAACATGATTTATGTAGACATCTATACTGCTACACTAGTCCAAGTACATCTAAGTTATAACGGCAATATTCACATTGTTATTGTATGCTTTTATACAATAACAGTTTATAAACATATCGAACATAAGTTTGAAGTCATATACAGTACTTCGAGCACAGACAAGTTGGTTGACGTCTATTTTTTGAGCGAAATAAATCAAATTTAGCTGCCGTGGAAGATGTGTTCTTCACTTAGCAATAACAATAATAAAAACAAGGACTAATCCAGGTACCTGACAGTAGTCGTAATTCAAATTATAGTGTGGGGACTGTCTAAACAACTGTTGAGATTACAAACCAACAACTCTAACGTCATCAAAAAAAATAATATTTCGTTCGACTACACCCTCTACGTCTTTTGGCAATAGTATGGAGAGCTAGTAATTGTCTCGGCGCCGTAGTCTAGTAGATAGTGCGTTTACTTATTAGACGTGAGGCCTCGGTTCAATCAGGGATAAAATAGTTTCTCCACATTGAAACGAATCCTGTTTCCAGTATTATTGGTCGCTCTATCAAATTAACCAAACTAACTGACAAACACTTTCGCTATGTTTTACGTCTTTAAATTAGAATTTTAAATATTTCATAATAATTCTGCTGTCATAACTCTAGAAAGTCTTGAAAATGTGGAAAAGTTAACTTGGAATAAATGAATAGAAAATGAAAACTAAAATCCTTTCAAAAAAAAAAAATAAATAAAAGGAAAGTAAATCGAAAACAACAAAAACATTTATTTCTCACTCTTAAGCAATTTACAATATCACAGCAGCAATGCTTATCCATTTGTTCGGGGAGGGGGGAATTGTTGTCTTCTGCTGCCATGCCGTCATCATTCTTATGCAGTCGACTGTGTGCAATGAAACAAAATAGTTTTGTACACCTGAAAAGAAATTTTGAAAGGAAACCCAAGAAAAAATAAAAAAAAAATAAAAAAAAAATGAAAAAAAAAACAGAAAAAACAGAAAAGAAATGAAAAGAAATTGTGCAATATTTCAACTAAAAGTTTTGCAGAAGATTCATGATTGAAACTGTTCCAGTTGTTTGAGTGTGTGTGTGTGTGTTTTTTCTCTCTTTTTTTTTTGTTTATTTTTGTTCCCAGATTGAGAGTGTGTTTGTATTTCGTTCTATTCTCTAGGGTCTTCTGGTGCAAGTATAACAACGGCAAATGCAATATAATATTGTATCAGCAAAAACAACAACAACAACATAAACAGCAAATACAAGAAATAAACAAAACATTCATTCCCATATCGAGAACATCCATTAAAATGGAACTCCAAGTCAAATTCATTGCAAAAAAAAAAAAAAAAAAAACTTGAAAAAAACTTTAAAAATCTGTGAGAGTGCATATACATACACACACATGTGTATGTATGCATGCACATATGTATGTATGTGGATAGGTGTACATATTTGTAATTGTGAGGTTGTAAAGTGTACATTCTTCATTAACACATACATAGGAACGTACTTACATACGTACATAATTAGATATGTGTACATACATACACATGTATAAACTGAACATGAAAACATTCCACATTCCTGACATAGTTACACCCACTCACACACACACACACACTGTGTGCAAATACAGCTCAACGGTCCATGACGTGGTTTAATTTTTAAGTAACTTATGCAGTAGCATTGAGAAAATTCTTAAAAAGCTTAAAAAGTTTAGAGAGTTTTTTGTTCTTTTTTTTTGTACAGATTTAAAGAACAGTTAGCGTTTAAAAAAACATTTTTTGGAAAATTTATTGGAACTTAGCAATTGAAGTCTGTGTTCCAGATTTATACTGGGTTAGCAAGTGGGTAGGTGATTGTGAGTTCTGCAAGTGTGGGGATTGTGGGTTCCACAATATGCCAGGTCAACATATCGTTTTTTGTATGCATAGAGCATTGTTTTGGAAATAGCAAAATACGTTTGGTTTGAATCACTTTATGTTGTAAAAGATAGGAGCAATCCACATACGGATTGTATGGATGATGAACGATTTGTAAAGCATTGTGCGTTACACTGGCCACTAGAAAAGGTACGAGAAAAACGATTACTGTGTAGAATTATTCGATTTTCAGACACAATTCTCTTTCATATACTCGATCCAACCCTCGTATTCTAGCAATCGACTGGGTTCTAAGGAGTCAATAGAGTTCGATACCTTACTGTCGTTACAAATTGACGTGAAAGCATCGGCTCATGAGAAATATAAATATTACGAAGACCAGATGCGACGAACGATTACTTAACCCCTTTAAGAAGTAAGAACTGCTTTCGACTCATAAAAAATATATTGATTTCACCCAACATACGATTGAATTTTCTCGTACAGAACTTTAATTGCTACTGAGACCTAGCAACTTATCACACAGTAGACAGTATTGGTTCTTATCCGCATTAAAATCAATCTTACTCGCATGACCTTAGTCCGATATAATATGTGCTTAGGTCAGATACCTTTCTAACTCAATTTGCAAATGGAATGGGTGGATTCCAAACGAGTTTTTACACACGAGCTCAATATAGTTGAGAGCATCGTAGAACTTCTCAAAGCTCTTAGTTCTAGAGATTTCTTCCTTTAACATAATTGGTCACTACACATCTCCAGTTAGGATTACAACCTAGGTTCTCACATAACTTATGTTGTTTGTTTTAGTTTAATACATGAGTGGCAGAACGTACAGTTTAAAGTAGACTCCGAACGATAGATTTTTGAGAAACTTTTCATGGCAATTTTATTTACTCTCAGAGTTTTTGCCAGAAATCTGCTGAGAGGCAGACGTCGAAGAAATATTTCTTCATACTTTCGTTTTGATGTCTGACCTGGGGTTTGAACCGAGGTCTCACGTCTAAGAAGTCAAACACACTACCTACTAGACTACGGTGACTATTCATCTGATAGGATTATTTTAACATAATCACTGTGAAGATAACTATCCATGAAACGATAGTTTTAAAGGAAGTAGTAGTAGGATGTAGGCTCAGTAGTAGGCTCAGTTGCTGGCGTTGGCACCAACCGAGTTTTTTCACACAAGTTTAATGGAGTCAAGGCAGAGGTCACCGTCGAACCCATTAGAAATCTTAGTTCGATTGCATTCTCCGTATATTTACCATTTTTCTTTCTACAATGAGGTTTGAGTAAGTCTTTCAAAATTTTTCTCAATTTACCTTCGGCACTCCTAGTAGATATTAAACAAAAAAAAGTTGAACTAAATTCCATTCCCTAATGTTAGTATGATGTTATGTTTGATGCTCCCTTTTTGTTTCAATGTTTTATTCTGCCATTTGTTAGTTGAATACGACTTTTAGAAAATCTTAAATAAAATGAATTTTAAGTTTTTTTCTGGGGTACCATTTAAGTTTGTACTTCAGTTAAATGGGGAAAACGTGTCCTCCTGTAAATAATGGTAAAATATTTTCATTTTCATCCTCTACTCTACTCTACTTTACTCTACTTGAATTTACCCTTAAAAAAAAGAAGCAGAAAATGGAAAAAGAACAAGAAAAATAGGAAAACGAAAAAGAAAAAGAAAATGAGAAAATATGTAAAGAATACAAAAGAGAAACGACCTTCCTTAAATAGATTTGCAAAACCGTAAATAGTTCAAATGTTTGGAAATATTTTTCCTTCCTTTACTGCTCATGGTTTGTTTATTTGCCATTTGCCATTACATTTAGTATGAGTTCTGAGTTCTGTAGTAGAGTCCTTGCATCCCTGTAGTAGATTTTATTAAGATATTGAAATTTTATTGCCAATGACTTGCTTAGCCTGTTGTAAGGACAACAAACCATTTCAAGTGCGTACGTTTAAGGTAAATGGCTTCGGTTTGCTACATAAATTACCAAATCTTATGAAAGTAATGAAATTTAAAATTTAAAAGGCACAAACAACAACTAAGGAAATAATTTTTATACACCAGAACATAGTGGATTGTTGAGAGAAAGAGAGAGAGTGAGAGTGAGAGATAGAGAGAGAGAGAGAAAGTTATTTAGAGGATTAGTTTAATTAAAAGCAATTTGCTTGAGCATGCATTGATTAAAATATAGTGTGTACGATTTAATTTTATTTAGCTACGGTATGTAGATTTTATTTATTCATTCAAGAATTTTTACAAGATTAGTAGAAATTTCATTTGGTTAATCGTTTCTATTTGATTATTTGAAATTATAAAGAGTTGGGTGTATAGAATCACTATTGAAAGCGAAGGGATACCTTAAAGGACCTCTATTGCATTGATCGAATAAGATCTTTTGATTTCAATACCGAAAGTTGAAGGCATTTTGTTGTGTCTATGGATAACTTTCGGTCATTATATGAAGGTCTTATAATCGTCTACGTATTTTACAATCAAAGTTAAAGGCCAGAAGATCATTAGAGGAATCAAACCCCAGGTAATACTAAACAGACGCATGCATACATAAGATAAATACATAATAAATCATTACAGTCCTTTAGTCAGGATTAGTACCTAGTTTCTTACACTACTTATGTTGTGTGTATTGATTTTATACATGAGTGGCGGGACCTACAGTTTAAAGTCGACTGCCAACAACAACAGATTTTTAAGAAACTTTTTCATGGCAATTTATGTTTTTTTGTTCTCAGTGTTTTTGCCAAACATCTGCTAAGAGGCAGTCTTCGAAGAAATATTTTTCCAAATTTCGATTTGGTGAAGATGTCTGGTCTGGTGTTATAACCGTGGCCTTACGTCTGCCTACTAAACTATGGCGACTTCTTATAAATACACAGATACATAGGTAACTACATATTCTCGGTTTATTCCTACGTTGAATGCAACATCAATACATCATCGTTTTGATGAAGTTGTCTGACCTAAGGTTTCAACCAAGGCCTCCCGTCTAATAACTCAATACACTGCCCACTAGACTACGATGGCTTAAACAGCCATCTGCAGATAAGATATATCTTTGAGAACCTTCTGAAGATATGTATTCAAGAGGGCGTTTTGTCCACCGTAATAATTAGAAAGCCCGTCTCGTTGTATTGTTGTTTTAGTCTACTTCCGATAGACGTTAATTCTTGTTAGAAGTTCGCTGTTTGAAACTCTATCTTCCCGTGGCATTTTTAACATTCGCCTGGGTATCTGTTTTACAAATGCCAGAATGCTTTGATGTAGCCGTAGTGGAGTAGATAGTATATTGACTTATTAGACGTAAGACCGTGATTCAAACCTTAGCCCACACAGTTCAACAAAACAAAATATTCCTTCGGCGACTTCCTTTCAGCAGTTTTCTGGGAAAAAACCCTGACAAGAAGCTGCTGAGAAGAAACATTTTTCTGACAAAAACTCTGAGATTAAATAAAATTGTCATGAAAAGCTTCTTAAAAATTTGACATCGACTTTAAACTGTAGGTTCCGCCTCTAATGGTTAAAATTAACACATACTACATGAATGGTAGGAGAATCTAGGTTGTAATCGTAATTGAAGGGTTGTAACGATCAATGAAGTAAGTAAGTGAACTTTTATCATTACCTGTTAGAATTGATGATACTTCAACCACAGACAGTGAACGTCAAATGAAACTATACAATCACCAAACTCAACTTTTACTACTTAAGGAGAGTGCCCGAAAAAATTTGAAAATATTTTGAATTTTTTCTTTTTGTGTTGTTTTTGTTTCAATTTAAATAAACTGCCAATGAAACAATTTTAAAATAAAATTAACGGTAATTTGTTAATGTATTTATATTTTTTGAAAGTATAGTTTCTTTTGACGCTCACTGTATGTATTATTAATCCATAGGAAATGTTTAAGTTGCAAGCATGACATCTTACATGCAAAGTAAAGCCTAAAGAGCCTTTTTTTTACCACAAAAGTACCAGATTTATAGTCTTCAAGTGATGTTAATATAACGCTACATATCTAATGGTATGGAATTAATTTGTTAAATACTTTACATATTCTATTCAGGAATATAATAAAAACAGAATATTTTCATCACAGTTGTTGATAAAGATACTTAGAACTCCGACTTGTTCTTTAGACATACTGTTCGTATGTGGAATATACATTCAAACAAGCATCAAAAAATCAAATCTAATTTCCATAATTTATACTTCAAACCATAATTATTCTAATTTCCATAGAATACGCTTAATGAGAAGCCACATAAAAAGCTATAAAAAATGCGCTTTTAAAGTAATCAGAAGAGTACTTCTTAGAATTTCTTCGAATTATTTAACTTAACTTGGAAGATTCTTGGAAACTTTTATCATAATTTCCAATTTATTCAATGACCATGTTATGTGGCAAACACTGACTACAACATAATTGAATAAATGCAGTTCTTGCGAAAGAGGATTTCAAAATAAATGCCCCTACCTCCCCCCTCCTTAATCAGTATGAACATGTAAATCTAAGTAATTATCATTGTGACCCTGTGAGAAGGTATACAAATAACACACACACACACTTTATTTTTAATCCTTTGCATTATGAATGCCTCGAAATCTGTAAATGAATTAAAAAGAAACTCTTTTTAAGGTGCAACTGAAAAGCACAAACAAAAATTAAACAATTTTAAGTCCGCACAATGCAAAACCGAAGCCAAGCAATAGAGAGAGAGAGAGAGAGAGAGAGAGAGAGAGAGAGAGTCACAGTAGAAAAGAAGGTAAAAAATAAATAAAAAATTAAAAAAACAAACGTTAATAAGCAAAAAAAATTATAGTCTTACCTGAACATACGATGAACCGACGGCGGGTAGGTGGGTAGTTGGGTATGATAAGTTCTTAGAAATAAAAAAAATAAAAATAAAAATAATAAAACATACAGCGCAGCATATTTAAATGCATGAAAAATGCATAAAAATAACAACCAACCTACCCACCCACTCGTGTATACTATTTTGTATGTGATAAGGAAGTCTATTAAAATGTAAAGCCAGAAGCTTTCGACTTTATTTACGTGTTTTTAATTCTTTTTTCTTCTTCTTCTTCTTACAACACTACTTATACTTTCATCTTTGCCTTGCCATCCATCTCTTTCTTCATTTCTTCTTAAGAACAAAAAAATGAAAGAAAGTAGCATGAGATAAAAAAGTTGCAACTTCTTTAACTACAAGGTTATAATCATCCAAGCAAATAATGTGAATTCGCATGTTTAAAGGGCATTCTACATTAATCACTGCGTTTGTTACACTCTATAAAGGAATTGGAAAGCTTTTTTAATTAAAAGTTCACATTTGAAATTTGAAAATTTCTTTCGATTTATTAAGGGCTTCTAGCATAATTGCTAAAGGCTAAACAAAATAGAAGGCTTCATACATAGCTTTGGCAAACCACTTGGTCTTGCCTGACACTTTTTTTATCAACAAAATTAGTTTTTCAAATCAATTTCAAATGTGTAAGGCTAGACGATATAAGATATTCTGAAAGATGCTCTACAGAATATCAAGTTTTATTTAGCAGAAGAAGTCTCAGTAGGTAGTGAGTTAGCTTATTAGACCTAAGGTCATGGTAAATATAAAATTACCATGAAAAGTTTCTCAAAAGTCTTTCGTTCGGAGTTTTTAAACTGCAGCTGCTGAAGAAGTCACTGCCCATCTCTTGCGATTTGGCTCTCCAATCCTTGTCAGCTTAACGGAACTATCATCCATTGATGCCAAGGATACAGTTTCGTTTGATAAACTTTCGCGCTGGTTTTCCAGCGAACGGTAGTCGTGCTTTTAATGTGCAGCCCTATTTTGGTGGAACTCGATCAGTACAGGCAGTCCCTGTGGCATCACAACAGGCAGCTAGACGTGCTCAAATAAGCTTTTGATACCAAACCTACCTACTTACCTACCGTTCTTGGATAGGCGTCCAATAAACCACGAAAAATTTACTGTTTAATGTGGATGTCTAAGAACGATTGCCAACTTCTTTAACGTGAATTGAATGAACAAGACACAAACGATTTGTGATTTCAAGATGAAGGCGCTACGTGTCACATGCCTTATTAGACATTCTGTGCGAGTCATATGAGGGCATTTAACTCCATTAGACTTTTTCTTATGGGGTTTTTTTAAGTCCTAGTCGAATAGTTTACAAAACTCAATGATATTCAGGCAAACCACAGCCATTATGCGATCTATCAAATTCGGCTTGATTTGATGAGCAGAGTCATGAGAAAGTTTACATTTCAAATGTGCTGCAACCAGAGAAGCAGTGGCAGACATTTGAACGATGTTATACTGCACACGTCAATTGGTCTTTCAAACTTACAAGAGATATCATAGATCTCTCACACACAAACATACATACATACATACATACACACATACATACATACATACATACATACATACATACACACAAACATACATACATACATACATACATACATACATACATACATACATACACACATACATACATACATACATACATACATACATACATACATACATACATACACACATACATAATTGGTCATTACAATCCTTCAGTTAGGATTACGACATGAGTGACGTGACCTACAGACCTCCGAATGCTAAATTCTTTCTTTTTTGAGAGAAACTTTCCATGGCAATTTTTATTTACTTTCAGAGTTTTGGGGTTTCAACCATGGCCTCACGTCTAGCAAGCCAATACACTACTTACTAGACTACGACGACACAACCACACACACACACACATTGTTTAATTTAAATTTAAAGATAGGAAGCCCTTAATAAAAGACCTGATGTATGCGTATAACTTTTCATTTCATTTATTTCCAATTTTTTAATTATTTTTTGTATCACGCGACACAATTTGGAAAGATTTGACAGAATTTAAGCCATAAAATCTATTAGGGACTCTCTTCTTTAAATGAATGCCTATGTTTACGCGTATTATTTCTAAGTAGTCGTGGATTCTAAAAGAGAAATTGGTTACGGGTTAAGTTCTGTTAAGTGTTGTTTAATAATGGCCTTTTAACCCCCGTTTAGTAATAAATAATCCAAGTAATCTTAGTTTTATTTCTCATTGATTTCAAAATTTCAAAATTTAACATCCTAACCTATAATAGCGCACTAGATTGTATTTTTATAACCGTTATTTCGTTATTCCTCTGTAAAAAAATTTTTATTTTCTGCCATAAACTTTAAGAAAATTATGTACCAAGCAGTTAAAATTGTTTCCGTTCATATTTTATTCTCCTTTTTCCTTGTGCTTCTTACAGTTACGGACCACATTTTGAAGATGTTCAGCTGGTGGGACAACCGACCAATATGACAGTACAAGCGGGCAGCAGCATACATTTGAATTGCAGAATATCTCTGTTGCAAGATAAGACTGTAAGTATGTGCAGCTTAACATAAAAAAAAAAAAAATGAAAAGAAAAGAAAAGAAAAGAAAAGAAAAAAACTTTTTGTTCCTTTTTGTAACGGCAAAGATTTAAAAGCAACAACTTCACTAAGAAATTACCACCACCACACCACTTGAACAAAAATTGTTGCTGCTGCCAACCAACCAACCAACAATCCTTAGAGAATAAAGAATATTTTTTTCTTGTGATTTTATCTTTATCGCAATGGCAAGATGCAAAAGGAATATGAAAAATAACAAAAAAGTGTTGCTGTAATATTAATACACAACAACAAAAGCAAAAGAAAGAAGAGAATGAAATAAAAATGTTTCTTTACTTAAGCAAACTACTCTATGGCAGATACATTGTATAGAATGTCTTGGGCTTCAAGCTGGAATACGCATTCATAATGCAAGGATAGAGAGTTAAGGAGTTAAGAATTGTAAAGAAGACTTGAATGTAAATTTAATTTGTTAATTGGTAGGAAAACAACACTTTACTTAACTTTAATTAATGAATATGTGGCATTTAGCAAAAGATTTTTTGAAAGAATATACCACGGCATGTTTTCCTCTTCTTTTCTTTCATGGTGGGATAATATATGAAGTTTTAATATTTTTGGTTTTGAAATTTATTTAAGAATCTTTTAAATCTTATACAGCAACTTGAATTCGTTGTAACTGTTGCGTTTTTCAATGCTGCCTTCTTTTAAAGTAAGTTTTCCTTTTTCCGTCTGGTGCTTAAACTTAAAGGCGACTACTTAACTTTATAAGATTGCCTACATACAAGCACTGACCAGTGTGGTCAAAATAAGAGTACAGATTGGAGACAACTTACATACACACCCTTAATTGGTCATTACAACAGTTCAGTCAGGATTACAACCTAGCTCCTCACACCCACCTACAGTTTAAAGTCGACTCCGAAAGACTTTTGAGAAGCTTTTAATTACAGGACTTTTGCAGAAATCTTGTTAAAATTAAGTCGTTGAAAGAATATTTTTCTTTTCATATTTCGTTTAGTTGGATATGTCTGGCCTGGGTTTTGAACCGCGGCGTCACGTCTCATAAGCCAACACAAGCACAAAAGCGAAAATAGTGTGACATATTTTCTATTGCGCTTCTCTACTTCTCCAGTTTAAGAGAGATTGTTTCAGCAACAGGATCTTTTGCTTACTTTTTCTTATTTAGTAAGAAATATTCGATTATAACAACATGACGACCTAGCTTCTTACACTCACTTATGTTGTACTTACTTACTATTGGCCATAACAACCCGATTATCGGATTTTGGCCTGCCACAACACATCCTTCCGGCCTACCTGCCTTCCTTGCGCGCCTACGCCAGTTGGTCACACCAATCGATGACAGGGCTTCCTCGATTTGGTTCTTCCAACGGATACAAGGCCGTCCTCTTCGCCGAGTTCCGCATCAAATACCCGTCTCGCCGGAGCATCCTCCTCCATTCGAACGACATAGCCAGCGCAGACACTGGATATCAATACGCTGCACAACGTCCATGTCGTTGAGGAGCTCATACAGCTCACTGTTGTATCGGATGCGGAAATCTTCGCCAACTCGCACTGGATCGAAGATCTTACGTTGGACTTTTCTCTCGAATACTCTCAAGGCAGCTGCATCGGTAATAAGGTCCATACCTCTGTGCCATAAGGAAGCAAGGGTAGGATGAGCGTCTTGTAGAGTATTAGTTTCGTCGCACGAGAGAGGTCTCTGTTACTTAATTGCCTATTGAGACCATAGTAGCACCTGTTGGCAAGAGTGATTCTGCGCCTGATTGCATGCAAACAAGGTAAAGTTTCTGACTGTGATCAACGTGGCGACCACCAGGGCAATCCTTGTCTTGCTGTATTCCAGTTGACACGTAGCCTCCTCTTGGCCCCTCTTGAATGGCATTCTATCACCCGCTAGATGTCGACACTGAACAACAGACTTAAGAGAAGCAATTATACTCTCAGGGTTTTTGCCAGAAATCTGCTGAGTGGAAGTTGCCGAAGAAATATTTTTTTATATTTCGTTTAATTGGAGATGTCCTGGTTCTTGAACCGTGGCTTCACGTTTAACAAACCACGACATTACGTACTTGACTACGACGACTTCTAGTCGTTATTCGTTTGCTTAATTCATGTTGAGTGTAGGCACTCGAACTGAAAATATTTTTCTCTTAAAAAAATTTCATTGTTGCTATTATTTTGCCCAGCACTTTATATATGCAAGTGCAAGTGCATGTTTGTTGGAGGGCACCAATTGTTTTGCTAACTTCCGTTTTCTGATAATATGCACATTTCCTTAAAGGCCATAATAGGGCTTTTATACGCTTGATTGCACTTTGACTGGTTTTTTGCCCTGCTGCATCTCTTTCTCTCTCTCTCTCTCTCTCTCTCTCTCTTTCTTTCTTTATATTCGTTTACTGCAGAATAATTTGATCGTTTACCCTGTTGCGATGGGGTTAAAAATATGCTAGAAATATACCATCAAGTATAGACATTATTTTAATGTACCACAGCATAAAAAAGAACACAGAAATTCTTTTTTTTTCGTTAAATTTAATGAATTTAAATCGAAATAAAATAATAAACTGCAGTTTCCTTTAAATAATAGATGCACGGAGTATAAAATGTAATTGAAAATTCAATGAAAAACTTATGGAGTATGCATGACATTCTAGAGCGTTCAATGCATCTCGAAAAACTCACTATTGAATATGGATCTTTGAGAGTGATCATCAACTTTTTTTGACCTGAATCGTGTGAATAGGAGTCGGCTCATGAACACAGGACACAGTTCGTGCCACATTAAATGTTCTGCATGGGTGTCTTAAAGGCATGCTCATCTCATAAGGAGGTGATGTGAACTGCCTGCCGAGATGGTGCAATTTGACCCCGTTAGACTTTTACCTATGAGGTCTTCATAAGTTCCAGGGGTATCTGAATAGCTTAAAAAAAATTCGGCAATTAGATCTTTTGTATTTAAAACTGAAATGCTAATGCTGTATCTACTAAAACCTCTTCCATAAACACTTAAAATTTACGTGAATAGATTACAAATTTGACAGTTGATAATAGCCATCTTGTTGAAGCTACCATCTGTCAAATTAGTTGTCATTTATTCAGTGTGGAATGCAAAACGAGTTTAATACAATGGTGCCAGCTAATTTTAACCGAATGTTCTGTAGTCTAACCCACTGTAACTGACTCAATTATACTTCAGACAATAACTACTATTATAGGCAAATACAGCATAATGCCAGCTATATTCACAACCGATATAGAAAACGTATGCTTTTAATACAATTAATTAATCGATAAATGTTATCAAATTAAACCATAAAAGCAATATTAGCAACATTTTATTTAATTTCAGCTATTTAAACTTAATCAAAACATAACCTCACTTAATTGTAGGTCTCCTGGGTGCGACGCAATGCACAGGGTGAAAATGCTTTGGATTTACTAACAGTGGGTCTGCATACCTATACCGGTGATAAGCGTTATAAAATGGAATTTCAATATCCCAGTAATTGGCGTTTAAAAATCAACAACGTCAAGAAAGACGATGAGGCCACTTATGAATGTCAAATATCAACACATCCGCCTCGTGTCATACAAATAAACTTGCATGTCAACGGTAAGTTTTGTTTTTCTCTTGTTTTTTTTGTTTTGTTTTGTTTTGTTTTGTTTTACATGAACATCATCTGCTGTACCCTAAGTGATGGTTGACCTCGAAGCAAATGAATATTTAAAAAAAAATTTTTTTTTTTTTAAAGAAATTTGTTTTTTTTGGGTTCTTTTGCTATTTGACTTGTCATGATTTCATGTTTTTCTTTCGTTTTTAGCTCCCAAAGTAATGATTGTCGATGAGTTCGGTGATCCTTTGCAGGAGAAATATTATGAACAAGACTCAACATTACAATTATCCTGTGTGGTACGAAATGTTGCCATGTCATCGTCGGTGGTGTTTTGGAAGCATAGTGAAGACATTTTGAATTATGATGTCACAAGGGGTGGTGTCAGGTGAGTTTAACAAAAATTCTTATGACAAGTAAATCCTTCTAAATGTATGTATGTATGTATGTATGTATGTATATGGTCTATGTAAACATAATAAAATATTGAAGAAACCATTCACTTGAAACAGTTTTACTGAAATTGCATTTAATTTTTCTTCTTCTTCTTTCATTGTTTACGGTGATGATTTGACAAAATAAATTTTAAATCAGCACTTTGGTTCTATTAACTGAATTTTTGATTCTTCTTAAGATTGTTACGGTCAAGTTGGCGGACTATTAAAGTGAACACGAAGGGATGTTTACAGATGATTTCATGCATAAAGAAAAAAAAAACCTACATGATGTTACAAATAATAAATTAATCAATCAATAAACTGGCAATTCATTGCCTTGATTAGTATTTATTTCCAGAGACTTATTGTTTAACCATGAGGACAAAGGAAGCATTTTCAAACTTCTTGTCGCACCTTAAAGAATTCTTTTATTTTTTGAAAAAATTTCAAGGACTTGTAACACTGACTTTTACAAATCAAAACCTTTTCAAAAATTTCAAAAATTATTGCCCATAGTGCAAAAGATAAATGACGCTTTTTAAATACAATCTTTTACAATCTTCACTTACATTTTATATACGCTGCTGTACGTTGTATACTTTGTACGGTTGTATGCCATTTTAAATTTACTTAACTTGACTAATGATTTAATCAAATCAACAAATTATCAACTCAAACAAAATTACACACCAAATATATCGGTCTGTGTGATCAAATTAAGAACTTTATATTGATGTTTTATTTTACACGTACATACTTACATATATACTCGTATAGTTTATTTGATATAAATTTGTTCACATATCCCAATTTGCCAATTTATTCAATTTCATCCAAAAAATTTTCTGTGTTTTTTCCTTCCTTTTTTATTGCAATTTATTTTTCCATTTTTTTTTTGTGCTGCCAATTATTTGATTGGTATTGCCGCTGGTCGTTTTAATACGTTTATAGTGTGAAAACAGAATTGATGGATGATGGCGCCAATTCAACATTATTTATTGCCAAAATCAATAAGGCCGATTCCGGTAACTATACGTGCTCAATTAGTGAATATCAAAACTATACAATCGTCGTTCACATACTCAATGGTAAGTTAGCATTCATATTAAATTCATATAAAACTATACACTTACACACACATGCACACACACACATACATTTATCTACTATGTATGTATATAAATTAAAGCATTTGTGTGTATCAGCTTACAGAGATAGGAGCACAAGAGCTTATAACTATGTACACTGTTGCCATCCATTAATAATAATCAATTCAGTATTGTCAGCTTATTCTTGTGACCAAAAAAAACAACAACAACAACTATATTTTAAATAAGAACGATAACGAATATTTTAAATACAGAATAATTAGGACTTTTACAGCCACCATTTTTATATTTGATCGAAAACAAAATGACAGAGTTTTCCACAAAATTAATTCCATTCATAGGAAGGCTTTGTAGGCTGGTCCAGATTCCTGTAAACAAAATTCATTTCAAAAATTTCGTAGGTTTCCAGAGAAGCTATTGAACATTTTTCAGCCAAAAATATAATTAAAAAAAATGTACAGTGAGCTTTAAAAAAAAATGTTTACTAAGGATTAAACTCTAACAATCACCAAACTCAAGTTTTACCACCTAAGGAGAGTGCCCGAAAAAATTTGAAAATATTTCGGAATTTTTTTTTTCTTTTTTTCAATTTTAAAAACCGACAATGAAACAATTTTAAAATAAAAATAACGATAATTTATTAATGTATACATTATTTTTTAGTGTACAGTTTCTTTTGTCGCTCACTGTATGTAATAGATTAATCCATAGGAAATCGTTAAGTTGCAAGCATGACAACTTATATGCAAAGTAAAACATACATGCATACATAACTGGCCATTACAATCCTTCAGTTAGGATTACGGCCTAGCTTCTCACACCACTTATATTGTGTGTGTTAATTTTATACATAAGTGGCGGTACCTATAGTTTAAAGTCGACTCCGAACGACAGATTTTTTTTAGAAGCTTTTCATGGCAATTTTATTCACTCTCAGAGTTTTTGCCAGAAATCTGCTGAGAGGAAACGATGAAGAAATATTTCTTTTCATCTTTCGTTTTTTATGTCTGACCGGGGGCTGGCCTTCCAGCTAATAAGCCAACACAGTACCTACTAACACTACGGCAACTTCCAAGTAAAACATAATTGGACTTTTTTTTTACCACAAAAGTACCAGCTTTATGATCTTGAAGTGATGCTATTGACAGAAAATTAAAGAAATTAAGTTGCAGGATAATCATTTCAAAAGGAACTGTTAAAGAGATTGAAAGCAAAAAAGTAAAGAAGAACAATTAGTGTGTTAGAAGTTTGCAAAAGTAAATTCACTACTTAATCACTTGTACAGCTTGTACAAGGGACTTAACGAATTTGAGTGACAAGTCAGGCCCTTTGTATATAAAACGTGTATTTATTGTGTGTTATATTTATGAAAATCGTATTTGATGTTGCATCAAATCTGTTAATTGGTCTTTTGTAAGCATTACGATCTAGCCTCTGACAAAATCCAGGTTCTTAGTATTAATTCTAACCCTGAGAGATGGGAGAGTGTTTCTAAGCAACCACTTACTCCCGTAGTTTATGGCAAAAATCTATTGAGTGGAGATAAAAAAAGAAAACTGAAGAAATCAGGACTGAGGCTTAACTCAATAGTTTTCGTCTAGTAAGCCAATATACTACCTACTAAACGAGTTAGATGGACCAGACGCTTGGTCCAAAAATGAAGGATTTATAACTGCTATAACTGCGCAAATAAGAACAACAGTGAGGGTTGTGTATGTCATGGTATGGCAAAAGAAATTTAAATAACTTAGGCGTGAGCAATATTAAATTTAATAGTACGCTATGAAGTTTTGTTCGAAATAATTTAAAGACAACGAAGCGTATGATTAATACTTGTATTAATACTAAGTTTATGTAATTAAATGCCTAGAGCTATGCAACTAAACTTCAATTAAAAGATTTTTTTTTATCTGACATGCAACACAATGTCCATTCGACTTATTCAGTGAACTTTTAATGTTGGATGGGCCCTATTATTTTGGGCTTTGTAACTACACGGATTTCCAGGGCAATTTTAAATAGTAGCTGTAATTAGTATGATGACACTCCGTTCGGTTTGACACCGCGGTGACTATCACTTAAAAGTATACGATACATTCTTGGAAACACCCTTACCTCCATACAGCTTCGGGTAACAAGGACTTAAAGCATAAGTGCTAAATAAACTGTTGATCGCAAATTAAACGTCCGTCCAATATTATCTAAAGACCATTTTAAAACCCTGGCCCTGCTCGTAGATTGCAAATAAAAATAAAAATAAATTTTGTGTTTAATTTTAATTCAATCCTTTATTAATCACACAACTTTTGTGTGCCACTGTTCACAACTGATTCTAGCAACAACAATTGCTTTATTTGTTATTCCTTTATTTATGCCGTTTGCGATAAACAGTAACAATTACGACACAATTGTTCTGTAGATCTTTGTTACGGAAAACTTTAAACCACGATTGGTTTACTTCACACGAAACGTGTCTTCACACAAGACTGACTGAACTTCTACTCTGACTTTGCATGCTTTGCCTTGCCTTTTATCCTAGTTAACCACAAAAGTACCAGCTTTATGATCTTGAAGTGATGCTATTGACAGAAAATTAAAGAAATTAAGTTGCAGGATAATCATTTCAAAAGGAACTGTTAAAGAGATTGAAAGCAAAAAAGTAAAGAAGAACAATTAGTGTGTTAGAAGTTTGCAAAAGTAAATTCACTACTTAATCACTTGTACAGCTTGTACAAGGGACTTAACGAATTTGAGTGACAAGTCAGGCCCTTTGTATATAAAACGTGTATTTATTGTGTGTTATATTTATGAAAATCGTATTTGATGTTGCATCAAATCTGTTAATTGGTCTTTTGTAAGCATTACGATCTAGCCTCTGACAAAATCCAGGTTCTTAGTATTAATTCTAACCCTGAGAGATGGGAGAGTGTGTTCTAAGCAACCACTTACTCCCGTAGTTTATGGCAAAAATCTATTGAGTGGAGATAAAAAAAGAAAACTGAAGAAATCAGGACTGAGGCTTAACTCAATAGTTTTCGTCTAGTAAGCCAATATACTACCTACTAAACGAGTTAGATGGACCAGACGCTTGGTCCAAAAATGAAGGATTTATAACTGCTATAACTGCGCAAATAAGAACAACAGTGAGGGTTGTGTATGTCATGGTATGGCAAAAGAAATTTAAATAACTTAGGCGTGAGCAATATTAAATTTAATAGTACGCTATGAAGTTTTGTTCGAAATAATTTAAAGACAACGAAGCGTATGATTAATACTTGTATTAATACTAAGTTTATGTAATTAAATGCCTAGAGCTATGCAACTAAACTTCAATTAAAAGATTTTTTTTTATCTGACATGCAACACAATGTCCATTCGACTTATTCAGTGAACTTTTAATGTTGGATGGGCCCTATTATTTTGGGCTTTGTAACTACACGGATTTCCAGGGCAATTTTAAATAGTAGCTGTAATTAGTATGATGACACTCCGTTCGGTTTGACACCGCGGTGACTATCACTTAAAAGTATACGATACATTCTTGGAAACACCCTTACCTCCATACAGCTTCGGGTAACAAGGACTTAAAGCATAAGTGCTAAATAAACTGTTGATCGCAAATTAAACGTCCGTCCAATATTATCTAAAGACCATTTTAAAACCCTGGCCCTGCTCGTAGATTGCAAATAAAATAAAAATAAATTTTGTGTTTAATTTTAATTCAATCCTTTATTAATCACACAACTTTTGTGTGCCACTGTTCACAACTGATTCTAGCAACAACAATTGCTTTATTTGTTATTCCTTTATTTATGCCGTTTGCGATAAACAGTAACAATTACGACACAATTGTTCTGTAGATCTTTGTTACGGAAAACTTTAAACCACGATTGGTTTACTTCACACGAAACGTGTCTTCACACAAGACTGACTGAACTTCTACTCTGACTTTGCATGCTTTGCCTTGCCTTTTATCCTAGCGACGTAAACAGTCTGATGAATGTTCCCGTAGACGCAGGTTCTGGTCTTCGCATTCACGAGAATTTTATGAATGTAAACATGTTCTTAACATTCAAACATGTTAGCGTATCTCGTTTACGTTCGTCCCTTCAGCGTTGTTGTTGTTTGTTGTCTACGTGTTTATCCCTTTTTCGTTACATTGATGTTGTTGTTTTATTTTTGTTTATTTGTAAATCAGGCAAAAAAGTCCGTTGTTTTTTGTTTTTTGTAGCTTTTGTTTAACATTTTAATGTTAAACGATGTTACACCATTTCCATTTTCGTAACAATATTAAGAAATTGCTCGCTATACCAGTGGTTAACACTGCTGAGTAAAGACATTTGGATATGGTTTCTAAAGGTTAATAGATTTGAGACCACAAACGTTGCGCAGATGTTCTTGCTTTGCTTTTTAAATGGTTCCAAGCTTTGAGAAACTATTTGGATATCATTTTGCCTTTTGTTAGCTTCTTGATCCTAGCTTTCTGATTCTGGTATATTTTATGATTGAGCTCATCCAAATCGTGTAAGATTACTTGCAGAAGACAAATCCATTTAAAGCCACATTTTGGCTAATTTGACTTTATTCAAGGAGCGTTTTAAAATCCTATATTTTGTTTGATAAACTGGAGAGTATGATGTAAAAAATATCTTCTTGTCTTATGAGTAAATAGTTTCAGGCAACATAAATTACAACTTAAAACCCTTAATAGAAGTATAAATTTTTCCCTTGGGGTTGTAGGCAAATAATTTTCCCACCACTTTCTGTAATTTTCTTAAACTCTCACAAAGAAGCCTTTTATTAAAAAGAAAATTTCATTTGAAAGCAATTTAAAAGACTGTCATTTAAATTGCAATTAAAATCCAATGAAAACCATTCCATTTAAGGAATATGAGATGCCCTTTCAAAAGGTATGCATGCCTTTGCATTACAGTTTACAAAGTTAAACATTAAACGCTGTGTTTGTGTCGATAAAACAGCAACTGATTACAGCTAAGTAATGGGGGGGGGGATGATTCAAACCAATTCACAACACATTAATTAAAACGATTCAAATATCACTCTTTCCTTAAATAGATAAAGGTAAAGTCAATTGACTTTTTTGTAATTCAAACTCTCAAAAAGGAATTTGTTTTTGCTGACGGGTGTGCAATTAATGTTGTTGACATTTACAACTGCAGCAGTTTATTAGCGTTTCTGTTAGTTTGACAAACTTATTAAAGTTTTGTAATGTTTTTTATTGCAAACGTTTAAAGTTAAAAAGAATATTTCAGCTTGAGAACTAATTAAGGATGACTGTCTGCCTATCTTATAGAGGCAAGAAATCTTAAAGAACTAATTGAATAGGAAACTCAACACTATCGCACTCTTGGCATATAATTGCGCAGAAATTTTTTAAGGATTTGAAATGAATTTTCTGGCTTAAATTTAATCTCAATTGGACCTTCTGGAAATAAAAAAACAGTTTTTTTGACGTTTTTTAGTTGTTTTTAAAGAGGCAACAAAATTTTGTAAAACATTTCAGCATATTGTCGTGTAAGAACCACTTAGCAAGGACCCTGCAGTGGTGGTTTTTAAGAGCTGGTTAGCAGAAAATTAAGTGTTTAAGGCTTTTCTCCTCCCTGTCATCTTAAGAACTACAATAATGGCCTTTACAGTGCAACATCCTGAAGTTCTGTCCATTATGGTTTAAAAAAATCATACGAGTTCTCTTCATTTGTCGTTACTTTAAACCTCTACGAATTGAAAAAAAAAAAAAATTTTTTTTCATCATATTAACTTTATTAATTGGAAAACCATTACTACATAATCAATTGCCAGCAATTATAGTGTGTGAAACAAGTGAGCCGTTAAATTAAATTTTACTTGAGCAGCTTAAAAACCAATTACCAATTACAAACCTACCCTATTTTAAAATCGCTTTTCCCTAATGACCTTAAAAGAACATTTATTGTGCAATTGAACACTTTTTGAACATTTTGTCTTCTTGACTTAATTTAATTATTTCTGATTACTTTACTTTCCTTTTTACAACAAAAATTTTTACCATTCATTGCAGGTGAAAGTTTTGCCGAATTACACCATGGAGCAGGCTTTAGTTGGCAGCAATTAAAACAACAAAACTGGCTAATTAATCTTGTATTGGCAATAATATTACTACTGCTACTGCCCGCCTATATACATAGATAAAATTCAATGTAATACTATTAAATATACACATACATACACACACATATATATATATATATACACAAATACAAAAACACAGATTACCTTTACATACTTAACTTAGTTTATAATAATATTTCCTAGAGAAAAAGAATTGGAAAATAAGAAGAAAAAATTTTATTTGTTTTTTAATAGTAAAATACCAGGAGTAAATAAATAAATATGAAATAGAAATAATTTAATTTGAAATAAATTTAATTTAATTTAAATTGAAAATAGAAATGTTTTTCGTAAAATAATTGCGTGTGTGTTCATTTAAATTTAATTGTTAAAACCATGCTATTCGGATAATTTTCAATTCAAAGAAAGAAATGAAAACGAAGAATTCTCCAAAAAAAAAAAAAAAAAAAAAAAAAAAAAAAAAAAAAAAAATGAAACAACAACAAACAACATATTTGTTCCAATGAATTAAAATTAAAATTACAATATGATATGAGCAACATTACATATATAAATTTATTTCGTTATTTTTATATTCTAATGAGGAAAACATTTTTTGGCATACAAAATACAAAAAAAAAAAAAGCAACAAAAAAAAAAGAAATCGTTAAATTAAAAAAAAAAACTTTTTTTTTTAGCATAATAATGTTATTAAAAAATAACACAAATAAAAATTACACTTACACATATAGACACATACACATCTACACTTAAACAAAAACACAAACACATGTCTATGTTAATAATTTATTTAGTTTATAAGGATAATTAAGAAAACAAAAAAAAATGTTTGTAAATTAATAACAAAAAAAAAAACAAAAAAAAAAGATTTAAAGAAACAGAAAATCTAGTTAAAAATTAAACAAAATGAAACAAAAGTATTTTTAAGAAACAGAAACAAAACTAAACTAATTAATATACGAATAGTAGTTAATAAAAACAAATACCAAATACCAATACCAAATACCAAATACCAAATACCAATACCAATACCAATGATATTTACCATTACCATTAAATATTATGCATTTGAATTACAAACATACAAACATACAAACAAAACTGATTTCAAATAATTGATACAAAAGGAAAACCAAAAAAACAAACAAAACCCAACTGATTAAATTCATATTTAGAATAAGAAACAAACTGATTTACCTATTTGACTTGCTTTCAATTGATGACCTACATACATACAACAGGTTGAAGGAATGAGCAGCGCGCGCACGAGTTCACATAAACTCATTCTCATTTCGAATCTCAACGTAATATATACAGAGAATTGGGCATCCCATATGTTCAGGGGTAGGTTTTTGGGACAACTAGCTTAGAATGACTTAAGGTATGTAGACTTGAGCAAGTGTACACCCATAATTCATGGCAGTCATTGTGTTCATTTTAGAAAAAAAATTAGGGAAGGAAAATGTGTTCAAAAAAATTGAAATTTAAATCGAAACTAGCAGTAGGATCACTTAGGCAGGAATGTATGTATACTTTTCGAACAGTGTACACCCCATAATAGATCTCAGCGGAGCCTGAATTTCGATTTCCGATTTCCGGAATTCTTGCTTCTAAAAAACATCTACTCAAGCAATTCAATCTTCCACTGCCAAAAATCATCAATTCCTCCCTTCATACACCGCATACAGTGAGCGTCAAAAGAAACTGTAAATTAATAAAACTATAAATACACTAATAAATAACCGCTATTTTTATTTTAAAATTATTTCATTGCATTCACTAAAAACTGAAATAAAAAAAAAAAAAAAATTTACAAGTAATTTCAAAATATTTGGCAAATTTTTTCGGGCACTCTCCTTAAGTGGTACAAGTTGAGTTTGATGATTGTTTGAATTTTATCCTTAGTGTACAGTTTCTTTTGACGCTCACTGTGGATACAGAGTAGATGTTTTTCAAATTTCTGATATTCCAAATTGGATTGAACGTCACATTTTTTGAGCAATGAGCCAAGTTACAAGTCTAATGTTAAACTCATTAAGTCCCAGCAACGATCTAGCTTTGTAATCGTGATAGGTAGTCTAAAGCTGCTAGACATGTAACATTTCGATCTATGCTCCCAGTGCCTCTTTCCTTTCGCGAATACTTTAAAAGTGTTAAAAAAAAGGAAAGGAATACTTTAAAAGTGTGGTTTGGAAAACATCATTCAGATTTGGCAAATTCTCAAGTTGACATGATAAAAATTCGTGTTTCTCCGAACAGACTTTGCTCGTGATATAATCCACCACATTTGTGAGTGATTCTCTCCATTATTGCTTTGCAATAGTTGACTGATGTTACCGCTTTGTATTCTGTGAGTTTTCTGTGAGATACGTTCTACAGATCGTATACTGTTCATAGTTAAATCGAGCGGAGTTGTGTTCATTTATGATGTAAAAGGGTAGGTGGTCTGGTGGCAAGGCTTCAGGTTGAAAATCCGCAAAATGTTCATCATTGTTATTGATTTTTAAAAATTAAGAGGCTTCAATTCTATTTGTATAAGCCATTCAAGATGTGCTCTGGCTTTGGATTAAATTGTAATCCTTTCATTACTCAGTTATATCCGCAATGAGCATACATACATTCACCCTTTAGTCAGGATTACCACCTAGTTTCTTACACCACTTATGTTGTGTGTGTTCATTTTATACATGAGTGGCGGGATCAACAGTTTAAAGTCTACTCAGAACGTCAGATTTTTGAGAAACTTTTCATGATCATTTTAGGGTTTTGCCAGAAATCTACTGAGGGCAAGTCGCCGAAAAAATATTTTTTTATATTTCATCGTTTAAGATGTCTGACCTGGGGTTTGAAATGAGGCCTCACGTCTAGTAAGCCAACACACTATCTATTAGGCCACGGCGTCTTCTGTAATGAAAGCAAATTAAAAAAAGGAACCAAAATTGTTTGCAATTTACGAGTAATTGATCGTAAACCGTTATCTTTGCAAGATCTGATGTTTTTGAGTTAAACCGTTTTAAAAATGCTCTTCCTATAAAACATGGAGACGTGAATTGGTCTAGCTGTGTGTACACAAAAAAGAAAGGATTAATATTGCCATATTTTGGAACTGGCAAGGGAAACCGAAACATTTAGAAGACTAAAGCCGCTAATTCTCCTCAATTGTCATACCATAGAACTCTCCACAGATTCGAAACAGAGTCACCTAATACATACCAAAAAAAAAAAAAAAAAAAAAAAAAAAAAAAAAAAAAAAAAAAAAAAAAAAAGCCAGTATTACTCGGGACAAGTGAGTAGGAATTAAACTACAAATATTTTACCATTGTAAACATCCCAGAAAGTTCCATTAAGTTTACAGGGCTAAAAGCTTTTAAGCTTAAAATTAGAAACACTGCCACAATCAATACAAAACAAAAAATTAAGTTTTCCCCTTCATGGTAACCAACTTTATGACCCTACCATCCCTATTGTAGGTCATCAGATAACATTCTCCAAAATGAATGAATTTTTAATTTAAGAATCTTTTTATTTGATCTACTTATACAGGAAATTGTAAACTAATATTGAAAAAAGAAAAATACACTGAAAAAAAAAAACTGAAATGAAACAGAAAAATTAAAAAATAAAAAATAAAAAAAAAAAAAAACTAAAAAAATAATAGAAAATAAATTGAATTTGTTTTTGTATGTATCATTGTAGAAATAAAATGAAAAACAAAAAAAAAATTTATTGTTTATAGTTAAAAAATAATTGAAATGAATAAAATGAATAAAATGAACAACAAGAATAACAACAAGAACAACAATGGCAACAAAGAATAAGTATCTGAAAAAATATACAAAAACAATTCTACAATGTTGTTGCAGCATCATAAAGAACTCGAGTATTTGGTCATTAGTTTATAAGATTATCTTTTACAATTTTAGACTAAAATGATACGAAATGAAATGAATCGAAATGAAATGAAATGAAATGAAAGACGATTAAATTTCATAAGTAAGCAGAACATTTCAGGGGAACATTTTTGAAAATATTTCTAGATTTGCAAAGCACACAATAATTGCAATTACATAGGCATTCGTATATAAAAGAGAGAGATTTTGCAGGGAGTTATTTACCAGCAAATAAATCTGAAAGTTAAATGCGATAAAGCATGGTTAAGCCAGAAATTTTGTTGTAAAATAAGGAGCAGTATGGTCTGAGCAATGTTAAGAGTGGTCATCGACAATTTCTTTCATTTTGATATGTAAGACCAAGTATGCTACCCCTGAATAAACAAAAAGGGTGCCTAGCCTATTTTACATTCAATTTTAATTTGTCTAAACGGTGTTTAGACGAGCTACGAATTAATTTCGTTATTCTATTCGTTTATATTTGACGCAACTAATTTGAATTCTTTCCAGCAAAGATCTCTTCAAATAATGTTTATGAGGCCAAGCTCTTCGAGTTTTACTGTGATGATTATAATCCATGACAGAATACAGGACTCCTATATGGACTGGACGCTATTGTATTTGCCTTCATATTAATGTATTCAAATATTACTTTCAGACAGCAATTGATAAATATCTGAATAACATTAAAGAAAAGTTCCAGAAAGTGAGGAATCCAAAAATAACTCGTTGCGATTCATCAGCTATTTTTGCAAACTTCTCATTGAAGATACAGTGAGCGTCCTATACACTAAGAATAAAATTCTAACAATCATAAATTAAATTAAATTAAGGAGAGTGCCCGAAAAAATTTGATAATATTTTTAAAATTAATTTTTTTTTTTTTTTTTTTTGTTTCAGTTTTTAAAACTGGCAATCAAACAATTTGAAAAGGAAAATAACGGTATTTTATTAATGTATACATATTTTTTAATGTACATTTGCTTTTGGGGCTCACTGTATATGAGAGATACAAATATTGTATCGCCTCCCTTTATATAATTGAATGACAATGTCTTCCTGTAAACTTTTCCAAGAAAAAGAAAAAAATCAAACGAATACTAAAATGTTTACGGGGTTATCATTTGAGGAAATTAAATTTTTGCATTTATTTGGAAACATTTTTTCATTATTTCCATTATTTTTCAACAAAACTTATAATATTTTAATTTGTTAGTAAATTAAGTTTCATGAAGTCCCAATAAGTCAAACGGTTTATCTTTTATATTGGAACGAAAGTTTTAACCTTGTATTTTAAAATCTTACAGTAAATGCTCTCAATTATGCCGAAAACTGGGGCATATTCACACTCTAGCTGCAGGCTTCAACTTTGTAAACATATTGCATGCATTGAATTTGTTTTATATTTAATCGTATACGTTCTCGTTTTGTGGTTTACTGGGATGATGGAAGTATTTAGGAATTCAAAGGTTTTATTTCTTATTTCTTTATTTCTTTTAACGGGAGATTTTTCAGCACTCGATATACAAAATTTACAAAAGCATAGGAAAGACTAATTTTAGGGCATCCACATTATATTACATAATTTGGCATTACAACCCTTTAATCAGGTTGTGCATGATAATGTTATACATGCGTGAAGTGATTTACAGTTTAAAATCGACTTAGAACGACAGATTTTTTTTAGAAACTTTTCATGGCAATTTTTTTATTCATTCTCAGAGTTAATGCCAGAAACCTGATGATAGGTAATCGACGATGAAAAATTTTTTCATATTTCGTTTTTTTTGGAAATATATAACCTGGGGTTTGAACAGTGGCTTCACTTTACCTACTAGACTACGGCAACATCATCTTTCTAAAAATAATGATACTAAAATCTTACTTGCGAATACGTCTTAGAACCACGAACCTCCGTTTTTTCTTTTTTTGTACACATTTTCGATGGTAGTTGGTCGTACTTGCACATGCGGAACTTCACATATTTTCGCAACAAAAGAATAAAGGGTTTAACTAGAATGATCTTTGTGGCTAAGGGATTGTTTTAATCCAGAATATTAATTGCCCTCCAAAGTAGCCTTTAAAACTTCCACAGTAACATCATGACATGCTATGCCTTCTCCTCGAAATCACATGTCATCGATACACGAAAGCAAAACAAGTTATCATGCACAGTGTGTACATTGTACTCATTGACTGTAAAGTTGTGAAGCAAAAATCACAACAAAAACAGAATTTTTAAAAATAGATTGACAGCTCCTGAAGCAATCAGATGCAGGCTTCTGTAATTTTGTTTGTTAGCATTTGGTTTGTTGCTGAAAATTGAGCTTCATCGCTGGAGATATGCTTACGTTAGAAAAACATTTCTTACACGCCGTGAATAATGATAATAAAATTAAAGAATTTGCTTGTGATGCCCTTTTGTAAGTTTATTTATGATCAAATGGGAAACTTTACAGAGCATATTCGTTATGGTTTTTTTATTCATCAAATTACAAAAAAAGATCACCCGTTTTCTTTCTCTAAATAACAATTTTTAATTGCTTTTGTGCGGGTATGAGATTTTCTTTGAATATTCAACTGAACAAGTTTATTAGAATTTAAATTACGAACTCAATTATGCTGAATAAGCTTTATGCAGTTAAATCTTGCTACACAAACAAAATGAAAATCAAGAATAATTACAACAACAAAAAGAATGATTGTACATTTAAACAAATCCTTCCGCAATGCCACAAAATAAAGAAAAAACATTTTTTTTAAATAAATTTCTTAATAAATATTTGAAATATTCAAATTATGCTGCAACAAAATGTATTAAAATTTGCAAAATATGCTCAATTCTTACAATATTTAATGGTTTCCTTAGAGTTTCTTTATGTGTGTGTGTGTGTGGGTGTGTGTGTGTGCTTAAGTGCATAAATCACCATGTAATATATGTGTTAACAGTGTCTCCCTTAAATGTCACTTTAAATCATTCGTTTTTTCTTTTAATATATTCACTAACAGAGTCTGTATTTGGAGAATATTCTCTCTCTCTCTCTTTCTCTCTCTCTCTCTCTCTCTCTTTCTCTCTCTCTCTACTTATGATATATTTCTTCGTCTTTCGTTTTTTTTTTTCGTTATTAAATGAAATTAAATGGAATAAATTGAATTGAATTAAATTAAATTGAATAAAGTATGTGTTATTTACATATTTATGTATGATAAATCATACTTAGTGTGTAATAAAAACTAATTTAATAATAATATTAAAGAATAATAACAAAAAAACTAAACTAAAAATGAAAACCAAAATAAATTGAACATAAAAAAAATTAAAAAGAAAAAAATAATAACGATGCCCATATGAATTTCTTATTTAACTTCTCAAGTTCATTGTGACAATTGTATTCAACAGGACGTATGATTTATATTATCACAGAAGGTAAGTAATATCTGTTACTCATACGCTTCGGGGTACAATTGTAGAAGAGAATAAAACTAGTTTAAGAGTCTCTATGGTTTGTTAATAGGTGCAAAACAAAAAATCCTATTTTAAGGCATTTTTACCTAATGGTTGGGTTATACGCTCATAAAACTAAAGACTGTAAAAAACGTTATAAATGGAAGATAGTTCTTTGAGAAAAAGTTGACGGGAGTATATGTTGGTAGATCAAGCATATTTACGACAACGAAAGTCCAAAATGTCAAATATTCCACGACTCTGGTACATAAATCAAGCTAAATTTGAACAGTATGCCTCCCAATTGCAGTTTCAAACAGCGCTACAAGAAAAAGGCTAACGGGGTCACACCGCACAATCTGGATTACCTCCAAATCACTCGTTTGGAATGTAGACTAGTCTCGATGTAAAATTCGCCAAGTAGTGGTCTGCATTTATCTTTAGCCGGCATTACATACGTACATACATAATTGGCCATCATAATCCCTTAGCCATGAGTGATGGGATCTACAGTTTAAAGTCGAGTCTGAACGACAGATTTTTGAGAAACTTTACATGGCAATTTTATTTTTACTCTCAGAGTTTTTGCCAGAAATCTGCTGAGAGTCAGTCGCCAAAGATATATTTTTTTCGTATTGAGTTTTATTGAGGATGTCTAACCTGGGTTTGAATTGTAGCCTCACACAAGCGAACACACTACCTATTAGACCACGGTGACTGCACTATCTCTTATACTTTAGACAAAATCTTCAGGACAAAATCTATGAGGGACATATCGCATGATTTTGAATACTAACTTACAAAATTTCGCCATGAAATGGCCATGCTCTCAAATCACTCGAGCAGAATATGTAATATGGAATCAACTGTTGAAATCGCATGTCGTTGGCATCCAAATCATGAAATTCAGACAAAAGAAGTTGGTAGTTATTGACCTTTAAGCGCTTCTTTAACAGTGACAGACTTACCAACATCGTTCTCAAAGGTATATGCACAGAGACACGTCGCCTGTCCAAAATCCATACCAAAACAGTGACTTTTTCTGGATCTCATGTGTATTGGTAACGTCCTAAACTTGACAATTTTGTTTGTGTACTTATCTCTTCACACAGAAACAGACCTAAGGTTGGTATATACATACAGTGAGCGTCAAAAGAAACTGTACACTATGGATACAATTCTAACAACCAAACTCTGCTTTACCACTTAAGGACAGTAACCGAAAAAAATTTTTTCAAATTTCAAAAACTAGCTATGAAACAATTTTAAAATAAAAATAACGGTAATTTATTATTGCACAGTTTTTTTTTTAATGTACAATTTCTTTTGAAGCTCACTGTATATACATAATTGGTCATTACAACTCTTCAGTCAGGACTAGTTTCTTTTACCATTTATATTGTGTGCGTGACCAACATCGACGACATCTTCAAAATAATGGCAACGTTAAAGCAAGTGGAGCAAGGTGCCCTGTAAATTGTGCTTGGTTGATATGTAACCTGTGATACCGATTACATGTATGCGATAACACGAAACTATTAAGAGACAATTTTGGTGTGCAATTAATCAAACTTTTTGGAGCCGACCATTTACCCAAATGCAATGCGATTTTGACCATTAAAGCATTGTCATTGAGGCAATTTTATTTTACTCTCAGAGTTTTTGCCAGAAATCTGCTGAGAGTCAGTCGCCAAAGATATATTTTTTTCGTATTGAGTTTTATTGAGGATGTCTAACCTGGGTTTGAATTGTAGCCTCACACAAGCGAACACACTACCTATTAGACCACGGTGACTGCACTATCTCTTATACTTTAGACAAAATCTTCAGGACAAAAATCTATGAGGGACATATCGCATGATTTTGAATACTAACTTACAAAATTTCGCCCATGAAATGGCCATGCTCTCAAATCACCTCGAGCAGAATATGTAATATGGAATCAACTGTTGAAATCGCATGTCGTTGGCATCCAAATCATGAAATTCAGACCAAAAGAAGTTGGTAGTTATTGACCTTTAGCGCTTCTTTAACAGTGACAGACTTACCAACATCGTTCTCAAAGGTATATGCACAGAACACGTCGCCTGTCCAAAATCCATACCAAAACAGTGACTTTTTCTGGATCTCATGTGTATTGGTAACGTCCTAAACTTGACAATTTTGTTTGTGTACTTATCTCTTCACACAGAAACAGACCTAAGGTTGGTATATACATACAGTGAGCGTCAAAAGAAACTGTACACTATGGATACAATTCTAACAACCAAACTCTGCTTTACCACTTAAGGACAGTAACCGAAAAAATTTTTTCAAAATTTCAAAAACTAGCTATGAAACAATTTTAAAATAAAAATAACGGTAATTTATTATTGCACAGTTTTTTTTTTAATGTACAATTTCTTTTGAAGCTCACTGTATATACATAATTGGTCATTACAACTCTTCAGTCAGGACTAGTTTCTTTTTACCATTTATATTGTGTGCGTGACCAACATCGACGACATCTTCAAAATAATGGCAACGTTAAAGCAAGTGGAGCAAGGTGCCCTGTAAATTGTGCTTGGTTGATATGTAACCTGTGATACCGATTACATGTATGCGATAACACGAAACTATTAAGAGACAATTTTGGTGTGCAATTAATCAAACTTTTTGGAGCCGACCATTTACCCAATGCAATGCGATTTTGACCCATTAAAGCATTGTCATTGAGACTTGTATAAGTCTCTTTTGTAATGGG
This sequence comes from Sarcophaga bullata, assembly GCA_005959815.1. NCBI lineage: Eukaryota > Metazoa > Arthropoda > Insecta > Diptera > Sarcophagidae > Sarcophaga > Sarcophaga bullata. The sequence continues at coordinate 165,495 of QOCX01000286.1, read as the reverse complement.
ATAAGCCAGCCACAATTCCTAGCCAGGAATACGATATTACAACTCCCATGATTACAAGAGATGCGGAACGAAATGTTGTAAAAAGTATGTAAAAATTTAAACTTGCGAGTCGCTGAGAAGTTGCCGCAGTCTAGTAGGTAATGTGTTAGCTTTTCAAACGTGAAGCCTTGGTACAAACCCCAGGTCAGACTTCAAAACGAAAATATGGAAATATTTCTTCTTTCTCTCAGCGGATTTCTGGCAAAAACTCTGAGAACAAAATAAAATTGCCATGAAAAGTTACTCAAAAATCTGTCGTTCGGAATCGACTTTAAACTGTAGGTCCTACCGCTCATGTATAAAATAAACTCCCACAACATAAGTGATGTGAAAAGCTAGGTCGTAATCCTCTATATATGATTAATATTACCTTGGAATGGAAAGCATTCCTTTATAGCCTGCAAATCAATATTTAATTCACAGTTCTAAGCTTTCTAGGGTTTTTTTTTAATTTTCAAAACCCAAACGTTAAAACGTTAAA
>QOCX01000286.1:130454-152251 GCA_005959815.1 Sarcophaga bullata | reverse complement strand
TGTTGTTGTTGTGGTGTTGTGTCTTAAAGTATTATCAGGTAGAAATCTTTAGTATTTTTACGATTTTTATTTTTTTTATTTTTTTTTTTTTATTTGTATTACTTACCTACAAAAATCTCTTCACCATGCTGTACTTCCGGTTCACATTCGGCCTCATCTAAGCCATTTAGATAGGTTTCCAGCAAATAGTTTTTACCCAACTCACGTTCTCGTTTACGATGTTTCTCCTCTTCAATCTTGGTAATTTGACGTTCCTTTTCACTGTGAACGTGTTCAAGATTTTTTTTTCGATTTTTTTTTTGTAATTTTTTGTGGTTGTTGTGTTGTGTAATTGTCACAGTATATGTGTAAAGAGTTTGTATTTGTTATATGAAACCATGTCCGAAAGTACCACAAAGTATTGTTGTTAAGCCAAACACATAGCCATTGGCAATAAACAAAATGGGTGGCGGGCAAACGACCATTCGCAGCAAGAGAGATGGTGTGGTACATTGTGACAAACCATAGACATCACAGGACATGAAATGAAAATGAAAAGAAATAAAAAAAAAAAAATACAGAAACGGAAGATGAAATAAAAACGGAAATAAAAGATAAAAAGTCAAGTAAAAACCCAATTAATTATAGAGGCAGTTTTCTTTTGATTATGGTCAACACAATGACTCTGGGCACCAACAACAATATCAAATAAATATCTGGAAAATTAAAATTTTTCCCCATTTGCCATGCCCATGCCCATGCCCATGCCAAACGATTAGCGTTGGGCAAGTGACTGAAGGTACTTTTTTAAATATTTAGGTACCAAACTGGTTCCCACGGACTTAGATGTTGTTCGATATGCAAATCAAATGCATCTCTTCTTTACTTAATTGTTTTAAAGTGGCTTTGCTACAGAAATAGGAATTTTTTGAATTTTTCAACAGACATAGATTAGTTAGAAGACAACAAACATTTTTAGTGCCTTATCCCAGTCACGTTTGTTTGTCACCTTAATACACTAAAGACACTCGCTCATCTCTATTCCAAAAGGCATAATTACGGCATATTATAGCAAATATCAGTGTGTACGTAAATATGTATGTACGATGCATCATCGTACGTAATCATTTATGTAAATGTAAATATATGGAGAGAGAGAGAGAGAGAGTGAGTATGTGTGTAAATTTTAATGAATTTATGTAACAATATGAGTAAGTACAGATGCCTGTGTATATGTTTAAATGAATTTATGCGTTGGTTTTGCTTATGTAGGTGCTGAGTGTATGGAGTGTGTAGTGCTTCTTAAATATACAGTTATTGTTGTAAATTAATAAAAAACAAGAAGAAGAACAAGAAGAAGAAATGAAGCTTCTTACCGTAACAAGGACAATTGTCGTTGTATTGTCTCATCCTGAGCCAAAATAATTTTCATCAGACGTTCGTTTGCGGTGCAACGAGACAATTTCGGATGCAATGTATTGGCCTGTGCCAGCCACTGTGATGATTTATGTTTGCGACGACGGAACTTGGCGCTACGTGCACTGCCCACTGGACTACCCATGCCGCTGTCCTTGTCGGTAGAGATTAATGATGACAACTGTGGTGTTGTATTATTGATGTAGATGGCCGGTGCTGGACCCAAGTGGCGTAACAACAATTCACACTGTGTGGTTAAATAGAATTTTAAAAGAATATAAAACAGAAAGCCAATAAGTAAGTAAAAGATAAGGAAAAGAAAAACATTAAAATGTAAATGAAGAAAAAAGTTTATTCAAAAGCAGGATACATTAAAATGATCATGTTTTTTTGTTGGTTTCATTCGGTAACTAAAAAAAAATAAAAGGATTCTTATTTTAACTGCCTGCATTCTGTTTATAATTACCAATTACTCATAAACGTATTTATTGTATTGCGTGACTTGTCTTAATTTATATTCAACTTTTTTGTTTTTTTTTTTTGTCTGTTTCACCCATCTTTCGTTTGTTAGCATTCCCATCTGCATTTTTTTTTTTTTTCCTAAAACATCATTCAAAGGAAATACAACATCCGTAGAGTAGAGAGTGGTAAATGCGTTTAATTCAGTAGAAATTAATTTTTTATTCTCTTCTTCACTTAATAACACTCTGCTTTATTGTATAGAGCAAAAGAGAGCGAGATAGAGAGAGAGAAGCTCTCATAAATAAATAGAAATCTTTCCTTTCTTTTCTTTTTTTGTTGTCTTTTTCCATTGTGTTCGTAGAGCATAAGTAAAATAAATTATGGTGATAAATTTGTAGCCCAAGAGATTCTCCATCTCCAGCTTTAAGTTGTGATATATTTTTGGCTAAATTATGCTAAATTATTGCATATTCGTGTCGAGGTCAATTGTTTGTAGGGCAAGCATAATTGGTGTTTTAATGTCTGCTCATTATAGAGTGTTGATAAGAATTTTTTTGTCAGTTTATCGCTTTTTTTTTCGATACGTAACTAGTTTAGATACAAGCCCATATGGCTATTAAAATCATTTAGTCGGGTTTACAACCAAGCTTCTTACACCATTCATGCTGTGCATGTTCATTTTATCCATGAGTAGCGGGATACCTACAGTTTAACGTTTACTTTGAATGACAGTTTTTATGAAACTTTTCATGGCTTTTTTTTATTTACTCGTAGAGTTCTTGCCGAAAGACTGTTGAGAGGAAGTTGTCAAAGTTATCGTTTCGTTTTATTCTAGAAGTTTCATTCTAAAAAACCAACACCCTTTCCACTAAACTACGAAGACTTCAATGTAACTAAGGCTGCCGAATACAGGCACATTGATCACAGATGCCAAGTAAACTTCAATCTGAGTTACCGCTTCTCCTTCCCCACTCTCTCAAATAACTTCCACAGAAATTATGCTATGGATGATCTAGCCCAAAGTACACAGTAATTCTGTGTCAGTCAGAAGATTTCTCATCCTTAATTTTACAGATTTATATGGAATCCCTAACTCCCTAACTCACGTTGGCAATTCTAAAAGAATATATGCCGATGTATTGGTACTAATATCCCTCTCCTAGTTCCTTATTTTGCTTATGATGCTATAAGATGCGTATTTATTGCCAAACCCAGCATAGCTGCCACTGCTTTTGAGATTCTTTTTCCTTATTAAACGAAATGGTTTTCAATTGGGTTCCTATCCAACTGCAATAAAACTTGTCCAGAACAAGTTTTTAAATTCCTCCATCTACTCTTGGACTTCTCCGGAAATTCCGTCATAAACTCTCTCCGATTGCATGTATGGTGCTAGTGGAACGAGATAGTCCCCTTATAGGCAAGTAATTGCAGTGTCCTGGAATGCAAACTTGCTCTATTTTCTCGATTCATTGATTTTAGTCTTTGTGTTGAGTGAGAAAAACTTTCGTACGTACATACATACATAATTGGTCATTACAACCTTTCAGCTAGGATTACGACCTAGCTTCACAAACCATTTATATTGTGTATGTTAATTTCATAAATGAGTGGCGGGACCTACAATTTAAATCTTAATCTGAACGACAGATTTTTTTAAAAGCTTTTATGATTTACTCTCAGAGTTTTTGCCAGAAATCGGCGAAGAGTGAGCCGGCGAAGAAATTTTTTTTTCACATCTCTGACCTGGGGGACTACGTCTAATAAGCCAACACACTACCTACTACACTGTGGCGACATCAGAAAAACGAAAACTTAATCAATGTTATTGCATGAATCATTCCATCGTGATAATCTCAACTATAGCGGTCCTTGTTCCTTCATTTGCAATTTTTATTAAAGAATCCCTGCTGATAAACACTGGTCAGTATAACTCTGCAATAGTGAGGCTCGCGACGATCTTTCGATCTATTGTAGAGCGCGCTCTGGTATCATTTGCTGCTTTTATGCAAATCCACAACATTTAAGCGGGTAGAGAAAAACGTATGCAAGTCATATATTCTAGGCTGGCCACAGATATGTCCTCAGTAACCCAGTTGGATATACAGGCTCTAGGCATTTCGTAAATATTTCTACATGGCAAAATCTCCCAAGCTGTTAAGCCCAATCTAGCTCCGTCAATGTAAAAAGTTATTAAAAAGTTTCATTATTTAAAAATAAATACAATGTAGCGTCATTTATAAACGTATTCAGGTATTTAGATGCTTAGAACCCTTCCTACGCGCACACTTTGCATGTTCAAAATTAATATACACACATAAACCAGGTGAAAAAATGAATTAAAAACTTGCAAACAAATTACTTTTTCAACATTTTTTCATTCTCTTTTTTTTATTTTTGGCAGTTTTTTAATTTATTTTTTCGCACAATAAAAATAATTCGAAACAATTATTGAATGTTGCAATGGAACCATCAACATCAGTCATTTTGTTGCCAAGTCAAGTATTTTTTGAATTTAAAAAATAAAAAAAATAAAAAATAAAAAAAACATGAAGTGAACAAGTGAATTGAATGGCAACGGCAACGGCAACGGCAACGACAACGGCAAAAGCAAAAGGAATAGCACAGTAGCACCTTTGTACGGTAGCTGCAATTGTGGCAGCAAACTGATTTAAATACTTTGCGTGACCTGTCTGCAGCCACTTAAATATCTTTCGAAATAACAAAAGCTTCCATGTACATACGTACACATTAAGGTATTTTTCACTCACATCTCGTAGTACGTATGCATGCATGTAGCTGTCAAAATGAATACACCATGTGTGTGTTCTCACAAAACGAGGGTTGTGTGCAATATATTTGGAAATTTTTTCAAAAACAAACATTTTTTTTTTTTATTTCTTGTCATGGCAAAATCAAAAGTTTTAAATGAAAAAATTTATAATTTTTACCATATTTATTTAATTAAGTTGGCTTTTGAAACATGCCTCGCATTCATATATAAGATATTATGTGCTGCTTACGTGTGCGAACAAGGATAATGAAATGTTCAACAATGCGAGACAAGTTAAAGTAAAAACTTTCAAAAATTCTGCGTTTTTTTTTTTTGCCTCAGAATTATAAATCCAACCAAAAACTTCTTAACAAATGTAGAAAAAAAAGAAACTGGAAATACATTCTCTTATTATTATACTCGCTTCCTTTTTAAAGAGAGAGAGAGAGAGAGATATCTGACTTCTGCATGCAATTACAGCTGTTAGCAGCAAATTAGCAATAATGTTTTCAATATAAACGTATCGTCCTATAATTATGGCATAAAAAATGAAACTTATTATCCGTACCGCCTTATCATATCAGTTTTATCATATCATGCATGTTAAGTTTCATGTCTAATTATTTAACAGCAACTGTATATGCATAAGTATATTAAAGTTTTCACCACCAATTGGCACAAAAAAAAAAAAGAAAAAAATGAAACTTTAAATATTCTTTTTCCATTTCCTTAATAATTTTCTTAAATGCAAGCAAAACTTGAATGACGTTTTTTGTGCAATTGCTTCTCTTCTTTTCTTTCTTCTTTAAATTACTTTTCAATGTTGGTTTGTGGCAAAAATAAAATAATTTTTTGGTGAAACAATATATGTTTGACTTCCAGGAATAAGATTTTATAGTTCCTTTGTTAATATTTTGGTTAAAAAATAAAACAAATAAAAATCCGTGGCGACTTTAAAGTGTAGGATAAGATTAACACACTCAACATAAGTGCTACAAGAAGCTGGGTTCTAATCCTGGCTAAAGGGTTTCATTGATGACTCAATTAAATAAGAACAGATCTTAAATTCACCTTTACCCCTAAAAAGGGCTACTGTGGTGTGTGTATCGATTTAAAGCTGACAGTACACTCCACTCGGCAAAGCATCAAAGTATCACAATCACTTGAACTTTACATTAAATTTTTACATCAAGAAGTCGAACCTTTATTGCGTATAATTTAATTTTTCAATAGACTTATAGGACACCTAATAATATACTCCCTGTTGTATGTCTTTTGTTTTAAAAGGAAAACATTTCCTTAAACAGTTTTCCACAAACTTTTCCTTTACGTCTACCTAAATCAGCCTTTAAGTCTTCTCTCTCTCTCTCAATCTCTCTCTCTGTTCCATTGTATATTGAATGCGTATATCATATCCTTGTAAAGGTTTATTCACCTACGGCAGTACATCCATCTCATTTACTTTTATTTTCTTTAAAAGAAATAAAAAAAAAATTCCACATTTTAGTTTAAAAAAATTTATTGTATGACCACACCTTAAATTTTTATTCAAATTACTGTAGTTTACCACAAACTTTTCAAAATAATCTTGAAAACTTTTTCTAAATCTTCATTACCCGCAACGTCATCATCGTCGACATCATCAGCATCATCAGCATCATCATGTAATCATTATCTAACAAAGACACGTCAATTTAAAGCCACAAAGTGCTTAAAATAATTTTACTTTTAAATTTCCCCGCAAATATGTCTTGCCTCTTAAGAGGCAATCAATACTTGAGAGAACAGCAGAAGCAGCAGCAGCTACAAATGAAATTTCCAGCATTTTAAGTTAAAACAATGCATAGGTAACGACTAGGCATTATTGTAGGAAAGTTAAATTCGTTTAAATAAAGCATTAAGTAGAGACAATGGAATGCCGTGCCAAATCAATGGAACATAGTACTGGTTAAATAGTAGTTCAACGCTTAATAACCGATTGATTTGCTTTGGATTTAAAATTGGTTTTGATAGCTTAGTCTTTCAAAAGTTTGATTTAAAATTTGATCACTCTATTGCCAGCATCGCCATAGTCTAGCAGATAGAGTGTTGGCTTATTAGACATGAGACCACGGTTCAAACCCCAGATCAAATATCTCGAACAGAACAAAATATTTCTTCGGCAACCTCCTCTCAGCAGATTTCTCACAAAAGCTCTGTGAGTAAATAATATTGCCCTGAAAAGTTTCTCAAAATTCTTTTGTTTGGAATCAACTTCAAACTGTAGGTGCCGGCACTCATGTATAAAAATCAATTTACACAACAAAAGTAATGTGAGAAGATTGGTTGTAATCCTGACTAAAGGATCACAATGACCAATTATATATCGCCTGCATTTAGTAAACATGGAACGAATATCAGTCAGTTCTAATGTCTTAAAAGATATTTCAATTCTTCTTTAAATAATCCGACGAGAAAGGCAGCTGAACTCTGAACGTGACCCTTGGGGAATCATTCTATTGTTGCTTTAACTTCGTCATCCATCTGCTGAACGTTTCAAATATGACGCTTATGCAGATAAACAAAGCCTAAGTAATTCTTTAAATTTTCTTTGTAGCCGGATTTAACAGGGAATTCGCTATTTTCTAGTAGGTAGTGTGTTAACTTGCTAAACGGGAGGAGATCGTGGTTTAAATCCCAGCTCAGATGACTTGAACAAAACAAAATCTGAAAAATATTTCTCTCGGTGATATCCTCTCAGTAGTTCTCTGGTAAAAAATTTGCTCATTGTTGTTGTTATTGTCGTATATAGTGCTATAGTACGTGACCATGTGATACGCTATGAAATATGGTTGTTCCTTAAAGCCACTTTGTTTCATAGCTCACAGGACTTATTACATCATTCTGGCTGAACTCTCAATCAATAACACAATTTATGCTGTTGCGTAGGATATCATACAGCCGGATTGGATTGACTGTGTATGATTTTTCATTTTTGGTCTTTTCAAATTCAGTCCCAGTCCCACCTGAAACCTGAACAGTTTAAAGTCAGTCTATGTATGGTAAACTATAGAATTGAGACTCCTGCTAAATCAAAAGTTTAAATTAGAAAAAGAAAAAAGGAATAACGAATAACGAAAGGGAAGAGAAAGAGAAAGAAAGAAAGACGAGTTTTTGCTTTTACTCACCTGCTTTTTGTGCGAGCCATCACGTGGTGGCAAAACGTCAAAAACTTTTGTACTGCCATCAAGGTATTCCTCACAGTGATGATACTGTTTAACAATGACATATTCGGTGGCAACTTGTGAAACGGTTGCCATGCCAGCTGGCAAAGTAAGTTGCAATAGAGTAGGTGGTAGTGGCGATGATATAAGCGACAGTGTTTTATCTGTTACTGTTGGCGTAGAGTTTGAAATTATTTTGCAATTTTCTTTGGTATTTATTGGCATTGATTGATTAATAGCTGTGGTAGTGGTGGCAGTGGCGATAATGTTGTTACTAGTAGACGTGTTGCTGGTTGGTTGATTGCAATTGTTCGTATTAGTAATGATGTTAAGGTGATTGTGTTTATTGCCGTTACATAAAGTGCTATTATCCCCTTGATTTGCTGCCAATCTTAAATTTAACTCTACATCATGTCTATCGTATAGTTTTGGTTGTTGTTGTTGTTGTTGTTGCTGCGAATTTGATAGGTGAAATCGTGGCTGTTCGTGTTGATTGCTATTTGTTTTGTTAATAACTGTTGCAGCAATATTTTCCTTATTTTGCAAAGGTAACGACGAAGCAAACATATTTGGTTGTTGCTGCTGGATTTGCTGCCGTTGCTGTGTTGACTGTTGTTGTTGTCCATTTTGATAATTGAGTAGTGCCCAGATTAGATCCGAACAGGTGGTATTGGCATCAACACCAGCCACCCAATGCTTTTCGCCATCAATCCATATCGATACATTATCTGATAGAGTTTCCATTGATGCCAGTGAATCATCGTCATCGTTATCGTCATCGTCATTATGACCATCAACATCATTATCGTTATTGACCTGCTCAACGTTTACGTTTACGTTATCATTTCTTTTGCTGTCATAGTGTATCACATCTGTTTTGCAATTACCAATACCAACCATATTGGCAATATGTTGAGTGTTGATGTTGATGTTGATGTTTTCACTCGTTGCTGGTGGCGGTGGTGGTGGTGCTGGTGGTTTTCTACAAAATTTCAGATTCGTATTCGTGTCCATGTAATACTTTGGTTGAGCTGTATGTGTTGTATGTGTTGTTTCTTCTTCTTCAATATCATCATCATTTTCCATATCAACGATAATAATATCACACTCATTATTATTCGCATGATTTGTTGTTGTATGCTGTTGCTGTATCTGCTGTTGTTCCTTTAATATATCCGTTCGTTTGGATAACCATACATTGCGATTCATTATATTTGTTTTGTTATTGTTGTTATTGTTGTTGTTGTTGTTGACATTATATGTTTTTGTATTTGTTTTGTTAGCCTTATCAACGATTTCACTGTACCAAATGCCATTTCCATATGTTGTTTGCATTAAACCATTTGCCACCCTTGCAACATCATCAGCATCTGTACCATTGGCAATAACAACATTAGCTGAAGGGGCTTTAAGAGCAGCATGTGTCGTTGCTGATTTATTATTATCGCAAATATTATTGATCATCATTATTATTATTTTAATCAAGTACAAGCACAACTACATGCACAAGCACAAGCATAAGTAACGTGTAGGCCAGTGTGCCAAATTTTGAATTGTCAGCCTAAAATGTTGCTGTTAAAATTATAATTCAAATGTTGCCAATCGGTGTTGGGGTTTCTATTGTGTTGCGTTGTGTTGTGTTGTATTGTGTTGCGTTGTTTGCTGTTTAATCCTATTTGTGTTGTACGAATATTAATTAGATTTTCCCAATACTGTTTGGTTTATGTGGAGGAGTTGTTAGCTGCAATGAAAAGATTTCAAATAAATTTTAATTCTAATGAAATCATACAAAAACAGACAATATTTGTTTACAAATAGAAATAACAAAGGAAGCGAAATCTGTAAAATGACTAAAATTCTAAACAAATTTTCTGAATATTTATTTTAATTCTTACTAATCGATAACATTTTTGCAAATTTAATCTACAATTTTGGTGCTGTACAGTACGCCATTCTATATTTGCTTTAACATAATCACCTGTTACCTTTCTAATATGATGGCTATTTTTTTCATTCAACACTTATCTAGGATAAGCGAGTATGAAAAACAAAATTTAAATTTTCTTCGTGAGCAATGTGTCTCTATTCAGCAGCCTGACTAAGCTATAAAGTTGTCGCTGTAGTCTAGTCGGTAATGTGTTAGCTCACTAAACGGTGGGAGCTCGTAGCGCAAACCCTAGCCTAAATGACAAGGACAAAATAAATTTTGAAAAATATTTCTTTCGGCGATTTCCTCTCAATAAGTTCCGTCTGGTAACAAAACATACTCATTGTTATTGTCCGTGTAGGAAGTTCAATAGAATGCAACCATTGCACATACAACAGTACATCTATCCTTATACCTAAAATACGATTGATGGTTTAAACCACTCGGTTTCATAGCTTATAGGACTTACAGTAAACGTTTAATCTCAATAGCTTTATAATTTTTACGCTAGCGTGTAGCTTGCTTTTTACAAGCAAGTTCACCATGTGGCCCATATGATCCATTGTAACACCCAGTATTGTTAAAACTTCTACTTTGAGTGGAAAGACTTTGAATCTGTATAGTTAAGTAAGTCATATGACTTCACATATGAAAAGACAGGAGATATTAATTTAATATTTCCTATACTTATTACGCGTACTTTAAATAAATTGATTGTAATCAATCAGAGTAATTAGAATTGTGAATATTTCAACTAACAATATACATATGTTGTATGTATATGTACAGTGAGCGTTAAAAAAACTATACACTATGGATAAAATTCTAACAATCATCAAACTCAACTTTTACCACTCAAAGAGAGTGCTCGAAAAAGTTTGACAATCATCAAACTCAACTTTTACCACTCAAGGAAAGTGCTCGAAAAAAGTTTGACAAAATTTCGAAATTTTTTTTAATTTTTTTTTTCTTTTGTTTTCATTTTAAAAACTGTCATTGAAACAATTTTAATTTAAAAATAACGCTAATTTATTAATTTTATATATTTTTTAATGTATAGTTTCTTTTGATGCTCACTGTATGTACCTTCAAAACACCAGACCAAAAAAACGTAAATAAAACCAATCCCTAAAAATTTTTTTTATCATTTTGACTCAATGTTGCAAGTGCTAAAAACGTTTTTTTTTTCATTTAATTTTTATTACTCTATGCAACGTCTACGTTAGTGTAACTGTTATTTAAAACTTTAACCTTTTTGTTAACACCACTCTCTCATATTTAGATACTCCATACATGCAAACTTCAAAGTAAAACACAACAAATTTTAAGATGAAAAAGATAGAAAAACAAAAACAAAAAAGGAATCTAAACTTTTAACATACCCTACCAAATATGTATGTAATATATGGATGTCTGATGCAGAGAGTGAGAGAGAGAGAGAGAAAAGCCAAAAAATAATGTAACATTCTCCCTCCATCTTAACCAATATTTAACGTATTTAACTTGTTGCTACTTTACGACGTATGAATTTGGTTTTCCATTGTTGCTTGAGGTATTCATTCCTCTTCTGGTTGTTGCCTTAAATTCTTTTTTTTTTTTTTGTTTTTTTTTTTTTCTTTCCTCAAATATTTATAACATCTGTTGAACTTTTTAAAGATATTATCGGCAAAAAAAAAACCAGAAAACAGAAAACAAAAACAAAATTTTGCAAATAAAAATAAAAACTTTAAGTTTATTAAAGCGTGTGCATGTTTTTTTAGAATTTTTTTTTTTTTATTTTTAGTTTCGCTTTTTAGTTGAACTCCCAAAACAAATTTGCGGAAATATAAGACAACAACTTATTTTATTTGCTTTTATGCTGCACTTATAAAGGCAACTAAAATTACAAACTATTGCAGCTTATTTTGCTGTAAAACATATTCCCTATAAAAATATCGCTTAGTATACCATGAGCACGACAAGCATGAGCGGCGAGTGCTTATGAATATTTGGTAGAGACACTGTGTGAGAAACAGAAACCATTTAAACGCTCGAATAACTATACGGTTTTTAAATTGTTTTTGTTTCTGTTTCTGTTTTTTTTTTTTTTCTTTTAGTGGTTTTGGTGGTTGAAGGTTTTTTAAAAAGAAATAAAAAAACAACAAAGAAAATAATAAAAAAAAAAAATTATAAAGAAGAAGGTATGAGAGAAGAGAATATTTTCTGTTATCGAAGAATATTTGTTGGAATATGGTAAAACACAGTGTTTCAACATGTGAGTTGATTGGCAAACTTAAATAGGCCTAGCGTTTAAGAACAAACAGAATAAGACAATGAAATGCTGAGAACGATATTTCACATGAGCCGAAATATTTATTGGAGTAATCTGCAGAATACTCGCCGTAGTCTAGCACCAAGCGTGTTGGCTTATTAGACATGAGGCCTCGGTTCAAACCTCAGGTCAAACCCAACTAAACGAAACATGAAAAAATATTTCTTCAGATTTCTGGCAAAAACTCTTAGATTAAAAATAATATTTCCATGAAAAGTTTCTCAAAACTCTCGACTTTAAACTGTAGGTCTCGCCACTTATGTATTATTAACACACACAACATAAGTGGTATGAGCAACTAGGTTGTAATCCTGACTAAAGGATTGTAATGACCAAATATGTATCTTAAGTGGGTATGTAATCTGCAGAAAGCAGGAACAGATCAGGTGAAGGTTCAAATGCCTATGAGGGAGAAATTACTATTCATCTTGGTTCTCGCATTTTAAAAATTAGGAGGCTTCACGATCTCTTCAAATAATCCATTCAGAAAACATTCTATCCAACATCAATAACGAATATCAGCCTTGGGAAAGAGTATGACTCAGGGATCATTACACACCAAACACATTTTCTCAGAGAGCCTATTATCCAAAGACCTTCGACAGTAGATGTATAACCTTCTCAAATCGAAACGAAGCAAAGATATATTGAAGAATGAGGAGGTTCCAAGCAGAAATGAATCGTTTGATTTAATTTTATAACACTTGAGGACATACAGTAAGCGTCAAAGAAATTGTATATTAAAAAAATATTAATAAAATACCGTTATTTTTGTTTTAAAATTGTTTCATTAACAGTTTTTAAAATTGAAAAGAAAAAATATTTACGAAATATTGTCAAATTTTTTTCGGGCACTCTCCTTAACTGGTAAAAGTTGGGTTTGGGTGATTCTAACAGTTTTATTCTTAGTGTACAGTTTCTTTTGATGCTCACAGTATACCTCAGAATGTATTTTAAAGGGGCACTAGCTCACTTCGCCTGCAAACTGGACATGATGACAAACTATAAATCTCGTGTAACGTGGTAAATATCAGAAATTGTTGTTATTTGGCTGAATAGTGTAATAGCATCACACTCTCTCTCTCTCTTTCTCTCTCTCTCTCTCTCTCTCTTCAGGAGGTGTTTGCAAAGCTAATTGTTGAAGGAATCGTGTATGTCACTATGAGTTTTGAATAGAAGGGCATGTGATTGTTAGAATTTTGTCTTTAGTGCACAGTTTATTTTGATGCTCACTGTATACTAAGTTAACCTAATTGGACATAACAACCCTTTAGCTATGATTACGGTCTATCCATGGGGAAGGAGATGCTGTAGTCAGATGAATAACTAGGAGCATGAAATATAATGTCTGGTGTCGGAACTGATAGACATTTAATAATAGGACACTGTTAGCTTCTATTTTGTGACTAACCGACTGTTTTTATAACGCTCTTAGTGCTGTTGTATATTCTACATTCCCGAAAACTAAAAGGCCTTCAAATTAAGCAGAATATTCTAATCAAATCACTGAAACTTAATCGCAATTCACAGATGACAACTTAACATTTTTACATAAAAACTCTTTAGAATATGAAATTACTTTCCATAATTGATTTTATTTCCAAGAATTTTTGTAAATTTTCTGGAATTTGTGAATAAAAATTTTTGTAAAGAAATTTGTTTTGGAAACCCTTTAGCTTACATAACTCCTTGAAACATATTTTCTAATATAAAGCCACATAAACACCCAATTTTTATACATTTTTAAGGAATGAAATAAAAAAAATTTTTCACATAATAAATGCACACAGGCAACACAGAGAAAAAGCATAACAAGAAACAAGGTGAGATGATGATGGTTTATAGAAGTAGTAGAGAGAGGGAGAGAAGGGACAAGGAAGTAGTAAAAACCAGCATATTTAGCTGATGGCTGAAATAATATTTGCACAACGATATATTCCAGGGTTATTTGATGGTTGTGTTTGCTTACTTCGTTGCCATAAGAGTAGAGTGGGGGGGGGAGGTGAGGAGTCAGGCTAATGTCTCGAAATAGTTTTCATTTTATATAGTAAAAGTACCTACGAATACAAGTAAAAATTACTCAAATTGAAAACGTAAAGTTATAAACAGAAAACTGAATGAATGAAGAAATGACTGACTGACTAGCTGGCTGGCTGGCTAGCTGGCAAACTGTTATAAATCCAAAAAAAGAGAGAAAAAAACAGACTGAAATCTACCAGTGAAAGTTGATACAATCCAACAGATATAAAACAGGAATCAGCCAACCGAACAAATGAATAAAATATCATACCGCACTTTGTAAACTAAAGACCACTAAGAAAACGAAAAAAAAAGAAAAAAAAACGAATAAAACAAGGAAAAACAAACGAAAAAAAAACAAATTAAAGTTAAAGCAATACGTACGAAGAATTTAAAGGGAAATCCCTGTAGTGCTAACAATAAGTGAAATAATTTCAAAATGCGGAACCCAATGGTAGATTTCCGTTTCTTTGTTTTTCTTCTTTTCTTTTCACTCTTCCTCTACTATATCACTTGTCTTGTGTTGCAATTTCTTTAATTTTTATTTGTATTTCTGTATTTAGTTTTTGTTGTTTTGTGTCATAAAGTATGAAATAAAATTTAGATTACATGATGATACAATTTCAACACACACAAATTGGCATACAATTACAACATAATGACAGATTTACAATTTTAAGGGCTTTATGAAGTCGATAATATAGGATGACTACGCCAATGTCCTTGAATATTTAAAGAAATCTGACTTAATACAGTGATGACTAAATAAAAATGTTATAATCAGTGAACATCGATCGTATAGAAAAATTGATGTGTTAATGTAATGTGTTGTGATATGGCCTTTCAAATTCATTTCTACTGCATCTACCAACCTCATCTTCATAATCTTAACCGAAATCAGTAAAAAAAAGTTTCAAAATACTTCAGATAAGTTATTAAAATGCAATGAAATCGTTGGCATAAAGTAAGCGTCAAAAGAAACTGTACATTAAAAAAGAGTATACATTAATAAATTACCGTTATTTTTATTGTAAAATTGTTCCATTACCAGTTTCAAAAAAACTGATAAAAGTTGAGTTTAGTGATTGTTAGAATTTTATCCATAGTGTACAGTTTCTTTTGACGCTCACTGTATATAATATATATTCAAACCGCATTAATATTATTTATTGAATATTCGACAGAAAGAATTTTAAGATAAAAGTTAATATAATAATTCGAATTTAGAATAATTAAACCCGTTGAGATACCCTCAGTGCATTCAGAGCACTAGACTTCGACTGTATAGTCCATATAATCTATGGTCCGCGAGCCAATTTGTTCATTTGACAAAAGAGAATAAATCCTCTAAAGCAGTATCTTTCAATGTATGGTAGTTACGAAAATAGGCATTGCTAAACCCTTATAGGAATTGTAACACGATTATTATGTCATCACAATGCAAAGTCCTGTAATAGTCTCAATCAGATGTACCATATCACGTTTTCAAGATCCTATTCATTCGGTATTTGATGCACAATATGTTACAGAGTGAATTTGTTCTTCAACCAACTATCCACATTGAAACGTTAAAGCTTTCGACATAAGAGTGGCTCTGAAATCACTAACAAAGCACACTTTAAACACTTTTTAAATTGTTTGTCTCAGTTTCACTAATCAGTTTGCCACTTAAGACAGTGCTCTCTGTGGGAATACACTACCTGACCTTACTACGCGTATTATTCTTTGTCATTATTATCCTCTCTTTGGAGTGTGGGTAGCAGGGGAGGAGGCCCCTATTTGTTTTTTAAATTCTAAAATCACGACAAAAAATTATTTCCCTTCGCTGAGCCCTCTTACCACTATAACACGCTATCTCGAATTACCATAACTTACTCTACTAGTTTTAATGAATACTTTAATGCACCAAATGCAAAATAAAACCATTGAACTACTGCACTAAGTCCATAAAAAATAGGAAATAAATATCCATGTCAAGTTTCATGTAAATAGTTGAGGTTGGAAAACCCTCAAATCCTCAAAAAATTGTGAAAGTAACAGGGTAGCAAAGCTTACGTCTATGGGCAGGCATTAAGACATGCCTTACTTGACTCAAGGTATTTAAAGATAAATCTAACGGTAAAACACAATTATGGATCATAACTTACTTAATAGGTCATACAACGCTTTAGTCAGGATTACAACCTAGCTTCTCACACATTTATACTTGAATGGTGGGGTCTACTGTGTAATGTCAACTCCAAACGACAGATTTGAGAAAATTTTCATGGAAATTTTTCCTTTCAGAGTTTTTGACAGATGACTAGGGCGAGGGAGTCGTCGAGAGAAATATTTTTTTCATACTTCGTTGTTGTTCGAGGAGTTGAAATAGGGCTCTCGTCTAATAAGCCAACATACATCGTACTAGACTATTGCGACTTTAATTCATTACACGAAAATAAGATATTCACGCGGTTTATAAGAAACTTCTCTTGTTTCTGTTGTATATTATTGTTGTTGTTTTTTGCGCTTTTGCAATTAAACTTCTTCTAAACTCCTACTTGTGAAGAATGTTCAAAAACATTAAAACTGTTTCGAAAAACCTTATGGTCACTTTGGAAAATAATCATGCCACTGGTAATATCTGCATTACACTTGCTTATAAATCCCTTAACGTGTCGTCATTTGCCCAGCGTGAACTGGTGTAGGGTTACGTTCTTTTTTTTTATTTTGTTGTTGAAAACAGTCCAGTTGAGCAAATAAACGGAAATGCGTTCAAAATGTTAAATGTAAACTGAGTACAACAACATTAACAACGACAACAGCAACACAAACATTAACGATGAACAAACAATAGCAATAACAAGTAACAGAATAAAATGAAAAAAAAAAATTGAAAAACTAAAACAGAACGAAGAAAATAAACCAACAAATAAAAAGAAAAAAAAAAGAAAAAAAAAATAAATTAATGAATGAATGAATGAATGAATGAATGACTAACTGAATGAATGAGTGAACTTAAAAGCATTTGCAGATCAAATATACCAACAATAGGAAACACGAGAATGAAACATAGCAGAAGAGAAGAAAGAAAAAAACGGCAACATTAACAATTGGACTTAATGATTGAGGCTTAGAGTATAACAAAGAAAGAAAAAAGAAAAGAAAAAAAGTTGTTAAGAAACAATAACAAACAAAAAAAGAAAAAGGTCAAGAACTTTGGCCAACACAAACAGCAACAAAAAAAAAAACAAAAACAAAAAAGTGTAAAGGAAACGAACTGAATATTGAGCAGAACAAACGTAATGAGATGCTTCAGTACTTCTACAACTGCTGCTGCTACTGCTACAAGCACTTCCCTTCTACTCAACTCAACTACGCATTTGTTTGTTCAAATAAGTAATCGTAATCGTATTCGTATTCGTATTTGTGTTTGTATTTGTATTTGTATTTGTATTTGTATTTCCTCTGCATACCACTTACGAGCCCTGTCATCCTATTACTGTCACCATTGCTCCCTTTTTCGTACAGGAATTGTAGACAATATTTGCCAACAATGGTTGTGTGTGTGTGTTGTCATTATTGATGGCTAAATTGTATACTCTTAACAACAACAACAACATCAATAGCAGCAAAATCATCACCGCCATTTACCCGTTTTTTGGTGAATGATTACTGATGGAAAGTTAAGAACGAAAAACAGCGACCACTAACTGGTTGAGAATTTGTTTAAGGGACTTCATACATGATTTTCAAAAGAAAATAAAAGGAAAATAAAAAAACACACACGAGTTATTAACAGTGAAAAGAGACATTTTGCAGTTACTTAAATCAGTTTGTATACAAGTTGGAATAAAAATTGTTAAACGATTTGGATTGTGAATAATGGAAGCCTTTTGACATCAAACTAAAGGACAGATATGGACCAAGTTTGATTACGCACGCCAGTTTTTGGCATTTTCAATCAGCATTTTCAATAATTTTCGCCAGTAGCAGTCCAGTAGGTAGTGCGTTGGCTTTTTAGACGTAAGGCCACGGTTTAAACCACAGGTCAGACATCTAGAACATAATAAAAAAGTGAAAAGTGTAAAGTTTCACAAAAATCTGTCATTCGGAGTCGAACATAAGTGGTGTGAGAAACTAGGTTGTAATCCTGTCTGAACAGTTGTAATGACCAATTATGTATGTATGTATGTATTGTCATAATTTCCCAACATATTGCAAGTGTCTGAGCTTCGTAGCAAACGATTAGGCGGTTTGGATACACACTCCTCAGAATTCCGGAAGGAATTCGTGAAGTACACGCCTTTTCTTCATACTACAGAAAGCACGTTATCAATTCAGTCTGTTGAGACAAAAGAAAATAATTGACTAGGTTGTTTGGTTGATACTCTTACAAGCTCTACAATGTGTTCAGTTGCGGTCGTTATATTAACAGCAGCAATGCTATTCTATTTTCATGACATTATCTCGCGTAGTCTTACTTTCTTCTAGGACAGGCTACGTTAGCAAACAAAATTGTCGAAATAGGAAGACAACAAGCCACAACAAGACAACAAGAGCATACAATGAATCTCAAAACAGTCACTTTTTAGTGTGAATTTAAGCGGACTGCGTCATCAGTCTATATTTCTTTGAGAACGACGTTAACCAGGCCACAATATGGAACGGTGATCTAGGCACCAACGACATAGGGTTTCAACAGGATGGTGCTACATGTTACACAGTTGAAGCCATATTGAATGTTCTGATCGAGCGAGTTGAGGGTATGGTGATCTCACATGGAGACGATATGAACTGGTCACCGAGATTGTGCAATTTGACCTCGTTGGACTTTTTCTTGTGAGGTGACAGGTAGATGCGAATAAACCACAAGATTCGGCAGTCCTAAAAGTCAACATAACCAATACAGCCTGACATAACCAATTCAGCCTGATTTTTGCACCAGAGTCATGAAAAGTTTACAATTTCAGATGCGTTCTATCCAGAAAAGGTCTTTCAAACGACCATAAAATATCAATGATATCTCACACTCTCTTTTTTAATTTAAAAGAATGAAAGATAGAAAGCGCTTAATGGAAGACCCGATATTATAGTCTGAAGAAAATCAAATTTTCTTACGATATTTTTATTTTTCAACAGTAACTCTCGAAATAAAACATAAAAAGAAATTTCATGGTCAAAGCTTAAAATTTATTTCTATCTTAAGTATCATATGAGACATTGCAAATGATTGTATTTAATGTTGTTGTAATAATAACAAACAAAATAAAAATGTTATATTTTCAGTATATTTTTTATATTCCAAATTAATTTTCAATATGCGATAAACAGAGTGTTTTTTGTTTTTATTTCTGTTACAATTCGAATTTGCCATCTCTGCTGTTCTACCATATCTAATGGTATATGAAATTTATTGGTATTGGTGTATTGTATTTATTATTGTTGCTACTGTTGCAGTTACACTGGCTGGCACAATACCACTAAATGGTACTTTGCCTTCAACATAATTTCCAGAATCCATTATTTTATTTCATAAAATTTTGTTTTTTTTTACTATTTTTCTGTGTGTAATAAACGCAAGTTAATGTATATGTTAACGTATGTACGCTTGCACAATTCTATGTACAATATTAGAAACATGCACACATACAGGCATACCTCCATACATTTAGAGATGTGTATGCTATAAATGACCTACACTTCAACACTTCATTAAAGAAAGATTTTATGTTTCATGAGATTTACACTTCCACACGAATATATTGTATATTTTACATTTACATCAACATTAACACATATACAGAGTCATTTCAGTTCAAATTTTCTTTAAAAAATTTTTTTTTTATCAAATTTAGATGTGCATTGCCTGCATTGACCAAATTCTTTGATAAGTTCGGTGCAATTAGGTCAGTAAAGAGACTGTGCTTACTTGTGGCATCACAATGGGCCACTAATCGTGCTCAAGTAAGCTTTGTTATCAAAGTTATCACTCCAATCGAACCTAATCTAAGTGTGAGATGCACAATTCGTTTAATTTCTTAAAGAAGAACCATACAAAAATGTGGTAATTCAACTCTATCGCCTAAATCTTTAATCTGTAAAAGCCACATTCCGCGAAAACACATAAAGAAATCAAAATTAATCAAGATGTCAGTCACAGTAATTTAGTGTCCCTATAATTACTACTTAGCAAATTGCACGAAAGGATTCACAGTAACTTGGTCTGTTTGTAATCACCACATGGTGAAAAGGCTCCTACAAGAAAGTAGTGATTAAACTCTATCGCCTAAATCTTGAATCTGTAAAGGCCAAGTTCCGCGAAAACACATGTTTCCGGTTCTTATTATCTTCCATAACTGAGCAAATCGTCGGACACATGACGAATTCCTCTAGAACTTTTAAAAGACTGCTAAACTTTACAATTTTCCTTAGAGAAGTCAGTAAAAGCATACACACGATAATACTTTACTTACTTAATTAATCATTACAACCTTGAATTACAACCCAGGATTGCAACCTAGCTTCTCACACCATTCATGTCGTAAGCTTTAACTTTATGCTTGAGTGGAGCGATCCACAGTTTAATATTGATTCCGAATGATAGATTTGATAAACTTTTCATAGCAATTTTATTCTACTCTCAGAACTTTTACCGAAAGACTGGAAAAATGATGTCGAGATATCTGTAGCGGTGCTTGAACCACAGACTTTCAACAGACTTTAAGACAACACACTATCTACTAAACTAGGGGGACCTCACGCGGCAACTACATGCGAGATATTATTTGTCGTCGTCATCTAGCGCACATACATACATACATACATAATTGGTCACTACAACCCTCCAGTCAGGACTACGACCTAGCTTCTCACACCACTTTTGTTGTGTGTGTTAGTTTTATATACGAGTGGCAGGACCTACAGTTTAAAGTCGACTCCGAATGACTGATTTTTAGAAACCTTTCATGGCAATTTTATTTACTACCAGAGTTTTTGCCATTAATCTGCTGAGAGGAAGTCGCTGATGAAAATTTTTTTTATATTTTCATCTTGATGTCCGACCTGTGGTTTGAACCGTGGACTTACGTCTAATAAGCCAACACTACTAGACTACGGCGACATCTAGTGCATATATTAAAGAGCGTGGGATTTATTTCGAATGTGTGTTTAATTCGATATTGAAAAAAGAAACTTAAACTCCAAAGAACCTTGTGTAATTGTTGCTTGACTCTACACCATGCAAGACGATATGGTAGTGTTGGTAAAGGTTTATTGAGTTTGTAACATCGGTTCTATACAAAGCTTTAATTGAACCGATTGACTAAAAAGTGTGAAATAGCTGCAGCACTAACCAAAGCCCTAACGCATAGGAAAACAATTGCATAGAACGCTTAGACGATGCTGCTAATGTTTGCCTGTTAAGTAGCTCTTTCGTAGCCGATATGCAGGCTACCATACATGCCATACGGAAATCTACGCTAAATCTAGCTGAATTTGAAATAAATATGTAGGCTGGTAGGAAAATAATTTAAAATTTAAATGAACGCGGGCCTTTTTCGTAAACAAAATGCGCAGAAACATTGAATAACTCGAAAAATATACAATTTTTGTAAAACTTTTCTACGTAGCAGTTAAGTTTAAGGAGTAAGGAGTAAAAAATAATTAAGATTCCTCTGATAAAGCCTTTAAGAATTTCAAAAAGAAAGGAATTCTTTCAGAAATCTTGCA
>QOCX01000286.1:113736-130447 GCA_005959815.1 Sarcophaga bullata | reverse complement strand
CTCACGTAATTATTTATTCCAAGGAATATCCAGTTAAAAAGGGTTTCATACCGTCACAATTACATACCATACATAAATTGGCCATTACAACCCTTCAGTCAGGATTACGGCCTAGATTCCCACACCACTTATGTTGTGTGTTCTAATTTTATACATGATGGCGGGACCTACAGTTTAAAGTCGACTCCGAACGACAGTTTTTTTTTTTGAGAAACTTTTCATGGCAATTTTATTTACTCTCAGAGTTTTTGCCAAAATCTGCTGAGAGGAAGTCGCCGAAGAAATATTTTTTTCATATTTCGTTTTGATTATGACCGGGGATTCGAACCCTGGCCTTTCGTCTAATAAGCCAACACACTACGTACTAGACTACGGCGACTTCAACCACCATTAATGGTGGAGTTTAAATCTCTACCACTATACCCGCAGACGCACGTTTACGCTCTCCCATCTTTTTGATGGGTTTTTTTGTTATAGTTTTTGTAAGTTGTATGCTCCTTTTTTGTGCCTTTTTGAAGTCGTTGTTGTTGTTGTACACTTAGCAAATGACACAGTTTCATTTCATTTACAATAACAATAACAACAATTACCAATGTCTACATTAATGGAGAGAGAGAATGAGAAAATCACACAACTACAGTACATAAGGTACTCACTTGTATGTGTCCTATGAGTACATGTGTGCGTCAAACTATATAATGAATGTGAATGTGAATGAGTATGAGTATGAGCATGTGCAAGTGTATAGAGTGATTGTGTGTGTGTGAAAATAAGTGTTAAAATATGTTTGAAAGTGCTCGTATGTGGTTATTTGCCAGAATTTCATTAACATTTAGAAATTAAACATCAGTTCAAGTGTCCATTAAATACCAGTTGAGATTGGGGAAAAAGGGAAGAAGGGCTACGCATGAGAAAGGGATACCAAACAATGCATACGTTAAAGTCAATGCAGTAGATAATTATACACAATATTTTGGGGCAAACATCGAACAAAATAGTTTTCATTCTTCATTCGTAGTAAATCTGGAACATTGTTGTGGTATTTACTAAGAATACTAAGAAATAATGCTCCGAAATAATTAACCAAAGTTAAAGCTTCTATATTAGCCACAATGTGCGGGAAAATATGCTTAGGAAGAACTTTAATCGTACCACAAAGAGTCTGGCTAAGTTTCTGCAAAGATCTAATTGTACTGTGGTTCTTTTCGTACTCAGATTAGTTGAAAAAATTATGGAAATGCTGAAAGTAACACTATCATACACCTGGCATTCCCTTGTCCCTAGCGCCCTTTACAAGTTGGTTGTCATAATCAGGGAACTGAAGATTTCGTATTGAACAAGAATCGTTTTGATGCCTTGCTGTCCTGGCTTACATTTACAACTTGAAGCCTATTCTTGTCAAGTCGGCTTACAGAGCACAAATCGTTCAAACTTAGCGCACTAATTGCTGCTGAACTGATCACAGAGAACTTGATTATCAACAATAGCTTCAGGATTTAATTCTTGAAAATTTTTCGCAGTATTATAGATAACGTAGATAGGTTGGGCAATGGTGAAGACCGCGGGAAGTTTAAAAGGTCAAGAAATTGAATGTAAAAACTTATCGGATACCTGTCACTATCCCCTCCTCCTTTGTGAGAATCATGACCTTAAAGATCTTGTCAATAATTTGCTGGGATCTGCCAACATCCCATAGCATAACGCTCTTTCCATAGTTCTGTTTATAATACCTGAAGGCAATAGCACGCTTACGCAAGCCGATAATGGCTTTGTAACAATTAGTTGCCAATTTTATTGGCCATTTTTTTCTGCCACTTAAAAATCGTTATTTTAAATGCCGAAAGAGTACTTTAAGCACATTAAATTGAATTTTTTTTGGTACTTTTTTATGATTTTTTAACGTCTCTAATAATCTTTAAAAAAAATTGTCTTTTTTTTTTTTAAATTAAAAATTTTATTAAAAAGAGAAAGGGGAAATAATAGAAATGAAAATTTTTTATGAGGCTATTAAAACCATATTATGAGCTTAGCTGGGAACGGAGTAATAACTTTGGATGACTATTTTGTAAATTTTTGGAAATTTTATGAAAATATTTTAAATTTATGAAGTATTTTTATATGCAATGTTATGAGATTTTATGGCTAATATTTTCATTTAAACCTGCATTTAAGCGAAGCTGTCTAACATTTTGGAAATTTTCACTATTTGCCTTCATTTTGAATAATTTCTCATAAAAAAAGGAAAGTTCAGTATGTACAAGTCAATATTTTATTAGGCCGATCAGCTTATGTCACAACCCTCGTATCTTGTGTTGGGGTTTATTTTAATATAAATTGAAAAATATTCTCCGTAATTAAATTAAAATCAACCACATGCCAGTGTATACAGTAAAAACTTGACTCTGTTATGAACACAATAATAAACGCAAAGAACAAAAATAATATACTCGGCGACCATGCTAATAACATTTTCTACAGGGTGTCTCAACACACACTTAATATTGTTGTTCTCATTATTATCATTAAAGTTACCAAAGAAGTGCGACCAAAGAATGCATAGCTTTCCATGTAATGTTTCTTGTTGTCCTGAATAACATACACGGTATGTGTGGTGTAAGCAACCAAGACGTAAGCCTGGCTTAAGAGCCACAATGAGCCCCTAGAGGAAGAAAATTTGCACAACATCATTTCAAAGAAAGTAATTTTTAAATTAATTAATAAATATTGAAAGGAATTCATCCTTTTATTAATTTATTATTATTTTCCCTAAATAAACACTTTTTTTGAGATACCCTGTATGGAAAAAAAATGTTTTTTTTTTTTGTTTTCTTGTTTCTCATAATTTTATTTGAAAATATTTTTGCGCATTATGGTCAGCTTATAACAATACCCGCTACAATAACAACAACAACAACAATAACAACAAAATAATAGGAACAGCAATGCAAACAAGAATAAATTAACGGCTCTTTTAATAACACCACGGTCTAATAATTTCCCACTCTGGTTTTATTAACCATGATATTGAAACAGAATTTTTTTTTGTGTTTTTGTTTTTGTTTTTGTTTTTGTTTATTATGGCTAAAGCGTGAAATAAACGTTAAATAACTCACTCAAGTTGTCAATATTGAAATAAAGTAATGGGAATAGCCCCTACACACGATTTACATGATTCTCGTGTTTTTCTTTTTTTTAATTTTTTAATTGCTTTTAAATGGATAAATAGGTTCTGAGATTAGAATTTGTAGTTTGTAGCACTGTAAAGATTAAAATATCAATTTAATTATAGACTGACTGTGTGAGTAATATTGTTAACGAATGAAAACTTAGAGTTTAAATATGATTTTTCTTAAGTTTGGAGCAAAGTTTTTTTTTAACTGATTGGAAGTGGTTGATACATGGCGATAACAGCCTTTTTTCAATAAATCAGAACTCTTGCTTCAATTTGAAAATATGGATGAGCAATATTTAAAACTGTGGACTAGATTAAGAGAATGATGGTAAAAGAGTTTCGTTCCATCTGCGACTTC
Organism: Sarcophaga bullata; assembly: GCA_005959815.1. Lineage (NCBI taxonomy): Eukaryota > Metazoa > Arthropoda > Insecta > Diptera > Sarcophagidae > Sarcophaga > Sarcophaga bullata. The sequence continues at coordinate 126,917 of QOCX01000286.1, read as the reverse complement.
TTAAGAAATTTTTTATTTATTAGCTTCAAAAAGAGGCGTGGCATTGTCTATTGGTTTAGGCGGTCGACTCAAATCTCAGGAAAAAACATCTTAATATTTGAATTTATATATTTAAGAGACCTTTATTCCCTCCAGATGATCCAAACATCCACAGCATTTTCTATGAGAAAGTCGAAAAGCATGCAAAACTAGACCAAATTATCTCGTTGTGAGTAGTTTTTCTTTATGAATGTTAGGTTTTTAAAATCAAAACATTCGCCTGTTTTTCTGACCTAATTACTACATCAGCCTATGAAAATAGAATACATAAGTATGTACATAATGTATGTTATAAGCTCAGTGATAGCTGTCGTATTTTATAGTGCAACGATCTAGGCAGGAAGATTTCTGTGAATATTAGTGATAAACAAATCAGCGTGGATCTTCACATACATACATAATTGGTCAATACAACCATTCAGTCAGGATTACAACCTTGTTTCTCACACAACTTATATTGTGTACATTAATTTTATACATCAGTGGTGGCACCTACATTTTAAAGTCGACTACGAAGGACAAATTTTTGAGAAACTTTACATGACAATTTTATTTTACTGTCAGAGTTTTTGCCAGAGATCTTCTGAGAGGAAGACGCCGCAGAAATATTTTATCATATTTTGGTTGTGATGTCTGACCTGGGCTTTGAACTGTGGCTTTACAGCCAACACACTACCTACTAGACTACGGACACTTCAAGTGGATCTTTACTTCAACTTAATATTGTCTTGGAAGTAACAGAACCAAAACCTAACTTAGAACAACCATAACAGACCGGAAGCTTTAGACAATACTGATGGCAAATAATTAATGCCACACAATTTCGGAATTCGACAAAGGAACTAGAAGCTATTTTTTTGTTCGCAATGTTATCAGGTCTTAAAGTAAAAGTAAACAAGACAAAGGTGAGGTTCTGCGAACATTTAGAATTCATGGAGATAGCTATTAACAATACCTCGTGTTATGGTAAGGATGCAGAAAAGAAACAGTAAATCAAGGCCTTAGCATATCTTAACAAATAGGTCAACTGCATTACCCTAAAGTGGAGAAAATTATAATTTTTAATTGCTATTTCTATTCCATTTACATAATAAATTCATTGTGGCGCTTTGTAAAAAGGTATTTTTGCAAAACTCTAGAAAGGTAAGGGCTCATTACAATATTATGGTCCAGACTATGGTCATTCGGAAACAGAAATACTAGTTGACCCTGAATTACGAAAACGATAATGGAACCGATTTGACTTCTTCTTAAGCAAACTGTATTCGAAGGGAACCGTCATGCTACTGTTGATAAAGATGTCGTGTAATCACTAGAAGCAGGTTATTTAAAGGAGAATCAGTATCAGAATATCAGAGTATTCTAAAATAGATGATAAGAAAAAGCGACAACGAAAATACACATTTTTCTGAACAAACTTTTAGATCTTATCACTCAAGCGATTGGAGACTAGCATTGACGGTTAACCTGTTGGCTTGGTATAGTACATAAGGTACTCACTCGTATGAATACATGTGTGCATCAAATTATACGTGAATGTGAATGAGTATGAGCATAAGCAAGTGTATAGAGTGATGGCGTGTGTGTGTGTGTAAATAAGTGTTAAAATATGTTTGAAAGTGCTCGTATGTGGTCATTTGCAGAATTTCATTAACATTTAGAAATTAAACATCAGTTCAAGTGTCCATTAAATACCAGTTGAGATTGGGGAAAAAGGGAAGAAGGGCTACGCATGAGAAAGGGATACCAAACAATGCATACGTTAAAGTCAATGCAGTAGATAATTATACACAATATTTTGGGGCAAACATCGAACAAAAAGTACTAAGATACTAATGGCGTATTAAACGTCATGCCGTCTTTCAAGCCCCAGCCCTGACATCTCGAACACAAAGATAAAATATTTCCTAGATGACTTTCTCTCGGCAGCTTTCTGGCAAAAACTCTGAGAGCAAAATAGAATTGCCATGAAAAGTTTCTCAATAATAATCTGCCTTTCGGAATCGATTTTAAACTATAGGGCCCGCCACTCATGTATACAAAATTAACGAACAACATTAGTGGTGTGAGAAACTAGGGAGTAATTCTGACTGCAGGCTTGTAATGACCAAATTAAGTAAGTATTGGTGGGTAATGTATTCCACCGGATTTGTGTTACTTGTTGTACAAAATAAAATTGCTTAGAATCTAAGTTTAAGGAATCTTAAATCTTAGAATCTTTAAGATAAAGACTCTAGCTTATTTCCAATTGGTTAATCAAATTTTAATCAAATTATTCATGGCAGATTAGTGTAGTATTTTGTGAGATTTAATCAATCTGTTTCGAATAAAATTATTAACTTTTTAATAAACTCTTAATGAAATTCTGCCAAAAATTAATTAACAACACCGTATAATAATGCTCTGTTCTTTGCCCGTAGTCAACAATTTCATGCTTAGCACTCTACCCTGTAAACGAAGGAAACCTACATCAACAACGATGATCTTTAAATGTTTTTGAATAATTTTCCAATGCTCTTTTTCGTTATGAATTCTTTAAATTGGGGCTGGCTTCAAAATTTATAAGGAAACAAATTTATTGGGCGGCAATGGATGGATGAATGAATGAATGAATGAATGGATGAATGAATGAATGTATTTGGGCAATAACATGATAATTAACTAAGGAAGCATGAAACGAATAGCTGGCTGCATGGCTAAATGTTTGATTGTGGAATCAGTTTTAGAAACTTACGAACGAAATTTATTTAAAATATACACACTCGTGTACTCTTGTTTTGTAAGATGATGAGTGTGCAGAGATGTGTGTTTAGTTACTGGTTGAACCAACCAACCAACCAACCAACCAGCCAACCAACTAACCAACCAACCGACCAACTAACCGACAATTATGATTGTTGAATGATGGTCTTTTAATGAATGTACAATATAATGGGTGTATGCAACCGACATACAAACAAACCTATACACGTAGTTTACCAGCTAACAGATGAGAATGTTTGAATTGTTGTAAACGTTCTGATATGGTATACGTGCGGATGTTGTATGTTCGCACGAGTAAAATGAATTTTAACTTAATAGCAGCGATTTGCTCTAGTTCTTCATTTGAAGTGAAAATAACATTCATCCGTCCATTCTCATACATTCATTCATTTATGAGCACTCACTCACACATACAATATAATCACATTTACTAACAATACGTGTGGCAGCAACAAATTTGCCAAAATTATTCATTCATTCATTCATTCACTCGTTCATTCATTCATTCATTCATTCATTCATTCACTCGTTCATTCATTCATTTATTCATTCAATCTTTTGTTTTCCTTTATTTTCATTTTGTTGTTGTTGTCTTGTGTTTATATTTTTTTTTTGTTTTTGTTTTTCGGCAACATGCAACAACTAAAAAAAAGCCTTTTTTTGCTGCCACATATGCGGCTCCTCGTTTATACGTTTCATTTACGTGTTACAAACATTTATAATTGGTTTCTGTTCTGGTAAAAGAAAAACACAAACAACAACAACAACATCAACAAAAACAGAAACAAAAATTATATTGGAAAACAAACAGCATTAACATCCATCCATCCAAACAGCATACAAACCGTCATGGATACTAATGCGGTTTTTCTTTAGTTTTATGGCGGTTATTGGAGTCATTGTTTGAAAATGATCATTTTTCCCCGTCTCCACACAAAAGCACAGGCAACAGCAATAATATCGAGGAAGCATATTAAATTTTGTCTTCATCGTTTATTTGCTGCAAATTGCTGTAATTTTGGCAAAAATATTGAAATCATTACCGTTACAAATTAAAGAAATTATTTCACCGTAGTGTCGATGAACGTAAAGTGGATCATTTCTTTACATACTCTGAGTATCTGTGCTGGTGATTAGATATTTTCAAATAATAGGCAGACTTGCATGTGTCCTATCCAAACTATCTGAAACCTATTAAAAGTTTTCAGGTCGGTAAACAAATCATTTTTGCTATTGTTGAAAACATAATCGAAATCGTAAAACATCTGCGATTAAAAATGCTTTTAAAATCAACTGCCTGAAATCATAACCTTGGGGAAAGAGTCAATAACTCTGCTAATATTACCCAAGAGAACTTTTCTCAAATTTAATTAATAAACCTCGATTACTTACTTGCTTAATTGGTCAACCTAGCTTCTCAATTTCATCCAGTGGCGAGACCTACAGTTTTGAGAAACTTTGCATGGCAATTTGATTTACTCTCAGTGAGTTTTTTCTAGAAATCTGCTGAGAGAGGAAGTCGTCAAATGATTTTATTTTTTTATATTTTCAATCTGTTCGAAATGTCTGCCTGTGGTTGAAACGTGGCCCTACATATAGTATGCCAATGCACTACCTACTAGACAATTTCGACTTTCAAATTTTGATTACCTTTGTGTACAGTAAGGCCGCTTTGAATACTGTTAGTTTGCGATATTGGTCAAGCTTTTCACTACCCATATATCAATTGTTTATTAGACTCGTAAGTACGTAGGCAATCGCATTGTCTTTGTTATCAGCCTGTACAAATAAGTGTGTTGAGCTTTCTCTGTGAAACCTGGTCCGTAAATCCATGTTAGTATGCCAACGTAGTCTATACATTTGCCGATACTTTAATTGCCGCTACTTAGTGTAAAGAATAGTACGTGCGGACTGTTCATACATACACAATTGATCATTACAATCCTTCAGTCAAGCACAGCTCTAACGTTGTGTGTGTTAATTTTATACATCAGTGGGTGGCACCTACAGTTTAATGTTGACTTCGAACGACAGATTTTTAGAAAACGTTCCATGGCAATTTTATTTACTCTGAGAGTTTTTGTTAGAAATCTGTTGAGAGAGGAAGTCGCCTAAGAAATATTCTTTCATATTTTGTTTTGTTGGAGATGTCTGACCTGGGGTTTGAACTGTGGCCTCATGTCTAATAAGCCAATGCACTACCTACCAGATATCAACAATTAAAATAATAAACATGGGCCTCAAGAGATCCAACAACACACATACATAATTGGTCATTACAAGTCTTCAGACAGGATTACGACCTATTTTCTCAGATTCAACAACACCTTTATATTTTAAGATTAAAAAAACTTTTTTTCATTTCTATAATGGATTCCTTATTACTACCTCTTATACATATATTGTACATTTCAAATAGATAAAGAAAAAAGTAATTAAAATTTTATGCTCTAATAATGCATTTAATATTCGTTGCTTACAAATAAATTTCCAAATGGGTCTTCTTCGACTTTATAGTCTGCCTTCAAAATAAAATGAAAAAAAAAATATTAAAAAAATAAAAGAAAATTTGGCTGTGATAGTTATGGTTATAGTTGTTGTAAATAAAATTTATTCATAATTTTAAGAAGTACTTGTTGGTTAATGTTCTGTTAACATATTCTGCCTTCCATCATGATTATCATCGCCATCGTCATCGTCATCATCATCATCGTTCAAGCATACGATATATTATAATTATTTTCATTATTTTTATTGCAATTTTTTTATTTTTTTCTGCTTCTTCTTATTATAATTATTTAAAGTTCTTGGCTTAACAAAAAAAAAAAAGTAATTTTGTTACTGAATGTATGTCCCATGTGCTCTTGGTGAGGTGGTGGTTTATTTTTAAAAGCCACATTGAGCAGCATTAACCATAGCAGAGCGTGTGAAGTTCATTTAATTATTTTCGTGTTAGTTTTTTTTGCACACAGTATTTAAGAAAACGTTACAATTTACTAAAAGGTATGTATGTATGTATATAAACTACCATACACAAACATGAATACATTTGTAAATTTGTTGGTTTGTCAAGACTTACAAGCATTCTTCTCTCTGCATGCGCTATTATAAGTACAAAATACATAATTTTGTTACTGTTGTTGTTGTTGTTGTTGTTGTTGTTGTTGTTGTTGTCTCCAACTGCGAAATTTATTTAAAATACACTCAACATGTAATTAAAACTTAAAGTCTTCATTATGAATTAAAGTTTTTTTAGTAGAAACAAGCAATTCCATCCATCCATCCATACGGTAAAGAGAGAGAGAGAGAGAAAACCAGGAACAAAAAATTATTTTTTTTAATAATAAGCTGTCGTATTAAAAAAAAACAAAAAAAGCTTTAATTAAATTACTTTTTACTTGTTTAATTTAATTTTTCTTTTATTTTTCTTTTTTCTTTAACATAAATCTCTGTGTGTACTTTTTTCAGTATTTTTTACACGCGTACATAGATACGTAAGTGAAATTTGAAAATGGAAAATTTGTATGTCAATTATGGTAAGGTTTTAACGAAATTTCTTAGAGTGGCTAAGGATTACAAGAAATTATTATCTTATTTAGAGATGCCAAGCTAAACTTTTACCAGTTTTTATGTCGTAACTTAATTCTAGTTAGTTTAGTTAGTTTATAAGGCTTAAAAGGACTTCAGCAACCACTTAGAACTGCCCACATAATACTGTCTTGTGTCAACATATACGCCTTTGATCTTTGATTGATCGATATACAGGACTAGCACCTAGAAATATAATGTCAGGATTGCGAGACTGGAAAGGTGCCATGGTAAGCCATATCACACAAATCTTTGACTAAGAAAACTTGGCTGAAAGGTTTTAATGCATCCACCACATAGGCCGAACCTTATTTGTTCGCAGAACTCTCTTAAATTGTGTAAATTGTTTATTCTTAGAGGCCTGCATAGTCTAGTAGATAGTGTGTTGGCTAATTAGATGTACGTACAGGCCAAACCCCCGTACAATTCAAACCCCAGGTCAGACATCAAAACGAAAATATAAAAAATATTTCTTCGGCGACTTCCGCTCGCCAGATTTCTGGCAAAAACTTTGCAGTAAAATAAAATTGCCATGAAAAGTTTCTCTAAAACGTATCTATCTGAGCTGACTTTAAACCGTAAACCGTCCCGCCGCTAATGTGTAAAATTCACACACACAATATAAGTGATGTGAGAAACTAGATCGTAATCCTAACTTAAGGATTGTAATGACCAATTATATATGTATGTATGTAAGTAAGGACCAGAATAATATGACTTTCCTAGAAATGACCTCACATTCTACAAGATGTATCTCATTATTAATGCCTCATTATTAATGTCGTTCAAATATACTAGCCACTGCGATATTTGCAAGCAATTTAATGCAATTAAAAGTTTGTTCTTAAAAGATTCTTATTTATTTCCATAATGATAGAACTTAATGTTAAGGTTACCACCTGTAAAGTATGTGCATAACGCTTTAAACAAACAAAACTTGTAGGCATTTCACTGTACACGATAGAATCGCAATACATATTTCCATCAGTGGGGTAATACAGTGCAGAACTGAAAATGTACAACACAGAACGTTATCAGTTTTCATGAATCTCTTTATAAATTGCTTTACAAGTGCTCTTTATTTTTTTTTTATTTTTTTTTAAATTGTATATTTTAATTAAATAGTCATACTTCAATAAAACTCTGTATTAATTTAAAGTGCTTTTATTATGGCAATAATTTACCCATAAACTAATAAACTTAAATCATGTTATTTTTTTTATTTTTTTTTTTTACTTTTTAAATGGATTTTATGTTTAAACGTGTATGAGATCAGATTGTTTTTTGCAATTCAATGACATTTAATTTAATTAATAACAGATTTTTATTTTATAAATTTATATATTCACACTGCTTTTTTACATCATTAAATAATGTGTTCATGTTCATTAAAAACAAAATAGTAAAGAGGTATTCAAAAAAAAAAAAATAAAAAAAACCATCAAATAGACTTGGAGGCCTGTTTATTATAAGCGCCAACACCTACATACATACATACATACATACATACATACATACATACATACATACATACATACGTACATACATACATACTTACATACATGCATACATGCAATGAGGTGCCTATTGCATTTTGCGTTTATGTGTTTATGTTGATTTAAAACCAAAGAGCTCTTTATTTGATATCGGGTAGTAGGTAGTGCGTTGGCTTATTGAACGGGAGCCCATGGTTTATCTTTTTGCTCAAAAATCTTGAACGAAATGAGGCATGAAAAAAATATTTCTTTCTACGACTTCCTTTCAGCAGTCTTGTGGTAAGAACTCTGAGAGTAAAATAAAATTGCCATAAAATATTTCTAAAATCTGTCGTTTGGAATCGAGTTTAAACTGTGGGTCCCACAACATGAGTTTTGTGAGAAGCTAGGTTGTAATCCTGACTAAAGTGTTGCATAAACCAATTAAGTAAACAAGTAATCGTTTAAGACCGGATACAATAACTGGACAAATATGAAACAAACTTTTCTTATGTTTAAAACGAGAGTTTTTAAAACCATTACTCCAATTGTGCAGATATCCAGGGTTTTCTGTTCAGAATAATTGATTCAATTTCATTCTGCAGAACTTAAAGAAACCAAAATTTATACCTTTAAGAGAGCTCTGCAAATATTGAAGCAAATGGTAATCAAGACTTTCCAGCCAAGTGTACTCAGCATTATATCCCAGTAATCTGGTCTCTGATGGAGTTGAAAGCCAAAGTCGACTGATTTGAAACAAGACAACATTTTGTGGGCTGTTCTATGTCGTTGCTGTCGTTCTTTTAAGTCTTAACAACTATGAGATAATTTAGTTACATACGTATATAATTGGTCATTACAACCCTTCAGTCAGTATTACGACCTAGCTTCTCCCACCCCTCACGTTGTGTGTTTTTTTAAATTCGACTTCCAACGACAGTTTTTTGAGACACTTTTTCATGGAAATTTTATTTTTTTTTTGCTCTCAGAGTTTTTGTCAGAAATCCGCTAAGGGGAAGTCACCGAGGAAATGTTTGTTTATATTTCGTATAGTTGCAGATGCTTGAACCGTGGCCTTACGTCTAATAAGCCAACATACTACCTACTAGACTACGTGATCTAACGTCTAATAAGCCAACACACTACGTACTAGACTAAGTGATCTAACGTCTAATAAGCCAGAAGTGTTGATTAATTCCGTAATGAAAATGAAAACCGTTAATAATGTTACAAACTGTAAACCGTACTACAGTTTTCACACTCATAAATTTAAATCCAACATGCAAAAAAATGTTTTGCGGCCGTTTATTTAGATTTTGAGATACTAAAGCCTCTTCAACTTTATTTCTTATCTTTCATCAAGTATGAAATATGAAAAAATATGCCTTCGGTGACTTCCTCTCAGCAGATTGTTGGCAAAAATTCCGGGAGCAAATAAAATTTTCATGAAAAGTTTCTCAAACAATCTGTCATCCGGAGTCGACTTTAAGGTGTAGGTCCTGACACTCATGTATAAAATGAACACCCTAAACATAAGTGGTGTGAGTAACTAGGTCCATAATCCTAAACTGAAGGGTTGTAATGACCAATTATGTATGTAAGTATGTAAATGCTACTGACCCACTTCCATTCGAAATGTAGTCAAACGCCAAAGGGACTTCTGCGAATCGGATCAAATTCAATATTCATAAGAACAAGTTTTGTTAACACACTCATAAGTGTGACATTATATGTAATCATCCCTAATGATGATACACTCTGACGTCCTTGATATTCTGCCCATGAAATTTCAATGCGATGTTCGGTGGAATCATCGTATTCTTCAAGTGGAGAAACATCATTCCAGTGCCTTAAAAGAAAAGTGAACACATTCTTTAAATTGAAAATTGGCTTTAAAATTCCCCATAATAATAAAAGGAGACAAACAATATTGGCCATTGTGTTAATGTTGTAAAAACAATTTGTAGTTTTTATTAATTTCCCATGAATTCAATAAATGGAAAATATTCTTAAGAAAAAGAGAAAAAAAAATGATGAACTTTCTCCTTTCCTCGTCTTCCATATTTTTTTCTTATGGTTCTCCTGTAACGAAAAAAAAAATGTGAATAACAAGGAAAAAATTTTATAATTTTTCTAAAAATCTTAAAACATTGTGTGTTTTTCTCCTGCTGCACTACTTTTCTAAATTCCTTGATTTGCACACACTTACAAGCAAACAAACATATTTTCTGCATTTTAATGATTTTTCTTAAAAAAAAGTTTCAGTATTCAAGGAATCGTATTATATTTACAAGCAGCAAAAAATTTTCTATTCTTCTGTCGCATTGTCTGTCTTGCCATGCATTCGTATGCCTGGCATTGCAGTCAGTCAGTCAGTTTCTTTAGAATTTCCATTCCTTATTACTTCTGTCATCAACGTGATGATGTTGGTAGTGATGACGTTGATAATACAAAGATAATGTTGATTACGGCGAAAGCATTTTGAAAAAAAAAAATTAATATTTATAAGTGAAAATGTTATTATTAAAGGAATAATTTTTTTCTCTCTTTTCTTCTTCTTCTTCTTTTTTTCTTTTTGTTATTGTGTTACTTTCTACTGCATTGCTTCTATCAGTTTGAAATTTATTTTCTTAAGAGCTTATTTATCTAATATTTGTCGTACGTATTTCACTTAATAAAATTATTTTTCTCTCTTGAATCAGATTCATTTTATTGTCATCCTTTTTTTTTTCTTATTTTTTTGTTGACTTTTTGTGCCTTTTGTTGTGACAGGATTTAGAAAAAAAGTTTTGTTCAAACTGATTAAGAACAAATTGAAATTGAAATTGAAATTGAAAACGAATGATGTCTTTACCAATTTTTTTTTAAACAATTGCTTGCCATCAATATTAGTTTGGTTAATAGCAGGTATTTTGTAAAATTAATTCAAGAGATAACATTACAAAACTGTTTTGTAATAAACGAAGAGAATATGTTGGATTTGTTGTAATGAATGATAAGGTGTTCGCATTAGTTTTTAATTTCAATATTCGATTTAGATTAGATGGCACGTAATTGATATGAAATTGATTTCTTGCTTTGTGAAGTATTGTGTGGAAACCACAACAGAAGAATTAGTTACAAACGAGAGGAGAGATTACATACATACATACTTACATACATACTTACATACATACATACATACATACATACATACATACATAATTGGTCATTATAACACTTCAGTCCGGATTATGACCTTGTTATTGTGTGCATAAGTGAAAGAACGATCAGTTTTTGGAGAAACTTTTCAAGGCAACTTTTTATTTACTCTCAGAGAATATTTGCCATTTTTTTTTTTTGGTGAGAGGAAATCGCCGAAAGAAATATTTTTTTTTACATTTCGTTTCATAAGAGATGTCTGATCTGGCGTCTAATAATAATCCAACGGCGGCTTCAAGACGAGCATACAGTCTTTAAAGGAATACGGCAAACATAGCAGTAGTCAGGCAAGATATTTGAGAAGAAATTATTAGAATTCTGATTCTTTTCCAATAAAGAAAAAATCTTTTCCAAACAAAGGACTTGTCTACGCCATGGTTTCGATTCTAAATCCCCTTATACTATTCAAGTATTTCATTAATCTACAATAGCCCAGATTGTAATTTAGTTTGACATTAAACATCAGACATGATTCTCTCTATCACTTCTTACGCCAGTTTCGAATGAATGTCGTAAGATTTCATAATCACAAGAACATTCCGACTATAGTTGACGAAGATCCTAGAGTGACTATACTTCACTCAATAGGCAAAGCCGTTGGTTAGATTATTCAATAGGCAAAGGAATTTATTTGACTCTGAGAAATTCTAGGCTGAGGGGAAATATTGTATCCCTGTAAGATAACACAGCCCTTAAATTGTATAGGAAGAATCATAAATAAGACCGAAGAAACAGCTCTACCAGGCCATTATATAATTGGTTAGTATGCGAAAAGACTTCACTTACTTGCTCTTGTATTAGAGTTTGTAAATTGGTCAAGGGCGAAAGTATTGTCAATATCCGTCTCTGGCTACAAGCAAACTTCTCTTATTTGGCTTATCCTTTCTTTTACATATTGTATGCACATACTTAGTCATTACAACCCTGCAGTCAGGATTACACCCTAGCTTCTTACATCGCTTTATTTTGTGTGTGTTAATTTTATACGTGAGTAGCGGGACCTAGAGTTTAAAGTCGAGTCCTAACGACAGATTTTTTTTTTTTTTTTTCTTTGAGAAACTTTTCATGGCAACTTTTTATTTACTCTCAGAGTTTTTGCTAGAAATCTGCTGAGAGGAAGAGGAAGTCGCCGAAGAAATATTTTTTCATATTTTCGTTTTGATGTCTGACCTAGGGTTTAAATCGTGGCCTTATGTCTAATAAGTTAACACACTACCTACTAGACCACGGCGACTTCTTAAAGAAATAAGGCCTAAGAAACATCACTACCACTGTGTCTATTCTTGTACTCCATTACGTAGGGGGTAAATATGTGAAAAGATTTTCTACTAATGAATTAGAATTTGTACATCGCTGTAGAAGTAAGTATTGCCAATATCTGCCTCTGACCACATGCACCCTTCTCTAATTTGGCTTACACTATCTCTTACTTGATCATCAAATTTTTTCAAATCTCATGCTTGTTTCCAAGGTATTTATGCTTTAATTGGAAACCACAATACTAAATACTCAGGAGTTAATGGACCACCATGAATATAACTTTTTAAAATTGCGTAGAAATAACTTATGGTTCAACTAGAACAGAATATGTGGTAACCATTGGCAGTTTTTCTTTCGCGAACTGTATATGGTAAGCGAAGATCAGCATTAAAAAATAATATTTTTTTTTTTAATAAATTACTCATGGACCTTGATATACTTTGTGGATTATTACTAATGCTGCCTAATGTACATACAGAAATATTAAGTAAAATAATATTTATTTGTACATTTGTTTGTATGTACATTTGTTTGTTTGTATGTATTAATATATTCGGATTTCTATACCAGAATATTACATAATATTTTATACAAATGTGTCTACGAAAACAATATTTTTGAAATACAATCTCAATGCTAATGTCATATTTATTTCGTTATAAATTATGAAAAAAACAAAAAAAAAAAACAAAAACAACCACAAAAAATAAATTAAAGAAATCTTTTTTAATCTGTGGCGCAAAAAAAAAAGAAACAAAATATTCAAATTAACAGCAAAGAATATCGGATAATAAAAAACAAAAACCCACTCAATAATAATAGAAATAATTTAGAAACAGAAACAGCAACTCAATG
>QOCX01000286.1:73279-109780 GCA_005959815.1 Sarcophaga bullata | reverse complement strand
CCGATATTTTTTTTTTTTTTTGTAACGTACAGTTTCTTTTACGCGCACTGTATATCCTAAATAATTTCAAATTCCTCATACAATTTGAGTTCAATGTTAAGACTTGTTTAGACATTGAGGCCTTCATGTTTTGTAAGAATATTACTCACAAGACAGTTTCTTTTAGCAATTAGAAATGACTATCGGAACTTTTCTAGGAGATTGCTAGCAGAGATGGTAGCATAGAGAAATATTTTATTCGTTTCGTTCCTTTTTTAGTGTCTGCAGGGTCTAAGCTCTCTTCTAGTAAGCCAACACTATACCCTGTACATTATGGCAAACTAGGCTGTAATCTCTATAAAATTCTTACAACAACCAATACAGAAAATTGTAGTCCCAATAGCTAGAAAAGTGTTCACCACAACTTCTTACAGAAAATTATAGCCCATAAATATAGCCAAAAATATCAATTTCGTATTACTTTTTAAATGGAAGTCAGGTTCGATTCTAAAAGAATACGAAAAAATTCAAAATTTTTAAAATAAAAAATTCACCTTCAAATAAACGCTAGCAACGTACGTACACATACATTGGTAATGACCAATGTAATGACAACCCTTCAGTATGGATTACGACCTAGTATCTCATACCACCTATGTTGCGTGTGCTAATTTTATACATGAGTGGCGGGTACCTACAGTTTAAACTCGACTCCGACACATTTTCGAGAAACTTTTAATGGCAATTTTTATTTACTCTCAGAGTTTTTGCAGGAAATCTTCGGAGAGGAAATCGGCGAAGAAATATTTTTTAAATTTTCATTTTGAGGTCTGACTTGGTGTTTGAACTGTAGCCTTACGTCTAATAAGCCAACACACTACCTACGAGACTACGGCGACTAGCAGCAAGTTAAACATCCTGTTGCGGTTAATAAGTGCCATCACCATTTCTAAAACCTGGTTCAATAAACTGCGAAAACTAGACGAAATAAGAAATATCTCACACTGTTTTAACATGCTGTCACACGTTAATGCTATTTGACGCCTAGAGTACAAACAACTTTTCACATTTCAATAAGCCAAGATGGCATTAATCTTTTGCAAATTATTTCTTAAAGATATAATGCCCCATTGCGTAAACATAATCATACTGATTTTACTATAACAGTCGAAGTTATAACCCAGTTTATAGGTAATTTGTGGCTTTAACTACTTTCAGATTTACATTTGTACTTTACCCATCTACCATACCGTGAAGGGGCTTATATTACGCCTACTTTTATAATATTTTATTTCTATTCGAGTTATGATTATTCAAATTATAAATTTTCCCTTTTTTCCAACCATTTTAACGTTGGGTGTACTTTCAAACATACTTCACCGACTGTTTGCTTATTTCGCTTTTTTTTCATTTTTTTCTCTTAGATTTCTAAACAAAATTATAATTCAAGTAGAGAACCACTGTTTTTCTTTTTCTTTTTCTTTTTTCTTTTTTCTTTTTTTCTATGTTTTGTTTTTCTTCAATTCACGTTACGCTTTAGCCATGATATTTACATTTTTAACTATTGTTAGAAACCAAGTTATTATTATTACGCACATTCACTTCAAACATAAACTCCTCTAATAATCTCTAACGACGGCGGCAAAGCGGCCGAGGAGAAAGGTTGAAGGAATGAAAAACTTCCACTGTCTTCAGTTGGGAACAAAAAAAAAAGAAAGAAAAATCACTGCAAAATATTAATGACACCCATGGAAACATGGAAAATAAGCGACAACTATGAAATGCAGTCAGTGATTTCATTCAACAACAACGATAATAGCAGCAACATTGTTAATTTTTTATGAAAACTTTTTTTAAAAAAAAAAAAAGTAGAAATAGAAGAAGAAGAATGTTAAAAATAAAAATAAAAAGAAAATCGTAAAAAAAAAGAAGAAAAAAATTCTAAAAATTACACGAGCCAAGCATTTTAAATGCAATTTGTTACTACTTCTCTATTACATGAGACAATTTTTTCTATTTTTTCTATTGTCTTTGGCTTAAATCGAAAGAGAATAAGAAGTCATAACACAAATACATACACTTAATTGCACCAACAACACAAATACACAAGTAAATACGCCTACATACAGCAGGCATTTATTATTAAAAATTTACAAGTAAATCCAAAGTACAAATTTATTATTGTTTCTACGTACATCGTATGTACATCCATACATACATACATACATATGTATGTATGCAGATAAGCTTATAAATAAATTATCTTAAATTGAAATCTAAAATTTGAATAAAACAAATGATATAAATTCATCAAGTATAACATCGGCTTAAGACCGTTCCCAGATATTTACCATACAACAAAAAAAGGCAAATTTTTTACTGGAAACCTTTCAAAAATTTAAAAGAAAAGAAAAACAATACAAAAATATCCTTTTAAATAGAATTGCAAACTGTTAATAAAAAAAATAAAGAACTTCCATAATTATATTCTTTAAATTTCCTTTAAATTTCCTATACCACAAGCTCTCATGTGCACACTGAGTGCCAAAAGCATTTGTACATTACAAATATAAAAAGTGTATAAAAAATACCGTTATTTTTAGTTTAAAATTATTTCATTGCCAGTTTTAAAATTCTAACAAAAAAATTCCCACCACATATGTTGTGTGTTTTCTAATTTTATGCATGAGAGGCGGGATCAACAGTTTAAAGTCAACTTCGAACGACAGTTTCTTGAGAAACTTTTTTATGGAAATTTTATTTTGCTCTCAGAATTTTTGCCAGAAATCCGCTAAAGGGAAGTCACCGAAGAAATATTTTTTATATTTCGTATAATTGCAGAGGCTTGAACCGTGACCTTACGTCTAATAAGCCAACACACTACCTACTAGACTACGTGATCTAACGTCTAATAAGCCAACACACTACCTACTAGACTACGTGATCTAACGTCTAATAAGCCAGAAGTGTTGACTAATTCCGTAATGAAAATGAAAACCGTTAATAATGTAACAAACTGTAAACCGTACGACATTTTTCACACTCATAAATTTAAATCCAACATGCAAAAAAATGTTACGCGGCCGTTTATTTAGATTTTGGTCTCTTCAACTTTATTTCTTATCTTTCATCAAGGTTTTATCTCTATACTTACTACTTCTATTTACTTTCTGACAGATGACACTTCATTCTTATTATTTTGATCTTAAACCAAGCTGTTTAAAAAAACTAAGATCAAACGGCTAATGAAGTCGCCTTAGGCTAGTAGGTAGTGTGATGGCTTATTAGACGTAAGGCCACGGTTCAAACCTCAGGTCAGACAATAAAACGAAAATATGAAAAAATATGCCTTCGGTGACTTCCTCTCAGCAAATTGTTGGCAAAAATTCCGGGAGCAAATAAAATTTTCATGAAAATTTTTTCAAACAATCTGTCATCCGGAGTCGACTTTAAGGTGTAGGTCCTGCCACTCATGTATAAATTTAACACCCAAAACATAAGTGGTGTGAGTAACTAGGTCCATAATCCTAAACTGAAGGATTGTAATGACCAATTATGTATGTAAGTATGTAAATGCTACTGACCCATTTGGATTCGAAGTATAGTCAAACGCCGAAGGGACTTGTGCGAATAGGATCAAATTCAATATTCAAAAGAACAAGTTTTGTTAACACACTCATAAGTGTGACGTTATAAGTAATCATCCGTAATGATGATACACTCTGACGTCCTTGATATTCTGCCCATGAAATTTCAATGCGATGTCCGCTGGAAACATCGTATTTTTCAAGTGTAGAAACATCATTCCAGTGCCTTAAAAGAAAAGTGAACACGTCCTTTAAATTTAAAATTGGCTTTAAAATTCCTCATAATAATAAAAGGAGACAAAAAAAATTCCAAAAAATTTCGAAATATTGTCAAATTTCTTCGTGCACTCTACTTATGTGGTAAAAGTAAAATTTTTTTGATTGTTAGAATATTATCTTTAGTGTACAGTTTCTTTTGACACCCACTGTATATAGTTTTTATAGGCTATGAAAATTTATTCGACTTCCGTAGTAAAGATTGTGTATTGGGTCGAACAGATAAATGTAGGTGTTTCACAGCAGCTTGAGAATTTTCAATGAAATTAAATACACAAAGGGAATATGAGATGTCTTCTAACACCTCTGGAATTTCTCTGGATTATTTGGGGAAATTTTATGGCATTGATAGATGGATTAGATAATCGCTTCAAATCCCTTTATTAGACAAACGGCAAATATAAAATATTTTACAGGAGATAAGCAAAATAATCAGAACCGAAGAGTCATCCAGTCACCGCAGTCTTGTCGCCGTAGTCTAGTAGGTAGTGTGTAGGCTTATTAGACGAAAGGCCAGGGTTCGAATCCCCGGTCAGAAATCAAAAACGAAATATGAAAAAAAAAATTTTTTCGGCGACTTCCTCTCAGCAGATTTCTGGCAAAACTCTAAAATTGCCATGAAAATTTACTCAAACATCTGTCGTTCAGAGTCGACTTTAAACTGTAGGTCCCGCAACTCATGTAGAAAGTTAGCACTCACGACATAAGTGGTGTGAGAAGCTGGGCGGTAATCCTGACTGAAGAGTCGTAATGGCCAATTATGTATGTATGTAAGAGTTATCCAAGAACCAAAAAGAGTTGCGTAAGTACTACATCCTCAGATCGTTCATATTTTTCGCAAACTCCAGTGCAATGTAGGGTAATAATATATAAAACTAGGTACCATGATAACGGTGGAATTGTGTGTTTTAATTTTATACATAAGTGGTAGGACTTACAGTTTAAAGTGGATTCCGAACGACAGATTTTTGAGAAGCTTTTCAAAGCAATTTTAATTTACTCTCACAGTTTTTTCCCGGAAACCTTATGAGAAGAAATCAACGATGATATATTTTATAGTATTTGTTTTGTTGGAGTAGTCTGACTTGGGGTTTGAACCGTGGCCTCACGTCTCAATAAGCCAACATAATACCTACTAGACTACGGCGGCCTTGGTATATTTAATACTGAGTTTTAAAATTTTTCAAAATTAAAACATAAATTCAGTGGAATAAAATGGCGATCTGGTATACTGATCTACTAATCCGCCATTTTAAGTTTTGTCTTGTTGGATTTTAACAATGAAATAGTCAAAGAAAACAAATTTAATTTAATAGTGTGGAGAATTCCTCAATTTGAAACACTCTAAGAGGTTTGAAGCTCTTTGACGCTAGAAGAGTACAAGAGTAAAAAATTTTAAGAAAGATTAACGATTGATATTGCAAAAGTCAAAAATCAGATGTTTTAGTCAAAGTAGATTATGTGATGCTTTCTCCTCTTATTTCTTACTGTAACAGTATATCACGAGAATCAGATTTCGAAAGAAGTCGCGAAACCCCACACAACATAAAAAAATATTTCCCCGTTGGCTTGTATTATTTACGGTATGGGTAGGCCAATATGTTCATACGTACATACGCTTATATTTTACATTTTCAACTGGCATGAAATTGTTGGTGGTCTTTAATAACCTGTCAATTGAAAGGAAGAAATAAAAGAAAAAAGTAATCTTTCAACGATAATTTGAACTGCATGGCTGGCATTCATGTATGCCATGCGAACAATGGTAAACTATCTGCGGAATAATTAAAATTTTAATTTTCCTCTTTTATTGAAAATTCAATTGTTTATTATGTTATTAAGCGTATGTATGTATGTGTGTATGTATATAAGTATGTATATATGTATGTATGTATGTGTGTGTGTATGGTATGGATGGAGATTTTCAAAATGCAAATCCATAATTATGAGCCACACACTCACACACACACATACACACACACAGTGTAGTTTTTCAGTGCAATTTTGTGCCATAATAATGGAACAATTTTTATGAAAATTGGGCGAAAAAGCAACAACCTCGTATCGATAGATGCGATTATACAGTCAAACAATACCACCAAACTCTATTGTATTTGGTTTTGGTTTATAGTATGTTTTATAACTGTAGTATATTATCGATGACGATGTTACTGCCTATGTATCTGTCTGTCTGTCTTCTTTAATACACTGTTAGAGTGCTGTTTTATTTTTTCTTTCTCTTTCTCTTTGATACAGTGATGGCTGTCATATGAATGTCATTGACTTAATTAGTTTATGCTTTGCTATGACTATGACTGTATGCATGTATAGAGTTTGTATATGAGGAAGATGCGTCTAAAATTACAACTTTATTGAGTTCAAAAAAACAAATGAAGAAGATGAATCAATACGAAATAGCAATAGAAATAATGAAAAATAAAACAGAAAACAGTTAAATCATCATTAGCCATTTACCATTACCAGTATAGAGTTCGACAAAAAGAAAAATATTAGAAAGAAACAAAGAAAGACAACAAAAAAACTCGAGTAATAAATCATAAAAAATATTATGAAAATTATAGTTAATGCACTGATTTAAGAACTATTATACGTGGGCTGTTAACTAAATTAATGCTTTCTTGATTTATTTTTTTTTTTTTTTTTTTTTTTGTAAGAATTAAAGAATAAAAAATGAAACAGAAAAGAATCATCATCATTAGTTACGTGGTTCTTTCTTTATGTATGATGAGCATGAATATGAGAAAGTATGCAAATTATGTTTACGCCAGGTCAAAGGTTAAAGAAGAATAAGCAACTTAATGGATTGTTTCAATCGATTTCCTTTATACGACTGATTTTAATAATTTACAAGACTTTAAGGCAATTTGAAATTGTTGGAATACTTTTCCTGGTTCATTACACCAAGCACTTGAAGGTACATGTTGCAGTTATTCAAATCGTTTCAAGAGAATAGGAATTCTTACTTATTATATTGAAGTAAGAAAATTGTAATTGATCTAGCCTGTTTACTTTCTAACTTTTCTCATAACCACCAGTGCATAGTTATTTTTTTCCCTTCCTACAAGCATACTCCATAGGAATTTTGAAGCTAAGATGAGCCTTTATCTCTTTTTTTTTCGTTAGGTATGGGGAAACTTAATCTCATTTAAAAAAGCTGAACCTACATGTTGCATCTATGCTGAACACAGGCTAAAAATTCTCCATCATTGTCAATGTGAAGCCTTATCTTGAAGCTCTTCGATTTTATTAAAGTTTCTTTCAAAGCTTTGCTTTACCGAATTTATACCTATCACTATAGATCTCGTTCACCTGATATTTCCTTAAGGTTTGCAAATAAGTGCTTGATTGTGCATACATTTTCCATCAAAGGCTTGAGTAATGTACCACAGATGTAACTAAATTTACAAATACGACCTCATTACTATAGTAGAATTAGCCGAATATTCACAGAACGTAAATTGCAGTCATTCCTAGAATATGAAAGGCAATGAGAACGATTACTCGATGGAATTTCATTGAGTATTTGCATTATTTTCCTAATTTAGAAGCTAGTGTTGGCTTATTAGACATGAGACCGCGGTTCGAACCCCAAGGTCAAACGTATCGAACAGAACGAAATTTGAAAGAAATATTTCTTCTTTCTCGTAGCAGATTTCTGGCAAAATCTCTGAAAGCAAACAAAATTGCCATGAAAAGTTTCTCAAAAATCTGTCGTTCGGAGTCGACTTTAAACTCAAGCTCCCGTTACTCAAATTAACACACACAACATAAGTGATGTGAGAAGCTAGGCCGTAATCCTGACTGAAGGGTTGTAATGGCCAATTATGTATGTAACATAAGTGATATGAGAAACTAGGTCGTAATACTAACTAAAGGGTTGTAATGACCAATTATGTATGTATGTGAGTCGTATATCAATTCACCCACCCAGAAAATAGAGCTCAGATCGCAAACATTATGGAAAACTCAACAGGCTAAAACCATTATTATTCTCAAGACACAACGCAAATAGTAGAAAACAGCACTGCAAAATCGTAAGTTCCTTCCCTCTAAATGGGATTTTTTTCCAAAGCGATACAAAACTTACAACTTAAGCTTGGAACGTCTTTAGTGACGCTGTAGCAAATAGTGTTGCAAGTACGCAAACGTATCCCTTGAGATACAGAAAAATTTTGTTTCAATTTCTTGGCAAGCTTTTACTTCATTCTAAAGGTCTTCGTCCTACTCATATGAGACAAAAGAAGGTAAAGGACTATAATCAATGAAGATTGAAATAGTGAAGCTTGGACATATTTTCCCTTTACTGGAAAATCAAACAGCATTAAACCACTACAACCAGTATTGATTTAAATGCTGAAGTTAACATAAAATCTTCTTTAAACTAGCCAAACAAATGACAAATAAATACGTTCTAAGCTCATTGTTACTACCGTTTGGTTTATTTTATATTTAGTTCTAGTCCAAGTCCAAGCATTACTCAATTACTTACCTTGAAGCTAATGACGAAATGGCTTTTATTTTAACGACTTGCTGTGTGGGCTTTCAGTCAAGTAAAATTGCATTATTCTACATACATACAGTGAGTGTCAAAAGAAATGGTACATTAATAAAAAAAAAATTCACATTAATAAATTAACGTTATTTTTATTTTAAAATTGTTTCATTGCCAGTTTTTAAAATTAAAACCAAAAAAAAAAAAAAAAAAAAAAATAATTAAAAAAAATTAAAAAAAAATTTAAAATATTGTCAATTTTTTCGGGCACTCTCTTTAAGTGGTAAAAGTTGAGTTTGATAATTGTTAGTATTTTATCCTTGGTGTATAGTTTCTTTTGACACCCACTGTATGTATACATATATGGGGTCAAAACTATTAAACTTCGATTATTTTAAATCGTTTACAACAAACTAATCGAATTGGTTTAAAAATATATACAAAAATTATGACTTAATAGATCGTTTGAAAATTGTTTGACATCCACTTGTTAGTCAGCTTGCAGTTTAAATTGCTTTGAATGCAAATTAAATAAATAATTTCATGCACATGTTGTAAATCTCTATCATTTTCTACATCTTGTCAGTTTCTGTCTTTTTCATTTTCTTTTTCTTTATTTTTCATATTTTATTTAAACAAAACCATTATGATTATTATGATTATTTTTCCATTTTTTTGTTTTTGTGTTTTACTTTTCACATGTAATTTTAAATTTTCCACAGATTATTGTAGTTTTTATACCAGTTTTATTTGAGTTTTTTTTTTTTTGTGTATTTCTGTTGTTTACATTTAAATATTAACATGACGTTAAAATTGTGTGTAACTGTCAAAGCGCATGCTTAACCGTAATATAAATTGCAACAAGCTTCAAACGCAACCAAAGAGATGAACGACTAAATGGACGGACAAATAAACTTGAAAGCTGACACCCAACAGTATTTTTTCCACCATTCAATGCATTTGTTTAGCAACAGCATAGTATGAAAACATGTTCTAAATAGAGAGCTGAACCTTAATCATAGTATATACCAGGCACAAATTTATGACGTTACATTGTTAATGATGATGTTGCTTGGTTTCTCCAGTTTATTTGATTGTATGGACGTAGTATAACAGCAAAAATAGCTTGTAAATTATAATTTGATGGCAGTGTTGTTTTTTTCATTAACAACAAACTTCTATCATAAATATAAATACTAAGAAGTGCCAATAGAAATTGTCAGTTTTGAGACTGATTCTTCATACCACTTGCAGCTTTCAGTATGTAAAACAATGTTGCAAATATCCTCAATGTACCATAAATATGGTGTACTGCATCTAAAGGCAGCACTTAAAGCTGACAAAATATACAAAAAAAAAAAAAAAAAAAAAAAAAAAAAGTTTAACGCGTTTGTCGCACCACAACAATGTTTGCAGAACAACAACAAGTACAACAACAAATTTTATTACAAATTTTTTTTTTTAAGCTTCTTGTGTCCATGCTTGTGCTAAGCACCAAAGGCACAATCAGTGTTAAACAAATAAAATATAAAAACGCAAAATAACAATGAGAACAACAATAATGGTAGTAGGGGCAATGGTAGCAGCAGCTGCAAGAGACAGTTAACAAGGGTAAACAGCATTAGCGCCAACGATTTATTATTTATAAACGTATCAGAACGAGAATATTGTATGTAGTGAAGACATACATACATACATACATAAGCAAACACATTCATAAATTTTATATAGCGGTACACTAACATCACTGTTAGATCGCTAATAGGTTTAATTTGTACCCACACACACACACATACATACATTCGTGCATACACTTTACGGTAAAGTTGTATTAAAGTTTATGGAAGGAATTACAATAAAGAAAATTGCAAGTTGAGTTTAACTCAACTCTATGACACCCTACCATGCACATTTTGGATTAATTAGTCTGTTATATCATATTCAATTGTAAAGCAAATAACGGCCTTTTTTCTTATGTGGGAATTGAATTTTGTATTGTAAAATTAAAGACAATTTTTTTCGACTCAAATAATAGCCGTTCATTCTCTGTCTCTATCTTGTAAATGACCTGGTATTTCAATATATTTCCATACGTTTAAAAATAGGTAGAGTACTTATGGTTAGAAAACAACTCTTTTCATATTTCGCTGCTGCTTGGATAATACAACTTTTATGACTTTTTTTTTGTTTTTTTTTTTTTGCAATCAAAGTTAAACGATTTTATTGTCCATTGTTTTCGTAGTGGTGCTATGAATTTAACCTTAAGCCATAACTGCATAAATACACAGCAAAACTGCTAGAAGAGAATTACAAATAAAAGACAGAAAAAAAAATTATTTTTTCTAGTCTACAGTAGTTTTTATTTGCGCTTTACTAAGCCAAAATCTTAGATTTTAAAGAGTTTCCTTATTTTCATTGTTCAGATAATTTCCAGAAATTTCATCACTTAAGAACTCTAGCCATTTAAACGACAATATTTAATATTTATTCAGTAGCAGTGTTTATTAGTACTCGAGCCATAGAATAGAAACACAGTGAGCGTCAAAAAATACTGTACACTAAGGATAAAATTCTAATGATCACCGACAACTCCAACTTTTACCACTTAAGGAGAGAGCCCAAAAAAATTTCACATTTTTCGAAATTTTTTGTAATTTTTTTTTAATTATTTTAATTTTTATTAATTTTTTTTTGATTTTTTTTTTGTTTCAATTTAAAAACTGGCAATTAAACAATTTTTAAATAAAAATAACGGTAATTTATTAAATTATATATTTTTTAATGTACAGTTTCTTTTGACGCTCACTGTAGTCTTAAGTTGAACGAATTTTCCTAGTGTCTTACAAAAAAACTGCCTAATTAATCAGTTATTCTAAACATACCAACACCTTAAATACTTGTGCTCTTTTTTAGTGAATGAACAATAAACAAACCAATTAATATTGTCTACAGTACAGCCTAAAACATGAACAATATGACAATTTTATGAATGTCTCCAAACCATATGCCAATCCTCATTTCATTGCCTAGAGTTATACAATCTAAATACAATACAAAAACAATTTGAAAAACATCTGTTAAGGTTTACTGAACTTTCAAAAACATAAACTTTCATTCTAAATTTGTTAAGGCTATTATTTCATAATCGTACCATAGCTAAACAAATTGTCATCGTTCCCTTCTCTAGCATTCATTCAATATTTGAATGATTGATGATTTTTTTTATTTAGATTTTAATGATGGCTGTTGCAAATATTCAAATTATTATCTTCAAAAGTCAATTCTTGGTAGCCAAATTAAGTATTTCTTCCGTCATTTATTATTATAAACAATTTGGCTTCAATAATAATACACGGAAAAGAAAAAGAAAACAAAGGCAAATGTTAAGAAAAGAAAGTTACATTGCACAATGGGTATAATTACAATGAGAAAATAAGTTCTTTTGTGGAAAAATTTTAAACAAAGGAGCTTGAAAATTATGAAGGAAATTTTGAAGGATGTCACAACATTTTGTTAGTTCAGAAACATATTCGAAGAGGAATAAATAAATAATTTACAAATAATTGTTCAATATACAGTGAGCAACAAAACAAAATGTACATTAAAAAATATACGTTAATAAATACCGTAATGGAAACAAAAAAATTTCGAAAAATTTCGAAATATTGTCAAATTTTTTCGGTCACTCTCCTTTAGTGGTAAAAGTTGAGTTTGATGATTGTTAGAATTTTATCCATAATGTACAGTTTGTTTTAACGCTTACTGTATATTCACTGACCGCGTGAAGTCTACGACGGCAGTAAAACATAGAATGCAATTGAGGCTTTCAGAAACTTTCCTTACCTTGCAATCTGAAATTTTTCAGTCAGAGACATTCGTCAATCTCTACTTATTGTTTAAAACTGCTGAATTTCCCATTAAGATGAGAGTTCTGCTAAAATTCCATGACAATATTGCAAGAGCTTCTGCATAGTGAAAGATCCAGAGTAAGTGGAAAACAAAGCTAGCCCTTAATTAAGGAAGGCAGATAACGATAGAAGCTGCTCCCCTTGGTATAAACTGTAGACTTGTATAAACTGTAGACTTGTAAGAATTATAGGTGAACGTCGCCGTGGACTAGTTGGTAGTGTATTGGCTTATTAGACATGAGGCTTCGGTTCAAACACCAGGTCAGATATTTCCAACAAAACGAAATACGAAAAAATATTTCTTCGGCGACTTCCTCTTAGCAAATTTCCGGCAAAAACTCTGAGAATAAATAAAATTTCCATGAAAAGTTTTTCAAAAATTTGTCGTTCAGCTTTAAAATATAATTCCCGCCACTCATGTATAAAAATTAACGCACACAACAAAAGTGGTGTGAGGAACTAGGTCGTAATCCTGACTAAAGGATTGTAAAGACCAATTATGTATGTATAGGTGACTGTCTATATAATAGATAATTCTAAATTAATGCATTTGTGTCTACTTTGTTTTAACAAAGGCTCAATATTCTTCACTAAATAGCAGTGAGGCTCTTTTCTGACCCAATGGATAAGTCAACAAACTGAATTTGCAAATTTGAAGTGAAAAACAGCCACATGTAATTCAAGAACGGCCAATGGACTGTTTAATGTGATTTTTGAACCAGCAGCACTATTGGATTGTATTTCAAGAACCATAAATATCGTAACGATAAACCTAATCCAATAAAGTATCGTATCGATGAGTATTAAGTTCTTTTTTGATTAGAAAGGAAGCATTGGACTTATTTGATATGTAATTTCTACAAGACGATGACATTAATCTATTGAAAGTTGATTAGTGAGCAATTAATCTTACATTTTGTAAGCATCCATCGATCATGCCGTTTGACCCCACTAGACTACTCTAGGGATATATGACGTCACTCGTGTACATGAACAAACTCGCCGCAATATTTCTATAAGAAAACGTTACATCTGCAATTTGTAAAATAGCCTTCGAAATGCTAGAAAAAGAGAACCAATTATGACTTAGTTTTCAACTAAAGGCATTCAATTATCGTCCCAAATAAAATGAAAAAAAATCACCCGTTTTATGTAAATATTCTGAAGAAAAATTTTAAATAAAATTTTCCTTTTTCAACATAATAAAATTTCTTTTGAAAACATGCTTTTGCCATTTGCAAAAATGAAAATCATTTCTTATGAATTTTATAAAGCTATTGAAGACAGTAAATAATGGCTTACTTAGCCCCACCAAACTAAATATTTATGGAGCATAAAATGTCATGGTTTATATGAACACTTTTTTTTCTTCTTAATTTTTCTTCAATTATTTTTCTTGTTGAAAGACAAATTAAAGAATAATTATAAATCAATTGGTATGCATAGCATAGCTGGTTACATTGTTTTGGGGTGACCAGCTATTTAAGTAGGCAGTCACCAAACACACGTACCAATACCAATCATACCAAATGTGTTCATAAAATATGGTTTTTTTTTTTATTAAACTTTCTTTTTCTTGTTTTTTTTTTTTTTTTTTTTATTACGTTTTAAGTTTTTCTTTTTTGTTTTTTATTATATTTGGAACTCCATTTAATTTTCATTATTTTTCACATGAAAGCATACACATTTGAAGTGACCGGCCACCTGCTGACATAAAAACAAAAACTTTGTATTTAAAAGTAATTTTTTGTATAACATTGTCGTTAATATTTTAATTTCACAACAATTAAATGTGAAAAAAATTTATTGTAGGCATGTATGTGAGTATGTGTGTATGTGTGTATGTATATGATATGAAAGTATTTCTATTATTTTTTTTTTTTTTTTTTTTTTTTTAATTTTTTAACTCTCACGTTTATTGGAGTTTTTCACTTATTTAATCCATTTAATGGAATTGAATATTGTGCGATTTTTTTTTAATTATTTTTTTTATAATTTTTTATTATTATTATTATTTTCTTCTTCTTTTTTTTATTTAATATTTAATTTTTTTTTTTCAATTTTTTTCTCATTTTTTTATTTTTTTTTCCAACAGCTTATCATCAACAGTCAAGCCAAAAACAGTCATTTGAACAGCCAACGAATGTAAAAAAAAAAGTAGATGGATTGCTGCGAAGACAAATAATAGAGGGACAAACGAACAAACAAACAGACAGACAACTAGAGAGACAGTCAGACAAACACTTATTTAGTAAACATGAATAAACTCTTCGAGCAGTAGTTGTCAGCATATTTTAACTTTATTTGTTAAAAAAAAATACCAACAAAAAGAAAAATGCACAAAACAATTCAAAATATTTCATATAAAAAAAAATAGAAGAAAAAAAATATACAAACAAATAAATAAATTGTTATAACAACAATAACAATACCAATAACAATAAAACTTAAAGAAAGAAAAAAAGAAAAGAAAATAAAAGAAATGAGAAAATAAAGTCGGTCTTTAAAGGCTTTATAAAATTACAAAAAAAAAAAAAACCAGAAGAAAACTGGTATGTTAATATGTAATTATCAAGCTGTCTATTCGATTAAAGCTAAACTCCAAGAAGTGCCATAATTCTCTGGTTTCAAGAAAACTGTTTACAGCTAATATTAAGGCGTTTAGCGGTTTAAAATATTTTTTACCCAGTTTCACTGTAAGTGCATGCGAAACGCTAACTTTTTATTAACGCGTGAATTATTAACCGTTTGAGTTTGAATAATTGAAAAACACAGAAAAATCTGTGGAAATGCATAAAATATTTAATTGGGGCTAGAGAAATAGCTGGTCCATCCATGAATACTAATTCTGGTACTTCATTTTCAACATTTCGGCCATTATTTTACCAATGATAACTGTAATGTTATCTTCTAAGGTTGAAATTATAGAAAAAAAGTCTGTTAGGACCAATTCTTCAGATCTTATCGTTCAAGATCACTTGATGTTAATTGCTTACAAAATTCATCTCTCAATAGGTTCATGGTTCATTCAAGTCAGCAAAACGTTGCTTGGTACTTTATTTCATTGAGTATAATGTTAAAATTTTAATGATTGTTTACAAAGCACAGTACGATGGTGGCAGAGCACACAAACTATTCATCTTTCAAAGTGCATTGAAAGCTTTTGAATTGCCTCTGACACATCAAATTCGAGAATTTTGTTTGTTAACACATCCGTTGGGCAATAAATGAATTTCGCTTTAAAACAATAAAAATTCTGTATGAATATACAGTGAGCGTCAAAAGAAACCGTACATTAAAAAGAGATATTCATTAATAAATTACCGTTATTTGCCAGTTTTTATAATTGAAAGAAAAGAAGAAAAAAAATTCACAATTTTTCGGGCACTTTCCTTAAGTTTCAAAAGTTGAGTTTGGTGAACTTCATTCTTAGTATGCAATTTCTTTTGTAGCCCACTTTATACCTCAGAATGTATTTTAAAGAGGCACTAGCGGACTTCTCCTGCAAACTGGACTTGATGACAAACTATAAATCTCGTGTAACCTGGTAAATATCAGAAATTGTTGTTATTTGGCTGAATAGTGTAATAGCATCACACTCTCTCTCTATCTCTCTCTCTCTCTCTCTCTCTCTTCAGGAGGTGCTTACAAATCTGATTGTTGAATGAATTGTGTATATCACTATGAGTTTTGAATAGAAGGGCACATAATGTATAAAAATTTTATTGCCTTTCTCTTGTCCTACAAAAGCCGGATGGCTTTTGGCATAGCATACTAAGACTTTAGAAAGTTCCAGCTGTTTTATGGCCTTTTCCATATTTCCAGTTCAGGTGTGAAACACTTTATTTCACAATTGCTTTGTGGTAATCTAGTAAAACTAATAAATAATTAATAGCTGCTTATGGAAATCTGATTTTACAGAAAACTTCACTAATTTTCATTCATTAAAGCACTGTGTTTTATGTTTTAAAATTAGTTACGAATTTAAACTTCAAATGAGTTTTATTGAATTGAAAGTAAATTTTAATTTTTCATTTTCTCTGCATTAATTGCTTGTGATAAGCATTGTGATCATTGTGATCAACATAAATGACGACTGTCAGTCATTGTGGTGCAAAATGGCAAATATTTTAATGATAACAACAACAATAAAATAAAACTCTGATTATTATTATTTTTTCTTTTTCTTTTTTTTTCAATTTGTTGTAAAGTTGTTTAATGGTTGGTTGCGTTTCAATTGTGTTTTATGTGGTTAATAGTTGTTGTTGTTGTTATTGTTGTTGGTTTTTTTTATTCAATATTTTCTCTCTATTATTCAATTTTCATGTGGATTTTGCAATAAAACAATAAATAATGTTTGTCACTTGCCAAGCCATATTAAATAAAATATTTTTTTTATAATTTTGCAATGCGTGCACTTTGTTTACTTTTCATCATCATTGTCAACAACAATGTTGTCTACCAACTTGCATATCAATCTGAACATCGTTAGTGGCAATACTAATTATATTTGCAACATCATTATCATGAACATGATTTCTGTCTTCTTTTTTTTTTTTTGCTTTTATTGTCTTCACTACACAAAGTGGGATAATTATGCTACATTAACCTCCACTGTATATTGGATGCTTAATTCATATGCATGTACCATGAATAAATGTTTTGAAAAAAAAGAAGGCTGTTGATGTTAATTTTTTGTTTGATAAAATAGAAGAAAAGCTTCTTCTTCTTGTTTTATATATGTTTGCATATATCGTGTACTTGTTTTAAAAATTTTTCCAAAAAAAAAGTACTTTAAAGTTTAATAACCTTTATTTTAGTGTTGACAAGCGGATTTTTTTTTTTAATTTATAGAAGAGTGTTCATAATCTCAGACACTTAGTTAATATTTTAAAACTTCTTAAATGTTTATTTAAATTTTTTTGGCCAATTATTTTATTTCATTTTATTTTGTTTTCCTTATCTCTTGCAGTAGCCATATAACTAAACGTTCAGATACATTTCATTAACGTCAAATGTGAAAAAAAAAGCATTTTAATTACGCCATTAAAAAAAATCTATTGTCATTCAAACAAGCAAACATATTAAAATACATCATAACTATTTTCGTTCGATATACCATAAATAATCAAGTGAAGATTTAAAAAACAGGTTCAACTATAATTGGACAAATTCAGTCATACAATATACCGTATTACTCTTAATCTACAGTGAGCGCCAAAAAAAATGCACACTAAGGATAAAATTCCAACAATCACTAAACTCAACTTTTACCACTTAAGGAGAGTGCTCGAAAAAATTTGATAATTTTTCGATTTTTTTTTTTTTGTTTTTTGTTTGTTTGTTTCAATTTTAAAACCTGGCAATGAAACAATCTTAAAATAAATTTAAAATAACGGTAATTTATAATGTACATTATTTTTTAATGTACAGTTACTTTTGATGCTCACTGTATGTAAAAATGTATGAAACAAATGTCTATTCTTTGATTTATTTGATACCTATATTGTTAGCATTTTGAATCAAGTCCTATGCTTTGACTTTTCCTTTGCCTTTAAGAGCTAATAGACGACCTGATGTCTTATCCGAGATCAAGGATTTCTTAAACAATCTTCAAATTGTTGAAATTTTTCTGTACTTTACTTACTTATTTAATTGGTCATTACCATTCTTTAGTCAGATTAATGACCTACCTTCTAAAAGCACTCATGTTGTGTGTTTTGTTTTGTACATGAATCGTGGACCGTACTGTTTATTGTTGATTCCGAACTACAGATTTCTTTGAAAGTCAAGACTGCTGAGAAGAAATCGGAAAAGGATTATTTTTTTCATATTTTATTTTGATCGGGATATCTGAGCCAGGGGTTGAACCCATAGGCCTTCGTTTACCAAGCCAACACACTACCTGCTAGACTATGGCCACTAAACTTCGACTTCGTATACTTTCCTTAGCTATTTTATTATTTCCCTAAAGTACTGGCAACCCCATTGGCTTTTTTTTTGTTGTTTTTCCTTATTAACAACATTTTTTCATAATTATAACCGTATTTACCGTTAAAGTCACACTTGCAGCAAAAAAAAATTTAATTGGTGCACTCTTCTTGATACTTCCTCACATATTTTGTACTTTCAAACTTTTAAGATAGACGATGAAGCGTAAAAGAGATGCAACTACTTTTTATAAATTCATTCATTCATTTGCATTCCAGTACATCTTTATTTACCGTATGCCTGTCAATGTCAACATAAAATGTTTGAATATGTAAATTATCAACAACAGCATGTATTGTCACCACCAGCAGCAGGTCTTGAACTTGTGTCTCACGTACCACATGCATCAACATTTCCGCTACAGCACAGCTTCTGTTGCAGCAATCTTGTCTTTAAGTGTAAATAAAGTAAAGCTTATAAGGAATATGTTTATTAGTGAAAGCTTTACCTTTCATTAAGTTATTTATGTATAGAATTGTGTGTGCGTGTGTTTGTGTGTATTTCCTTAGTTTTGCTTTCCTATACCATACGAGAAATGGTAATTATTGCTGATTTTATTTCCTATTTTCATAAAATGTATAGGATTTGTTTTTCTTTTAATTTTCGTAAGAAGAATTAAAAATTAATTCTCCCTCCGCGGTGGAATTCTGTTAACATTTGACTACGCAGCGATAATTAGTTTGTGTTTGACATCGATAAACAGTAGACAATCGTGTGAGCAGTGGTGAAATGCAAACAAAGTGAATTTTGTATGCCCAATAATCATCACTTTTGAGGAAAAAATCGCTCAAATCAAGACTAAATTTAAGAAAAGTTATGGGAATTTAGCAACACACATTTCTATAAAAAACGTATTGAATTTCTTACTATCCAGATGCCAAAAATTGTAGTAGCCCCGTTGAAGTCATTACAACCGAAACAACAAGAAAGAAGGCAGGATTTGGTGTTGGATACTCGGAGATTGGAAATGCGTTTGATTGTGAAACAACAGGCATCCCATTTGTCTCAGTGGTTTAAATTTTTTAATGATCAATTCAGTTGCTCTGTTAAAGCTCTGCTAAACATGGCTACACACATACATCATTGACCATTACAACCTTTTAGTCAGGATTACAACCTAGTTTCATGCACCACTTATGTTGTGGGGATTAATTTTATACGTGGGTGAAAAACTTTTCATGGCAGTTTTATTCACTCTCCGAGTTTTTGTCAGAAAAATGCTGAGAAGTCATCAAAAAAAAATTTTTTATATTTCGTTTCAGTGGAGATGTCTGGGATGGAGATGTTTCTGTGGCCTGAATTATGGGCTCACGTCTAACAAGCCAATACACTACCCACTCGACTACGGTCATATGGCCGACCGTGGCCTCACGTCTACTATGTCAACACACTGCCTACTCGACTACGGTCATATGGCCGACCGTGGCCTCACGTCTAATATGTCAAGACACTGCCTACTAGAATACAGCCATTTGGCTACAGCATTTACTTATAATCAACCACTGACGTGTGCAAGCTTCACATAAAAGTTTGTTGTGGTTTTATTGAAATATGGACGACGCTTTGCGTAGTTTCGTAACAATGGATCTTGCACAACCCACTAGACACAAAATTGTGGCAACTCTTTTGAAGTGCTCAATATAATATTAGTTGTTGCATTGTGTTAACTTGTTTAATTAACTTGAGAGAATTTGATAGAAAAAAACGACAGCGTTTGGACAGGAAGAAAGTTCTTATGTAACAGGGCAATACAAGGAGACACGTATGTGCTGTTTTCATGATAAAAATCCTTGAATTACTATATGAATTGCTCTCACATTCGCCTTATTCGTCACGATTTACTTCCAAGTGATTATATTTTGCAAAAAAAGATTTTACTCCAAAGAATATATTTCACAAACGAATGCCTCCAAAATGGACACACTCAATTAAGCTCATTTGGAAATTAAGACGAATTTTTTTCTCAAAAAACCTTTTTTTCATTCAAAATTTTTTTTACACAAATTTTC
Organism: Sarcophaga bullata; assembly: GCA_005959815.1. NCBI lineage: Eukaryota > Metazoa > Arthropoda > Insecta > Diptera > Sarcophagidae > Sarcophaga > Sarcophaga bullata. Next base: position 89,517 of record QOCX01000286.1, on the reverse strand, counting down.
TTTAAAAACAGCATTATTGCCCAAAAAAAAAGGTACAAAGTATAGATTACAGTTTTATTTAAACAATTTTTAAAAAAAACCGTAATAAATTATGAATTAAAATTCTTAAAAAATACTTACAATTTACAAGTCCATCCAGAAGCCATTAAATATCTTTGGAAATTTCTAAACAACATAAGCTTTGTTTTCAAATCCGTTACAAATAATGAATTTGTTAACACCTTAAAGCTTAATTTAATAATTTTATTATTTGGTTGGTGATCACCTTTTTTCTTTTTTTTTTCTTTTTTTTTTTCTTTTTATATTATGAAGATAACATCATTAACCTTTGGCTTATGTATGTATGTATGTATTATTAAATTAATATTTTTATTATTTTTTTTTTATTCAAAAATTTTTATTTTTAACACAAGATTCATTATAATATTTTATACATAAATAATGATCAGCCAAATATTTAAATTCTTTTTATTTATCATTTCTTATTATTATTCTTCTCCTTTTTTTTGGCTTTTATTTCAACAAATATTTTTTTTTATTTATTTTTTTATTTTATTTTCCTTCATTTAAAGGCATTCATAATAGGCCTTAACGATATATTGTGTGTGTTTTTTTTTATTATTGAATTATTACGGTTTCATAATATTTTTGGGCAAAAACTGAATAATGATAATAAAATTACACAAACACACACACACACATACATATTGTATATTTATACACATACTATAGACATTATATGAAAAGAAATAAACATACGGATATTAAAAAAAAGCCCAATATACAGAAATCAGTTTAAAAATCTACATTACAATGGTTGGCTTTACTGGCCGGCCACGAGGTTTCCAACAACCCGATTCAATTCTATGATCACACAATAAAATATAAAAATAAAATGTAAACTTTTTTCTCTTATTTTTTAATACGATTTTTTATTTATTTTTTGTTTTTATTTTTTTTATTTAATTTTTTTTATATGGAATTACTCATATCGATAACACAATACTTGTAACCGACCATATTACGTTTTGTTATGGTCTCATACAAACACTCCGTTCGACAGACCAACAAACATACATGTGCGCCTGCGCAATAAACAATTTTTATTTGCGTTGCCTCAATGCGACGCTTACAATATAACTTGCCTTTAACACTTCATGTATGGAGTTTTCAGGCTCTTATTCTCTCTTTTTCTTAACTCTTTCTAGAATTTGTTCAAACTCTTTTACGTGTTTCACTATAACTTTACATTTTTTTTTCTTTTTATTTTTTTTTTTCGCAATTTAATCACACTCCAATTATTTTTACTCTTTTGTAAATTCCCTCAATTTTATTTAGAATACAAATTATTTCAGCCTCTAAATAGTAGAGCCAGCGCGAAAAAACACCTGTTGATCAATATTTATGATTATTTTTTTTATTTCCAATAATTTTCTTTTTATTTTCCCCCTTTTTCTTCTCTCAATTGTAACAATTTTAAGCGAAACAACAAAAAGAAAAATAAAAAACAAACGAAACCGCTTTACTTGTACCGTAACGTTTCAAGTCTTGTTTCTTACTGAAGACCCATAATATGCCGCATGAGCAACAGCCATCAACAACAACATCGCCATTGACAGCAGCAACAGCACTAGCAGCAGCAGCACCGACAGCAGCAAGTGGTAGGCTTTTACAGTTGTTTGATAGTAACAGAAGCTTAACACAAAGCACACACACATACACACAGTCTCTGGCTGTTAACAGCAACACAAAGAACCAGCAAAAGTTGTTAACGGACAAAGCTAAAGCTTAACAAAACAACACAACACAACATAACACAACATAATAAAAGACGAAGTGGCCAAAAGCCGTATTAACCACTGTTTACAAGAGCGTTTATACGCTCTGGCAAATTACCACACACAAAAACAAGAGTGTGGCTTAACAGCAACAAGAAAAAAAAACCAATTTTACAGATTTATTTTACAGTGCAAGAAATTTACGTATGAGAACCACAATGCGAATTAGGATAAATATATTAAGCCATGTAACGTATGTATATGTGCTTAATTGTGGCATTCAGTAAGCAATAGGTCAAAGCAAGCTACAAGTCATTTTAATCCAAAGAGTAACTGTTAATGGCTGAACCGATTTCCGCTTATTTCTCTTCTCTGTTGGGCAACAGTCTTCGGACTCATTTCTCTTGAGATAGTCTTCTCCAGAAGGCGTCTTTCAAGACGTCAATGAATCGACTCCAAGCTCCAGCTGCTAGTTTTATCTGTTTCAAGAAATTCCTTGACTCAGGTTTAGGTAATCTTCCATTGGCCATATTACCAATCCAGGTCCACTCTCTGCTCCATTCTTGATATACACTGATCCACATTGAACCTATAAAATGAGCAAAATTTGTTGGAAAAAATTCTAACAGAAATTTGAATTATTCTTCATACAGTACAGTACAGTAAGTGCGGTACCATTACGCGGCAATACCGATATTACGCTGCCTATGTCACTATATTTACTTAAGGGACTACCAAGCTAACTAAAGGAGTCGACATATTTGGTAAGTTGAAGTTCAATATAATAAGTGTTGCATTTTCCCCACCCGTCGTTCCAATTTAGTGGCTTTAGAATCAAGGTATTCCATCTTCGCCTGGATATAAGCTTAGCGATTTACAAGTACACAAATGTCATCTGGAATATACAGATCGCACAGCAATTCTTGCATTCTCTAGCAAATACCGAAAGGTTGCTGCTTATTTATTTGTTGCAAGACGCTATTAGTACCTTCAATTCTAACTTCACACCTAGAGTCGTCGTATAACTCAAGTATTAGTGCGATTATATGAGATGATTTTGGTGCACATAGACTATCATACAGCTGGCAGTAAAACAATCTCGCAGGCTCGCTCAAAATCAACAAAGCGTATGACGTATGACGGGCTCTTCAAAAATGCTAACAGTATTGATGTGGTTTAAACAAGCATTATTGGGGCGAAAGTCCTCTTGTCTTGCAAGACACTTATTCATTATAAGGTGCCCTACAGTTAATCAGTATTAGGATAAATATATTAAGCCATGTAACGTATGTATATGTGCTTAATTTGTGGCATTCAGTAAGCAATAGGTCAAAGCAGCTACAAGTCTTTTAATCCAAAGAGTAACTGTTAATGGCTAACCGATTTTCCGCTTATTTTCTCTTCTCTGTTGGGCAACAGTCTTCGGACTCATTTCTCTTGAGATAGTCTTCTCCAGAGGCGTCTTTCAAGACGTCAATGAATCGACTCCAAGCTCCAGCTGCTAGTTTTATCTGTTTCAAGAAATTCCTTGACTCAGGTTTAGGTAATCTTCCATTGGCCATATTACCAATCCAGGTCCACTCTCTGCTCCATTCTTGATATACACTGATCCACATTGAACCTATAAAATGAGCAAAATTTGTTGGAAAAAATTCTAACAGAAATTTGAATTATTCTTCATACAGTACAGTACAGTAAGTGCGGTACCATTACGCGGCAATACCGATATTACGCTGCCTATGTCACTATATTTACTTAAGGGACTACCAAGCTAACTAAAGGAGTCGACATATTTGGTAAGTTGAAGTTCAATATAATAAGTGTTGCATTTTCCCCACCCGTCGTTCCAATTTAGTGGCTTTAGAATCAAGGTATTCCATCTTCGCCTGGATATAAGCTTAGCGATTTACAAGTACACAAATGTCATCTGGAATATACAGATCGCACAGCAATTCTTGCATTCTCTAGCAAATACCGAAAGGTTGCTGCTTATTTATTTGTTGCAAGACGCTATTAGTACCTTCAATTCTAACTTCACACCTAGAGTCGTCGTATAACTCAAGTATTAGTGCGATTATATGAGATGATTTTGGTGCACATAGACTATCATACAGCTGGCAGTAAAACAATCTCGCAGGCTCGCTCAAAATCAACAAAGCGTATGACGTATGACGGGCTCTTCAAAAATGCTAACAGTATTGATGTGGTTTAAACAAGCATTATTGGGGCGAAAGTCCTCTTGTCTTGCAAGACACTTATTCATTATAAGGTGCCCTACAGTTAATACAGTACTTTCTAGTGACCCTTTTCCCCCTTTTTCACGTATCCGAAGCAGATTTCTCAATCCAGCATTACCGAAATATTGAAGACAGTGCGTTGAACAAATTCTCAGTGCCACCTTTATTAAATAATTTCAAAGATAGTTATGCAGGCGCGAAGTCGCCGTAGCTAATAGGTAGTCTGTTGGTGTATTAGACAGCAAACTGCGGTTCAAATCTCAGGTCAGACACCTCAATCTAAATGAATCTCTTCGGTGACTTCCTCTCAGCAGATTTCTGATAAAAACTCTGAGTGTAAAATAAAATTGCAAATATTATAGCATATTCCAATAAGATGTTGACTTTTGAGCCACCTTGTAGATATGTAAGTAAAAGAGATAAGCTGATGTTTAACTGTTATTTAATCAGTTACTCTCTTCTGGTCTGATATTAAAAAAGATTCACATTGTGATGAGAAGTAGAAGTAAAAATGTAAGAATAGTAGCCTTAGTAGTAGTAGTAATAGTAATAGTAATAATAGTAAATAGTAATAATAGTAATATAATAATAGTAATAGTAATAATAGTAATAGTATGAGTAGTAGTGCTGGTTTCATACGCTAATTTCTATATAACTTTGTATATATGTGTTTCTGAAATATTTGTCGTTCGAAATAGACTTTAAACTGAATCCGCCACTTATCGGTCTCTCTCTGTACGACTGTCTATGGTTAGCAGTGTATCTGCCACTTCATTGGCATTAAAAAATGGCAAAGCTATCCAAAAATTCCTCTTGGCATTAATTCGAGTTACTAAAAAGATAATCTCCCTAGCATTTTATTTTAATTTTATTTTAAAATTAAATTAAATGATGATGTAAATATACCATGTGTTTATTTTTGTGTATAATAAGGTAATATTCTTTACATGAAATTCACTGCCAAAATTGAAATTCTTAAAATTTTTCTAAAACCATGACTGCAGTTAAATGTTGTTAAATGTTAAATTCCATTTAATTCAGATGGAAACAAAAACTACTCATTAACTTTTAAAATATGTACGACGAATATACGAATACACGAGAGTAAAAAGTTTTCAAATCTGAGTTTATATTTCCACAAAGTTTTTTTTGTAATTTTTGGCATATTCAAGTGAAAAGTTCAAAGTTAATTAAAACATCAACCGTAGCGTAAACAAACAATACAAACACACATTTATTTGGTTAATAATAAATACTTACAAATATTTTAATGCCACAAATTATTTAACTACGACGATTAAAATCTGCTACATTACACTGAACCACACCGTATTTTAGATTCGTTTTCATACGTTTTCATATGATGCCAGCTTAACCATACCATACATATGTCTGTACATACATATGTCCGCATGTGTAGTTGATAGTTTAGTTGCCTTTGTTTTAAGTACTTATTAATCTGCTATCATCTTTAGATCTTCTTTATACATTCTGAATTTCTTTCTACAGAGATTTTCTTTTCAATTTCATTGTAATTATTTGGCATGCAAAAAAAAAAAACATCAAGTAAAACACAATGAAAAAGTAAAGAACAGGAATGAAAAAAAACGAACAAATGACGATAATGTTTAATAATACAAGGTGGAGCAACAGTTGTCATCCTATCGAGTTATATTTGCACGATTTATCCTATTTCCTATTATTTTTACTGGCAAATAAACGCTTTAATGGCTTCAGGCTTCACACAGACTTATGGCTCGAAGAAAATGCTCAAATCAGGTGACCTTCCTGCATGTGATAACATCAAAACAAAAGATTGGACGATTAGGATATGGGACCCTCAGAGTTGCAGTTGTAGATTGTGCTGTATATGTTGTTGCTTCATGCTGTCTTCACATCATGTTGTCCAATCGCAATTTATGCAGTTATGGAAACAGTTAAGGAATCAAAAAGATTAGCATGCCACTGAAATGCCTGTTTTTGTCGTTTGATTAGCAAAGTCCTCTAAAAAATAAGGATCGATAAGCCTTTAGTATAAGCCCTACATCATACAGTAAATTTAAACGTCTGTTTGTGTATTATACGCATATTTGGTGGCTGACATATCACCACAGATGAAAATGGGTCTCGTAGTTCATGATATTTTTACATACATAGGTATATACATACATAATTGGCCACTACAACCTTTCAGTCAGGACTACGACCTAACTTCATAAGTAGTATTTGTATTCTAGTAGCTAGTGTGTTGAATCATTAGACGTGAGGCCATGACAATTTTCAATAATTGTGTTCTACGTAGTCAAGATTCAAGATGACGGTCATTGGACAGCAATTAAAACACTGCCTGCACTTTGCTTTCCAATATTTGTTTCAAAATCTTCGCCTAGTTGCTAGTACGCTTCCCCTAGGCATTTTCAGTCAACATTTTTAACAGAATGTTTGATGATATTTCGCATTGCGCCATACTAAATGCTTCAGATTTATCTCAGCTGGTGTCAAGCGAAACATGTCTCAAAAATCATGCTACGCCAACACCTTTGCGTTTTGGAGTAGTATTACGATTTAAGATTTATGGCCGTGTGTATTATGTCCTGCCACTGGAAAATATTATAGCATATTCCAATAAGATGTTGATTTTTGAGCCACCGTGTTGATTTGTAAGTAAAAGAGATAAGCTGATGTTTAACTGTTATTTAATCAGTTACTCTCTTCTGGTCTGATATTAAAAAGATTCACATTGTGATGAGAACTAGAAGTAAAAATAGTAAGAGTAGTAGTAGTAGTAATAGTAATAGTAGTAGTAGTAGTAATAGTAATAGTAATAATGGTAATAGTATGAATAGTAGTGGTGCGGTTCATACACTAATTTCTATATACGTCTGTATATATGTGTACATATTAATTTGTATATTTAAAGCTAATCTTGCCTCTTCTTTTTGTTATTATTTTAATGCCCTTTAATTTCTATTGTGTTACTTGTTGAAACTACAGCAACAAAGAAAATTTCATTTTAGAAACAACCAGACGAATGAAAACAAAAAAGAAAAAAAGAAACTTTAGACTTCCTATGCCTTACTTGTATACATGTATTGTATTGTGTTGTATGTGTGTATTGTTTTAAAACTAAAATAATCTGTAAAGGAATACATTTTTTTAAATTTAAAAACTTCAAACTTACAATCAGTAAGATTGCTTGACGTTTATAAGCCTGAAGTAGCACATTAAACTTCAGATTAAATTCTGTAAAGAAATGTAATAAGGTCTCCTCTGTATAATAGATGGCAATGCTAGTGAAGTTTTGGCCAAAATTTATGAATAAAATTTCATTCCTTTACAGTTCTGCAAACGTAAATGTTAATAATAAGATCAACTTTTTCAGCAAAAACCAAACAAACTAAAGTCTTTAACTGTGGCTGCTTGCGTTGATGAACATCATTTCATTCCTTTACACCACTGCAACCGTAAATGTTAATAATAAGATCAGACCGTAAGCGAACATTACGTGAATTGAAGAGATTCATGCAAAATAATCAACTTTTTCAGAAAAAGAAAAAACCAACCAAACTAAAGTCTTTAACTGTGGCTGCCTGCCTGCCTTGACTGCCAGTAAACCTTTACAAAAATGTAAATGTTGAAAATTAAAAAAACAACAACAGCAACAACTACAACAACAATGTGCACCAACCACTCGCGAGTGAGCGTGAAAAAACGGTAGTTGTTCGATGTCACCACATTCAGACGGGGTAACAAAAAAAAAAAAGCAAAAAAAAAAAAAAAAAAAAAATCTTTTTTTTTTTTTTTTCTTTGTTATTCATTCAAGTTTATTTGTACTTCTTCTACCTTCCTTTTGCCTTATGTTTTACTGGATTTTATTTTCTTTTTCTTTTTTTCTTATGCTTTCCATTTACAAATTTTCAAAAATCACAATCAAAATATTTCATGAGGCATTAAAAAGTCTTATAAACAGCAATAACAGTAAGAACGAACATCTCTACGAAAAGCAAATCTGAAAATCTTTTTTTTTCTCTCTACCCAAGGAAATTTCAAGCCGAATGATTGGTTGATGAAAACAAAAAAAGAAAAAAAAAACTCACTTAATTAGCATACGGGGATTTTAATTGAAATTAATTTGTAATTTGTAATTGTGTTTTTTCTTTAGTAATTTCTGTAAAACTTTTTCTATTTTTTTTTCTAGTTGCCAGATTGAAACTGGTGAAATTGATGGCATTGTGGAAAGGAAAGTGAATTTAAGAAAAAAGTGTTATGGTTTCACTTTCAAGGACAAAATAAAAATTTCGAAGCAAAAACAAGGTCAACATATTTGTTTATTTATAATGTATGTAAGTGTGTGATATGCCGAACTTAGTAATTCGAACGATAAAATTGGTGTTACCGCTACTGATTAACTCCCGCGTTAGATGTACAGCCTTAGAACCATTGCAAGCAGTGAGAACTCTGCATATTTGTGATTTCGCTTCAGTCTAAGCTACAGATTGGGGCGAGTGAGGAAAGAGTTTTTTTAGTTCCTTAGTATACACTCCGAGGAACGAATGAGAACCGACCCATAAAGCATGTAAAAAGTCCAGGACACACAACATCAGTAGTAAGTACACGGTCGTAATCCTGACTTGGCAGTGTCTGGCAATGCAGATTACCTCGTATCGCTGCGGTCCCAAGGGGAGCAACAGGAAGTGTACACTTGATGCTTATAATGCAACCACCGACAACTGTGGCGGAATCCAATTCATTAACGAAGAGTCCTTGCAAGGACAGATATTGCTTCACTTTCGAACACTATGTGTTGACGAAAATGATAAACCTACGCATGGACTTAATCAATCGGTGCGATCTGTCCTGTGCGTCACAAGCGGAAGGATATGAACATCATCATATGCAACTAAGCCTTTAATAACTGAATTTTCTATTATTTTTACTGTGTAAGGCTCTCCGAGATACCTGTGGCAGTTGCCAAAAATGTTTCAGCTAACGCTTGCGATTTCCTGTAAAATGCAGACTAATATGAAGCTATGCGTGGAAATTAATTAAACCCGTTTTATTATCCAACAATTTACGGCTACTCCGGGCCGTCGCTTAGCGCAAATACTGTTCTCGCTATTGAAGACACTTCAACCTTTAAGTGCCTAAGATTAACTTTTACCCTCTTATGAGTAAACGTTATAAACAGGCCAATTCATTTTTAGAGATTCTTAGTAAAGCATTATGGTAAGACATGTGCGCTTATTGGCTCGGCGCCTCGCCTTTTTTTAGGATGCTGACTGAACACAACAACTTTCAGTTTTTTCAAACTACTCACTCAGTCTCTATACTCGGCTCTCGATAGACTCCAGACAATACAGTCGACTACAGTACAACGGAGACAAGCTTCAGTGAACACGTGTTTGAAAGTAAATTCATTGGTGCACCCCAGATGCCCGCGTTTGATTTCACGAGGATACCTTGACTGTCATCGCGCTCACCCACCGCCGGCAAACTTCCTCTAGTCGTACCGATTGAGAACCGTTATCCGCTGTCGCCTCTGTACGATAGGTGTGTTGATGCCTAACGGCCCTCAGGTTCAAAAACCCTCAGGTCAGCGCAACCAAAAACTCTGAGCAACAAATAAGAATTGCAAACCTGAAAAAGTGTCTTAAAAAACTGTCGATTCGGAGTCAAACTTTAAACTGTACGCCCCTCGCGCGTCTCTGCAGTATACACAACTCGAACGCCGCGCGGGAGGAGAGGTGGTGTAGAGGAAAGCTAAACGGTCTGTCACATAAGCAACTGAAGATTGTCAATGACCAATGTATGTCACGTGATTCCGCCAGACCCCAGCTCTCGCTCGCACATATCAACCTTGGGATGACGAACATAAATACAAGGCCAACACACTCAATAGAGGACTATTCAAAGAGCAATGACACCCGGGCATTCATTATACCAACCGAAGGTCAAAATACACCATTACACATTCCAGATTTTCAAATTCTTAATATTTTTTCAATTTTCTAAATCAAATGATTAAATGCACAACGACTAAATGAACATATCTCTTCCTTGTTATGTCAAGAACATACATAGGGTATTCACTCAACTCGGTTGATGTAAGCGTCGTCTATAATCACTATATGAACGATACTGCATTACATACTATTACTCTTTAATTCTACTTTATTTACTTATTTTTTTTATATTTCTTTTAATGTTTTTCTTAATACGTGTACATAATAATTTTAAAAAGTCATATAAAATTGAAGTGTCTTGGTGGTTACGACGATATGAAAATGAAAGCTCATAATTTATAAAATAAACCAAAACCACAAAATCTTTAGAAGAAAAACAACAATTATTTTTTTTTTTTGTTATTTTTGTTGTTTTTGGTGTTGTTGATCCTAAGAATAAAAGAATAAAAATATTAACCAAAGAACCACAACAATAACAACAACAACAACAACAGAACAATTTATTGATCACCATATAATTTCAAATAGAAGATGAAAGAATACATTCTACATACAGCAGCATGCAACAAACGAAAAAGTACAGCAACAGCAACAGCAGCAACAACAACAGAAAAGGAAAGGAATCAATAAAAAAAATGGCTTAAACATACTCGTACTTTATGCTGTGCTGTAGTGCTGTGCTGTACTAAGCTGTTGTTGTACTATGATGGGATTTATTAAATGAAAGTTGCGGCAATAAAAAACAAACAATATTTTATAAATGTTTCCTTTTACCAATATATTGTATTGTTTTTGTTTTTGCTTTTGTTTTTTGTTTCTTTTTTTATGCATTTAAGTTCAGTAAGCCTTTAGTTTATCAGTCAATAATTGAAAAAAAAACAGAAAAAATAAGTTTCTTATACGCCAACCGACCAAACAGATCATGTCAAATGCAATTTCATAAAAATAAAATGAAAAATAAAATTAATCATCAATTGACCACTCACTGCATAATAAAAAATCGTTTTATTCACTTTAGAAAGAAAAAATTTTTAATTAAATTACAATTCATAAATGCTTAACTTAATTTTATTGAATACGAAAAAAAAAAACCAATTGGTATCAAATATGGTAATGCATGGAGAAAGTTTCCTGCAAAATGACCATCATGGCCTCAAGTAAATCAGCGGCAAGGGAGGCATGCTAAGCTGATAATAGCAATCAAGAGTATTTCGTTAAACCACAAAGGCTTCTGCAAAGTATATAAAACATCAATAATGGCAATTTGAGATAAAGATGAAGGCAGAAAATCTTGTGCTGTAGTTATTATCGAACCTAGATGTCGGTGTAGTTTAGTAGGCTGTAAGTTGGCTTATTAGACGCGAGCTCATGGCTCAACCCCTGGCTCAGACATCTCGAATATTACAAAATGTGCCTTCGTGTTAACAGTCTTCTGGCCAAAAACTCTTAAAATTGCCATGAAAACTTTCTCAAAAATCTTTCATTCGGAATCGATTTTAAATTGTAGTTTCCGTCAAATACGACAAGGGTGGTGTGAGAAGCTAGGTGGTTATCGTGACAAAAAAGGGTTGTAAGAATTAATTAAGTAAATACATAAGTTATCTTGTTCATTAAAAAGGTTGTAACCAAGCGAATTGTTAAAAATTCTCATCAATAGTAGGAAAAAGAAGATCATTAAGGCAGATTGACCCTAGAGTCTATTCTAGAGTATATTTTGGAATCTTGGTATGTTTGGTTTATGATGGTAACAGCTGGGTTAGCTGTATTTGCGATAATTTTATTAATTTGCTGTATAACGTCAGTAAACAGCGGACTTGAGATATTTTAGAGAAATATGTCAGTGGAGCCGCCGAAAAAAAAATCATTTTTAAAATTTTTTCCTTCATGGTATTAGAACTGAGGTTTAAACTCTCAAACTCTAAACACCAGTCGGCAAACACATACACAAACAAACATACATACGTTCATATATACATACATACATACATACATACATACATACATACATACATACATACACCAGGCTCTGTACTCGGGCCACTACTGTGGAACATCATGTACGACGGTGTACTTCGACTGCAATTGCCAAACGGAACTACAATTGTGGGCTTTGCAGATGACATTGCCATAGTCTCAATCGCTAAGACGATAAAGGAAATAGAGGAGAAGACGAACATAGCGATTCGAAAAGTCGGAGCATGGCTTGATGAGGCAGGCTTAACACTTGCGGCACATAAAACGGAGGCCGTCCTGATAAGTGGCCGTAAGATAGTGGAGAAGATGGAAGTGACCGTTGGAGGCACTAAGATCGAATCGGAGAGGCCATAAATTACTTGGGAGTGATCATCGACGACAGGTTAAACTTTAAGGAGCACGTGAAATACATCGGCGAAAAGGCATCTGTAACCCAGGGAGCACTGATGAGGATGATGCCAAATATTGGAGGACCAAATCCATTTAAAGGAGAATAATATCGAGGATTGTAACCTCGATAATGTTATATGCTTGCCCAATATGGTCGGAGGTACTCTCCGTGGGGACGACAAGGAGAAACTGGCTCGGTTTATCGTCTAAGTGCGATTAGGCAGATAAGTGGCTTCAGGACAGTGTCTGATGAAGCGGTACTGGTATTGGCAAAGACAATACCGATAGACATATTGGCGGATGAGATGAAGCGGATATACTTTCGCCGCCTAAGTATCCGGGACAAATAGCAGCTATAAAGGCGGAGGAGCGACGGACTTCTATGCCAAAATGGCAGTCACGATGGGAGAACAGTTTAAAGGGAAGATGCACATTTCACCTTATTCCCGATATAACCCCTTGGATGGGAGACAATCACTGCGAGGCTGAACTATTACGTGACCCAGTTCCTAACTGATGCTTCAGGAATACCTGCACAGATTTGGACATGATAGTTCCCCTATTTGCCCAAGCTGTGTAGATGAGGGGGGAAGATGCGGAGCATGTTCTAACATGCTGCCCCAGATTTAGATGGCCCGGTGAAACGAGTTTTGTGCCAAACCGGCTTATGGAAGAGGTTATGAATTCTGGGATTCTATGGAGCCAATACAGCCAGAGAATGGCTGAAGTCATGCTGGAACTCCGAAGATTGGAGAAACGAAGGCAAAACTTAAATTAGTGGAATAAAGCTTTAAAGCTAACCAGCCCTCCGCGAAGTAATACCTTACGGCAGTCCCGTGGGGGGAGAGTGGTTGAAGTGTGTAGGGGCTGGGTTTAGCACATAGGCACCAGTGATGGTGAATCTCTTTTGTTGGAACAATAGTGTCTTTCGAGATTCCCACCTCCGGCTCAAGACAAAAAAAAAACATACATAATTGGTCATTACAACTCTTCAGACAGAATTACGACCTAACTTCTCACACTACTAATGTTGTGTGTGTTAATACGTGATTGGCGGGACCTACAGTTTCAAGTCGACTCCAAACGACAGACTATTTTAAGAAACTTTTTCATGGAAATTTTATTTACGCTCAGAGTTTTTGGCAGAAATCTGCTGAAAGGAAGTCGTCGAAGAAATATTTTTTTCATATTTCCAAGAAAAAACTGAAATCAAATAAGAAAATTGAGAAGATATTTTTTAAAAAGTATTGTATACGCCACTGTCAACACTCCTGAGCTTAAAAATTAAAAATCATTATGATGCAAAAGCAATAATTAAAAAAATTACTTTCTAGAACGTATAAAAACTGCATCATAAACAAACACAATAAACTCCCACTACTGTGTCACACTATGATAGTGTAGGTTCTTACAAGTAAACAGAAAATAATGTGGCACACACACTGATTTTTACATCTTTAAAGTCTTTTAGAAAAAATATTTCTTTTTTATTTAAAGTTAATTAAAAAAATGACATTAAAATTTAAAATAATTTGGTTTTAACTTTAAACTACCGAAACAACACCCATTATTTGTACGCTTTAGCTCTATCCAAATAATAGAAATCTTCATCAAATGAGCAATAAATTTTGTAGGAATAAAAGAGTCAAACCATGCTCTCTCGATCTCTTTACTGGCCACTTTTGTTTCTTTCATGGAATAAAACTTGATTTGAAGTCCACACAAGATGCTATTTAAAGCAGAGTTGTGAACAATTGTTGCTGCTATAACAACCTGTGCAACACAAAATACAATTGCATAGACGGTGGCAACAATAATAATAACACCGGTCGGTGCCAGACAAATCAGACAAGCGTTAAATGTTAAAGTGTAAATACACATTCAGTCAACCAAAAAACAAAAACGAAAACAAAACGTTCCTATTCAACTCTTAAATAGCCGTTGATGTTGATGTTGGTTGTTTTTGTTTTTCATGTTCAGTATTATGTTCAGAGCCAGAAAAAGACCACGTTTAGTGTTATGAATGAATGAATGAATGAATGAATGATATTAGAAAACCGTTTATGATTATTATTCTTTTCTTTATTTAGCTTCATTTACCCTACATTAGCATATGTAGGCTTAATACCTTGTAATTAAAATGTTGATTCTCATACAGTTTTTAAATCTAAGTTATGAGAGATGTTGTGCAGTATAACGATTCCTCTGGAATTAGATTCAATTTTTTTTTATAAAATCTGTAACAACTTTAAAGAGCATAAAGCTATCAGAAAGCTAGTCTATTTTGTCATACGGTATTGCTTTTTTCTTGTGGTCTTATTTTAAATGTATTTTTTCCAGCTTAACTGGTGATTGATTTAGTATATCAACTTCTCGAATGATAGGGTTGCCATATTCCCTGTAATAACACACTTTGTAAACATATTTTTTCCAGCTTAACAGATGATTGATCTACTATATCAATTTCTAGAATGATAGGGTTGCCATATTCCCTGTAATAACACACTTTGTAAACATTTTTTGGGTGTAATGATGAGAAAGGTTGCGTTACCTCTCTTAATCTCTTAATTTCTTCAATTTTGAAAAATCCGGATTAAAAATTGTTTGTCAAATCTTTTTTGGGGCACTCTCCTTAAGTGTTCAAAGTTGAGTTTGGCGATTGTTAGAATTTTATCCTTAGCGTACAGTTTCTTTTGACATTCACTGTATAATTACTGGGCATAGGCATATTAGTAGATCTAATAGTCGGTTATACTCATAAATGATTTTCTTAACTATTCTAACAATACTTGTCGTATTGTTTGAGTTCTTTAATTCTTTTATTATTTAAAAAAAAACATATTTTTCGTTTTTCTTCATTATTAAATATTAAACAATCGAATACTGTGGGCGATCTTAAAACCGTTTTTGTTTTGTTTGCAACAGAATACTTTATAGATTTCAAACGGAACACAAAAATATCGTTTTTTTTTTTTTGTGTTCATTTTCAGAATATGACCTAATTTCAATGAGTGTGTGTATGTGTGTATGTGTGTAAATGTTTTAAATAAAATAAATTTAATAATATTACCTTAAGCAAAAGATTTTTGAGGCACAAAAAAAAACCAAAATTTGTTTTGAACCAAATTCATTATCCACGGTTTTATTTAAAATATTTTGTTCGATTGACATTTAAATTTAAATTTCATTTAATATTTCGATTAAAATTATAAAAAATTAAGCTCGCTTGTTTAAAATTTGTTTGTTTGAGGATTATAATGAATAAATATAAAATGCTGTTGTTTACAACATAATCAAAAATCCAAGAGACAGGTGGAAATAAAATACATGATCACAACGAATCTAGCACAAATAGAATTTACAAGATTAGAATACAAAGATTAGAAGAATAGAATACTGAAATGATTTGTTCGTTTTCAAACTGATAATTTTGATGTGAAAGATACAGCTTGATAGACCGACCAATCGACAAAAGAAAATGTCGTTGAAGACATAGAAAAAATTAAGAAAGACAGCCATATAAGCAGCATGAACGTTGTTAGTGATGCCTAGGTGCTGCAGGAATTAACACTGCAACTCTATTTGTGATTTAATTTTAAAAACAGAACGTAATCGAACCATTTTTCAACCAAATAGTTACAAATATACGTACATAATTGGTCATTAAAATCCTTTAGTCAGGTTTACAACCTAGCTTCTCACATCACTTATGTGTTTAATGTTATACACGAGTGGAGAGGCCTGTTCTAACAATACAGTAAGCTATTCCATGTACGACTTACTTTTAAGATGGAACTTAATCGAACCATTTTTTGGTCATTACAACCCTTTAGTCAGGACTACAACCTAGCTTCCCACATCTCTTATGCTGTGCGTGTTAATTTTGCAGATGAGTG
>QOCX01000286.1:15190-73267 GCA_005959815.1 Sarcophaga bullata | reverse complement strand
GTGGACTAAAAGTCGACTCCGAACGACAGATTTTTGAGAAGCTTTTCCTGGCAATTTTATTTATTCTCAGAAGGAAGTCGCCGCAGAAATATTTTTGGTGAGAAGTGTGTCTAACCTGGGGCTTGAACTGTGGCCTCACTTCTAATAAGCCAACACACTACCTGCTAGACTATGGCAACTTCAAATTGTTACAAATGGCGACTTCAACAACATGAACAAGACTGTGTCGTGGACTAGTTGAAACATGGCAAACGATAACAAATCCATGATTGATTTCATAAAAGTTGGGCTGTTCATTATGAATTTTTCAAACTTGGTCAAATAATTAAATCTAGGGATCAGCCAACATGTAATGAGATTGATGCAAGAAACTAAATTGAATTGGTTTGAATTGAGCAGCAGAGCAGATGTTGTGTTCTATTATGACAAAACTTTGAGAAACTAATTTTTTTCTACTAGAAATCTGCTGAGAGGAAGTCGCCGCAGAAATATTTTATTTTCATATTTTGTTTTATTCGAGATATCTGGTAGGGACTGGCGGATTGGATATCATACTCATACCTGGTCTACAGCCAACAAGTAATAAGTTTGATGCAAGCAATTGAATTGAAATTTGTTAAGTTGAGCAGCAGAAGAATTGTTGTGTTCCATCATGATAGAAACTGAGTATGCTTGGCTATAACATTTTCATGCATTTGTTTCAAACTCTGATTATAAATTTAAATTCCCTAGAGGCCTACAGAATGCAATTGAAGCTATGTTTTGCTGAGAACAACACTGAAATTCTAAACTAATAACACATGCTTGGTTCAAGAAAGGACGATATTATGGAAAACTACAATAAAACTTAGAATCCTTAAACAGGACTGTTACATGCTGATCTTTTGAAAAATTGTTATGGTTTTTATTAAAAGTTCAAGCCAAATTTAAAATGTTTTTTTAGCCAAATACTGCAATAATTCCATGACTTGACAATTTTAAGTTCCTGTGACTGCTACTGTTGAAAATATGTATGTATGCATACAGTAAGCATCAAAATTAAATAAATAATAAATTACCGTTATTTTTATTTAGAAATTGTTTCATTGGCAGTTTTTAAAATTGAAAATAGAAAAAAAAATATTTCGAAATATTTTCAAATTTTTTCGACCTTAGTGTACAGTTTCTTTTGAAGCTCACTGTATATTAAGACATTTCTATTTAATTCTCAGTAATTTTCTTAAAAACAATACATTACAGTTTTCGTTTTCTTTTACTTTTTAATTTAAAAACATTTTTTAAAAGCGTCTGCCTTCGTGAATAGTGAATATAATTTAATCATCAAACGTGTTGAAAACACATCTAGATAAGATTTTGTTTTTTTACTTTGCCTTAACCACTACCGTTTATGATAGTTAGGAGAAAAACAACAATTTTCATAAGATTTCAAATTAAAAAGAAAACTAGGAAAATAAAAACAAAAACTTTATATAAGATTGTATAATGAGAATTCATTTTATAGCTTTAAAAATCTCTGATGGTTTTTCATTTCTATTTTCATCTTTCAATTGAAAAGTGAATCTAACAACTCTACAGAGATTAGAGGTACAACAAACAAGTTAAATAAGAAGAAGAAGAAACCAAAAAAAAACAACAACAATAACTATCATATAGCATATAAACTTGTATAATACCGTTTTATTAACGTAACAAAATACCTGCTAATCTTCATTGGAATACACGTACTCCATCAATAAAAGATTTATTTCTACACTTTGCGTCTGAAGTGAGCTGTACAAGAGAGCACAGTGTTGCGAAGTCTGCAATGTATAATGTACGAGGTCAATACTGTAACTTTTTTTGTTTGTTTGTTTACAATAAATTAAAATATTAAATTTATCATGGGTTATCCTCATGAGTTTTATTTCAAACATTGAAATTTGTAAACTTTTCATTCTACTGTGCAGCTTATATTATTTCTGCTTAACATAGCAACGTTAATACTTCTATACATACATACATACATACATCCATATATAATAAATGCATGTATGGAGATTATTTTATATTATTTTTCTTTTATTTCTTTTCAGTTTTTTTTTTTATACAATAATTCGACAAAGAGGTTTATTGGTTGCACATAAACAACTTGCAACATAATCATTTAATATTGTTGTTGTAGACATTGAGAGGCATAATACAAATGACTTACGCCTCGCAGGCACAGCGTTATGAAAACGCTATTTACACTCTAACCACAATATAGCGCAACACTCTATCCGACACCAGGCAACACTGGATTTACAGAATACGATAAACGATATGATATGAATGGCCGACATACAAAACAAATAACCATTTAAAGTATTAGAAGTTAGTCATTGTTAGTCGGATACAGTCAGTGAGTCTGCCCATACAACGATTCAGTTGAGATGGTTTTTGAGTGGGAGCCCACCATACAGTTTACACTCGTAAACTTTTACTTACAATGTTTTGATTCAAGCCCAGACAATTCAGTGCAAACAGACACAGCAAACCGAAAATTATTCATTAATTCACTCAGAGACATAACTACATGCACTATGAAGTCGTATATGATTCCATAATGTATGTATTTATGAATATGAATACGGATTAGAGACAGTTGCATCAATATGTATTTAGCATAAATCTATATATGCCACATGATACTGTGGGGCACAGTGTATATCAGAATAGAGTGATTTGTTGCAGATAAAGAAATAAAGATTTGTATGGCGGTAAATGCATACGATTTGAAAGTATATGATCGTTATTATTGTTATTGTTATTGTTATTGTTTGTTTATTTAAATTGAAAGTTTAAAAATTATAATTTTTAGAGGGGAATTGCGAAAAGAAAACAAATTTTTTTGTTGCTTTTTTGAATAATGAAATGTAATGAACGACAAGTAAAGATGTTCAGTTTGCGGAATTAGTGAAAATGTTAAAGATTATTTCAAATACCAACCCAGACATTTCAAACAAAACAAAAATATGAAAAAAATATTTCTGCGGCGACTCCTCTAGCAGGTTTCTAGTAAAAACTCCGAAGGTAAATAAAATTGGCATGAAAAGTTTCTCAAAGTTTTGTCATGATGGAACACAATACCTCTTCTACTGCTCAATCAATTATTTCAATTCAATTGGCTGTAGTGATCAGTTTAATATTTTGACCAGGTTTAAAAAACTCATAATGAACAGCCCCTTCCAATACCAACTTTCTTGATATCAATCGTGGATTGTTTATGGTTTGCGATGCTTCAACTAGTCCATGACATATTTTTGTTCATTTGAAGTCGCCATTTGTAACCTTTTGAAGTCGCCATAGTCTAGCAGGTAGTATGTTAGCGTATTAGATGTGAGGCCACGGTTCGAAACTTAGGTTAGACAGACATCCCCAACAAAATATATATCTTCAGCGACTTTCTTTTGGGATTAAATAAAATTGTCATGAAAAGTTTCTCAAAAATCTTCGTAGTCGACTTTAAACTGTAAGCCCTGCACTCATGTATTAAAAATTAACACACACAACACAGTGGTGTGAGAAGCTAGTTGTAGTCCTAACTGAATGGTTGTAATGACCAATTATGTATGTATGTTAGAAATTATAACGATGGTCAGTTAATAACATGCCCTGTGCTCTATTTCGTTTGAATTGGTTTTCATTAGATATGTTTACTTAAGGATCGATTTAAACTGATTTTGATGTGCTAGAGTCTAAACGAAATTTCATTTCAATTCGATCTTAGTAAGCTTCCATGCAATGTAGCTTAATTAAAGGCACTTAAAAACTGTATTTTACCGAATTTATAATAAAACATTCACTTTCAAATATTTTTTACTATGGTTACACAAGATATCTCGAAACAGAGTCTGTTTCCAAACAAGTAGATGCCTTTCAATCCGATATAGCAATCAGTATACTTAATGCTAAGATATTCACTTAAAATACACTCGAAAATTCAGGTGGGACTTCATCAAAAATACATCATATTCAGCACCAGAAATAATCTTCCAGTAATCCATCTTCAAGTAATCAAGTAATCCGTCGTCTTCAATTAATTTCGATAGCAAAAGTTCGGGAGTATAGCATCGTATTGTATCTTAATATGATGCTATGAATTTCTACGTATATTTATATACAGTGAGCGTCAAAAGGATTAAAATTTAACAATAACCATACTCAACTTTTACCACTTAATGTGAGTACCCGAAAAAATTTTAGAATATTTCGAAATTTTTTTGTAATTTTTTTTTTCGATTTTAAAAACTGGCAATAAAATAATTGTAAAATTAAACATAACGGTAATTTATTAATGCATATCTTTAAATAGACAATTTCTTTTGCCGCTCACTGTATAATATAATGCCACACCTGCTATCAAAACTCGTTGCTCATGGCTCTAAACGACATCCTGAGGTGCGTTACTAAGTAGGTATGATTTCAGAAGTACATTTAGGCACACTTCGTTTCGTGTTTAATTCCAGTGAAATACTGAGTTAATAGTTCCATAAGTCTTGCTTTCAGAGTTTCATATCCATAAGTTGATATTTTCTTTGAAAAATTTTGCAGCCACCGTATCTGCATACTTAGAAAGCACGTTTAAAACTGAATTTAGAATAATCGTGGCGAAACAATGGCAATTTTATTTACTCTCAGAGTTTTTGCCAGAAACTATTTTTTCATATTTTGTTCTTGATGTCTGACCGGGAATTTGAACCCTGGCCTTTCGTCTAATAAGCCAACACACTACCTACTAGACTATGGTGACTACAATAGTGGCGTATAGTGCAGACATTTATATGCGATCCGCTGAATTATATTTTTAAAAGGAAATCTCTAAGGAAACTACTCAGAGTATTGTCTCCAAATTGACCAATTCATTTGGAAAACTAAAGTTTCTTTAAATTTATCACCTCTTTTAATAGAATATTAACTTATTTTCATGTGTTTTTAAAAATTCCATTCTAAAACAACATTTTAAACTTCGAATTATCTCTTCAACAAGACATTTTGACAAAAAAAAAAATTTCTAAAAAATTTTTATTGTGATGCCAAAAACAAAAAAAGAAAAAAATGTTTGTGGTTTTAATTGTGGTTTTACACAGCAGAGCAGAGAAGTACAAGAGAACAACAACAGCAAACACAAAAACAAAAACAAAAAAAACTGTTTAATTAAAAACACGTCGTCACTTTGCAAATTCATGCAACCATTAGTAAGAGTCAGCAGCAGCATAAAGGTGGCATGCAGAGCACAACATGTTGTTGCACACAATAGCATATACATACATACGTAATATACATTTCACATATATATGCCAAATACATATGTATGTAGATATGCTTATATTATAAACAGTGACGACCAAAAGTGGTTTACTGTTACATATTTATGTGGTTTTATGTTGCCAAATTACAGAATATTAAAGGGAAGGAAGAGCTTAAGTTCTATGGAATAAAATTTTAAAATTATTAAACGAAGTACTTTATGAGCCAATATTCGATGAAAGTCGATACAAGAATGATGTGGTCGGTTCCGATTTTGAAATTTCAATGGCAAAGATAAAAATAATAATACAAGAAAACTTCAAAACGTACAACTGCTTAATTGAAATTGGCATCTAAGGACAGTTAAAGGATCTCAACATGGCGAACTTTTGTAAGTTGTTGACCCAATCGCATATAACCAAAAACTGCAGAATTCCACTATTAGTGTATGTTGCGCAAAATACCAGAAGGACTTGGATTTTAAAAGTAAAAATTATATGGCACTGCTGGCTGGAGTTAATGTAAGGTAAAGCGGTGGATTATATAAAAACTGTGTGGGCGAAACGGCTCTAAAACCGTCCAATTGGAAGTATCAGTACATCTTACATCGTGGATATCATTTGGACAGTGTTGGCTTTGATTTGTTATGATTTGATTGACTTTCAGAACAGATTTCTGTTAACCTCTTTTGGGTTTGCGATCACTAAGTTATCTCGGATGTTCTTGCTAAAGTACGTACTCTCCAACCGAATACCATATTTTAATGGTTAGTGGCTCTTACTGACTTCTGCAGTGATTCTCAATCGATAAAGGAGGAAGAGTATCCATATCTGACTCGACGCAAATTTCTCTCATTCAATTTTTGCTCGATCGTCTAACGAAACTATTATTTCATATCGCTGTTATCACATCACTCACAAGATTTATTAAACTTTTAAACTGATTATCAGCGAGAGTTCTGGGGCATCGCTTCATATTGTATCGAAGCGAGTTTCTTCGTACTGCCAAGTGAGCCTAAATTTCAGCGAAGCTGCCATTCTGTTCTACCACATATTATCATATGGGTATCAGCTTCCAGAAGTCGTCATATTCTAGTAGGTAGGGTGTTAGCTTATTAGACCTAAGGCCACGGTTTAAACCCCAGGTCAGACATCAAACGAAAATATGAAAAAATATTTCTTCGGTAATTTTCTCTCAGCAGATTTGTGGCAAAGACTCTGCGGAGAAAATAAAATTGCGCCATGGAAAGTTGCGCAAGAATCTGTCGCTTGGAGTTGACTTTAAGCTGTAGGTCCTGCCACTCATATATAAAATTAACACACACAAACCACATGTTTTGTGCCACACTGTATAAATGATTATAAAGTACATCAAGTCGGCTAGTGTCAAAACAAATTTATTTTATGGTCTATAATAAAACCTTGTTTTAATAAAATAAAACAGAAAAAATAAAATTAAAATGGCATATAAATGTGAATACTATAGCATATGTATGTATGTACAGGACTATATGGACTTGTATGTATGTATGTTTATATAACAAAAAAAATTTTGTTTGATCTGACTATCAACAAGTAAATGATAAAAGAAAAAAAAATTAAATTTTAAACCAAGCAAATACTATAAAGAGAGAGAGAGAGAGAGAGAGAGAGAGAGAAATAGAGAGAGAGGGAGATAGAAAGAGCAAAATATCTAAAACATTCACGTTTTTTTAATATTTAAAGTTCATATTTCAAATACAAATGCAGGCCACAATATTTTTTCATTTTTATTGTTTGAATGTCTGTCGCTTGAAATAAAATCTCCATATTTAGCACATGAATGGATGCTAAAGGCTGCCCAGGGCAGTCATTGAAACAAAACAAAAAAAAATCTATTAAAAATTAATTTTTTTTAGTGAAAATGAAAATGAAAACTTTTAATTCATAAATTTTCAAACTCACCATTATAATTTTATTGTCTATCTCTCTCTCTCTGTTTCGGTTTGGTTATCTGCAATATATGCACCATAAAGTAATAAAGTTGTCGATTATTCGACTGGGATGGTTAGTTGGATTGGTGTAGTTGGTTTGTGGGCTTAATCGAAAGCTTTAAAAGCATTCACTTTTCATGGTGATTTTAGCATTTTCTGTCACTTTATCTGTCTGTCCTAACGTTTGTCGGCTGTTTGTCAATGGCTGGTATGTGTGTGGTTGCAAAAACAAAAAAGCGGAGTTTCATTTTCAAAACTTCAATTATGTTTCAAATACGTTTGTTTTGCTTTTTTTCTGTTTTTCTTCTTTAGCCTTACGCTTCTAGTAGTTCTTTTCAAGCAGATTTTACATTTAATTAAAAATCTCTTTTTGTTTTTGTTTTTCATTCTATTTTTTTGTTTTGTTTTGTTTTTTTTCGTTTTAATTTTATTAAAACACTGACATACTAAAACACATAATATTTTCAAATATAAAACAACAAAAACAACAAATAAAAAGCAAAACAGCAAACTTGTCATGAATTCATTTGGAGATTTATTTATTAGATTTCATAAAAGATAAATGAAAAAAAAAAACAGAAAAACAGATACAAGTTGTTGGTCTTTTGTAATGAATTTTATTAAAATTTTTCATTTTTTTTCGTTTTCATTTCAAAGAAAAAATTGTGCGATTTTTTTTTTTTTTTTTTTTTTTTTTTTTTAAATAAATGACTTTTCTGCTTTGAAATCAACAAATTGAATTTAGATTGGTGCTACTACTACAGTTTCTCTATAAAATCTATAATTATCATGAAATTTTTATAAAATCAACGCAAGCCACAATAATTTGTTATCCTATCCTAAGCTTTTTGCTTTCAAATAAGAGTCCAAATGGAAACGTTAATAAAATCTGAAAACAATTATGAAATCCATAAATATTGCAACAGTTTGTACGTATGAAATAAATGAATTTGTAAGAAGTTCATAAATTTTCATTCATTATTACATCATAATCATGTATGGCATTTTCTATTTTTTTTTTTTTTTTGTTTTCTTTTAATAAAAATAAACAACTCGTACTCAAAACAATTCAGAAATACCAAGAAATTTTCAAATTTTTAAATCAAATACTTAAATTAGGAAACCAATTTTCATTAACCTTAAGGAATAGGAATATAAAGAATCCATAAAGTTGTTCCAATCGCTTTGTTTCATCCCAATCTTGTCTGAAGTTACACACACGCATAAATTTATCATTATAACACTTCAAACTGGATTACGATCTACATAGCTTCTTACGGCAATTATGTTGTGCGTCGTAATTTTATACATGAGTGGCGGGACATACACTGCTCCGAGGGACATATTTTTATGAAACTTTTCATGGCAATTTCATTTACTTTCAGAGTTTTTGTCAGGAGACTGTTAAGAGCAAGTTGCTGAAGAAATATTTTTTCATATCTTCGTTTTGATATCTGACCTGGGTGTTTGAACCGTGGCCTTTATGTCTAATAAGCCAACACACTACCTACTAAACTACAGCGACTTCAGTTATTATTCCATATTCGAAAAGACTTCTTCATGTGTGAAGAATTCTGCGTATGTATCTCTATCTCTCTGGGCCATTATCGTTGTCTTTCTTACATTGTTATTCAGTTCTCGCTCTTGCATACGGTTTTTCGACCACACTTACCATATCCAGCATGTTTGAGCGTCTCTGTGCGTAAAGACAGATAACAACAGCCTAGCTAAGTTCCCCAAACTAGCAAAGTTCCCAATACCATGCAGTCCACAACTGATACCCACTTTGTCATGTAAAACATTAACTACGATGTTATCAAGGACAACATTAAATAGAAGAATCGATAGCACAACGCCCTATCTAATACCACTTCTGTATGCAATTTTATCGCCGAATTGTAAATATGTAGTCTTCTTACGGACTCCCTATAGTGGAATAAAGACGAAATCAATTCGTCTAAAAGCAACAAACAACATAGCATGAATGTTTGACAATTATAATGAGACGACTCGTATAGTACAGTGCACAAACAAAGCTTATACCCGACATAGCACACCGCCGAGTGTTGTGAAAATGGTAGTATAGTGTTAATCATTCCATCAATAATCTTGTAAATCAACAAAACAGTCTGATTGCTGATTGAAGTTCCCTTTCTCTTTGCAAAGATCAGTAACATATTTATCAAGTACAGCTCATCAGGGTGGCGCAGTTTAAGAGATGATAAGGCTTGATGTCTTTACTGACATGTTCAACTACTCAGAGTATATCAAGCAAAGGCACGTACATCAGGCAAATCATTTCAATGTAGGTTTGAAAAATCTTACAACTGCTCCCTTAGCCTTATGGAATTATGCATAGAAGCTATCTTTGCAATAGAAATGATTGTGAACGCCACAAAGCTATCAACAAATATTTCAATTGCAATTGTTCAGTGAAACCTCGCACTTCTATTGAAAGACTGCTCTGCGGATTGAATACCGGATGCCAGCCAAGAATCGTAACGCCTGATGGAGATTCGAAGACCTGCAGACGTCGTTATTTGCCTTTCATTCGCCTCTTACGGGAGTGTTGTATAGAGTGTAGTAGGCCGGAATTTTGCTCATTGGGTTCTACTCCTTGCCGAAAGGCGAGTCATAAGGTCGAGTCTCGCCTTGAGTCTAATGAGTCTAATGCTATTTGGCCCAAAGCTTTGGAACCTTCCGGTATAGAATATATGGAGCGTATCTAAAATCAATCAATTTTTTTAAACCTGAATTGATTGGATTTGAACTTTATTATATGGTACGTTGCCTTTTTCAATTTTTATTTTTTCAATCATTTCTCTGTCAGCCGATAATCGAAATTTGCATTTTTCCTCCCTTAAGGGGCGATCTTTACAATGGATGAACATTTGTTTTTGAATATAAATTCATAATAATAATGGACAATTTAGAACATTTTTAACCGAAAAACAATAGCATTTAACATTATAATGATAACGCTTAACTAGGCACTTATCAATGAATTTCAATTAAGTTGAATACACACACACACACACACACACACAAAATATGCAAATTTCCATAATGCCTAATGCCAAATTACATTCATTACAACGTTCATTAAAATAATTCCCAAAATTAGCATTATTATTGAAATATACATCCTTTTCATGAAACATGCCATACATTTTGATATTTTCTGTACACAGGAAATTAAACAATTAACTCATCCTCAATGAAAATTGTTGAAATTAAAAAAAAATTAAAAAATGACCACACAATGCCCTCAAGAATTAAGCCGCATTAAAACCACATAGTTTGTCAACCTTAATTACCTTTTTATTCTTCTTTAGGCAGAAATAATGAAATTCTCACATCAAAATATAAGAAAGAATGCATTATTAAATGACCATTAATTACAAGAGTGGGAAATTTTTTTGAATTTCAAAAAAAATTTTTCTCAAGAAAAATTTCTAAAAAAAAAAAACGAGGCAAGAAAAGAAAGAAATCGTTAACAAATTGTACTACAAACACAATTATTGGAGGTAAGAAAATTTAGTCTCGAAATGAAAAGAAACAGGGCAAATAGTAAAGAAAAATGTGGCAAAAACAAAATGCCAACATGAGTTAAAGACGGTAATGGAAATGACCGAAAGCCTACCTACATTAGAAAAGGCGTTAATACCCCAACAACCTACAATTAAGACTTAAAATATTGAGAGAGAGAAATGCACATACTCTCACATGATTGTTCATATACCATAGAGACGAAATGAAAAACTAAGTGTTTTACTTTGGAAAAAAAGGTGAGGTAAGTAATGACATTTTGTAGATACCCTACATTTTCAATAAACTTGCATTCCTAAAAGGCGTTTTGTCCACGTTTGGCAAAAAATTCTGATAGTCATGGTAATACGTGATAGATACCGAAGAACCTAAAAAATATTCTATCCAGATACTATTGTCCTATCTAACAAAAAAATCTGAACAGCATATCATAGGGTCATAAGGGCATCAAAAGCAAAAAACAAAGAGCAAAATAAAAGCAATGGAAGAAGGTAGGAACATATTCAACAAGTTGATTACAAATTATTCTATGCTCTTTTATACAGTGAGCGTCGAAAGAAACTGTACACTAGGGATAAAATTCTACAAACGCCAAATTTAACGTTTAACACTTAAGGAGAGTGTCCGAAAAAACTTTTTTTTCAATTTTTTTTTTAAATTTTTTTTTCAATTTTTTTTTCAATTTTTTTTTTCAATTTTAAAAACTGGCAATGAAACAATTTTAAAAAAATAAAGGCAATTTATTCAGATATATTTTTTATAATGCACAGTTTCTTTTGACGCTCACTGTATATACAAGAGACAGCTCTTAAAGCATTACCTGCACGATTATGTGCAACTGAACAACTAATGCCGGAACGCAACAGCTTTACATATTTAGCTGATGTTCCATACATCAAAATTGGAACGAAGCAAGACTACGTCATCCACGTTACAAATACGCAATACCGGCACATTTCAATCTAATGTCATGCAAAAATTTTTATTGCCTGCTTGACGTGTAAGCTCTCTTTTACCCACAAAGTGAGGCCAAAATTGCAGAGCGTTATAAGCCGTTGCCTTTGAAATATTTTTTAAATAAATGGCCACGAATTAAATCTAATGAGAAGCTATGGAGAGGTTACCGTAGTCTACCAGGTAGTGGCTTATTAAACGTGAGACCACGATTCAAATCCCAGTTTAAAAATCTCGATTAAATCGAAACTAGGCGACTTCCTCGCAGCAAATTTCAAACAAAAACTCTGAGAGTAAATAAAAATTATCATGAAGTTTCTCAAAAAATCTGTCGTTCGGAGTCGACTTTAAACTGTAGGTCCCGCCACTTAAGGACAATATTAATACACACATTCTAAGTGATTTGAGAAGCTAGGTCGTAGTCCTGAGTAAAGGGTTGTAAGGACCAATTAGTTACCTGCCTGTAGAATATTAGCATTGAAATTCTGAGAGTGAAACACGAGTGGATAGAGTACACTCTGCTACAATCCTAACATGATTGGAGTGCCGTTAAAGGCAGCATGGCCTTCCTTGAATATTCTTTCTTACTCAATCTTAACATAAAACTTTAAGAAGAATTTTTTCTTTATGATTCTGAAGAATTTTTGTACTAAAAACACTTCATTTTTGAAATATTTTTCAGCTGATGCACAGAAATCTTCGAACATCGAAATTCGTTTGAAAAGAAAATTAAAAAAAAACTCATTCCATGCACATGCCATAGTTTTTCCTTTTCTTTAGAAAAAATAACAGATCCTAGATACTATTTTCAATATAAATTGAGCCCTATAAGTTGTCAAAAAGATGTTAATGACAGATGTCAGTCATTAAAACTGTGCAAATGCTTGAGTAGTCGACATTACCAAAATAACCTGGTGTAGAGTATTTTATAGCTCGACAAAGATGTGGAAACTATAACTGCATATGCATGCCTAACAAATACAATAAAATGCAGTTTTAAAATAAAACATATGCCTGGAGGCAATACATATCTCTCGACTCAAACCTTCAATTAACCGTAAATAACTGATTCACATTCTCTAGTACAATAAATCGTTAACAATTAATTGTAAATACTTAAGAAAACAACAAAACAAAAACAAAAACAAATAGTGGAGAAAACAACATTTATTACACACCATTTAGCAGCTTCATTGACTGACTGACTCAGTGACAAAGTGGCTTTTGATATACGGTATAAGATGACCTACAAAATTTATTTCTTATTCTCTCTTCCATCATTAACATTGATTTTCCACAGCGTCATCGTTTGATCTTAATGATGATTTTTTTTTTTTTTGTTCTTTATTTTACTTCGGTTTAGGCCTCAAAAACCTAATGGAAATACAGGTGGGAAAATGTATATAAAAATTGGTTAAAGAGCAGCATAACATAACATCACAGCATAAGTAAGTAGAAAAAGGTAAATAAATAATTAGTATTTTAAAATCGTTTGATGATTAATGGCATCAGCATCAACACACACATGGCAGTAACCAACAAGCACCAGTAAGTCTCTCTCAAACTCAACAAAAACCAAAAAAAGCACGAATTCAGTGATCATGATTGATCAGCAAAATAACGAGGAGTAAACAATGAACAGGCATGAAGAGTTTATTTATTACGAAGATGAAAGCGAACCTTTTTTATTCCTGTTTTCGCGATTGGTGTGGTGGACATACACACATAAAAGTTAAAATTGAAAAGAATGACTTGAAACTTGTTAGTGTATGTTGTGGTTAATTATTATTTAATCGAGTGATTAATTTAATAAATTATTCATTAAATTATACGCATGGCAAATTAAGTTATAATTGAAATGAAATTAATTTTATAATTAAAACAAATAGGAACATTAGGCCTAAAAGATAAAATTTCTGCCAATTCCACAGTGAAGAACAAAATTGGTCATAAAACCTTGTTTTTCGAAAAAAATTGCTTCTTTTCCTTCCCTTTATTAAATAGTTTGTATTGGCAGTACTTCGAATTACTTTGTCAAACAAAAAAAACACGAAATAAATTCATAATATTTTCTAAAAAAAACGATTTTGTTAACAATTTTGTTTCTCACTGTATGTACAATGAAAACCTAATGTACGAGAACTGTCGCCGATGTCCAAACAATGCTAATCAATAGTATGCTTACTCACATACTTAATTGGTCATTCTAAACCTTTAGTGAAGGTTACAACCTAGCTTCTCATATCATACCACTTATGTTGTGTGCGTTAATACATTCGAGGCGGGACCTACAGTTTAAAGTCGACTCCGAACGACAGATTTTTTTTTGAGAAACTTTTCATGGCAACTTTTTATTTATTCCCAGTTTTATTGCCAGAAATCTGCTGAGAGGAAATTGCCGAAGAAATATTTTGTTCCGATGTCTGATGTTAGGATTACAACCTAGCTTCTCATACCACTTATGTTGTGTGCGTTAATTTTGATACATGCGAGGCGGGACATACAGTTTAAAGTCGACTCCGAACGACTGTTTTTTTTTTTGAGAAACTTTTCATGGCAAGTTTTTATTTACTCTCAGAGTTATTGCCAGAAATCTGCTGAGAGGAAATCGCCGAAGAAATATTTTTTTTTTATATTTTTGTCTATTTTGATGTCTAACCTGGGGCTTGAACCGAGGCCTTATGTCTAATAAGCCAACACACTACCAACTAGGCTACGGCGACTTCCTGTATGAACTATAAACGATGTCCAAACAATGTTAATTGGTCATTCCAGCACTTTAGTTAGGACTACAACCTAGCTTCAAACACAACCCATGTAAGCTATAGCTTAGAGTTCATTCTGTAATGCAGTCTTTATTTTCGTAATGGTTTTGTTTTTTTCAATCAATTTCAAAAAAAGTCGATTACAAGCGATGGTGGTGTGTAGGTGAGCCTATTTTGTACTAGCATACTTGGTTTGTAACTCTATTTTCTTAGTAAAGCATAAATGTCTACTAAAAGTCTGCTATTCCACAAACAAAATACAGTGAGCGTCAAAAGAAACTGTACACTATGGTTAAATTTCCAGCAAACTCTAACCTCAAATTTTACCATTTAAGGAGAGTGCCCCAAAAAATGTTGACAAAATTTCGAATTTTTTTAAAATTTTTTTTCAATTTTAAAAACTGGCAATGAAACAATTTTAATATAAAAATAACGGTAATTTATTAATGTAAACTTTCTTTTTAAGGTACAATTTCTTTTGACGCTCGCTGTATGTCTTATAGACTGGCTAATTTTTAGACAAATTGGCTATCAATAGTGTTTTAATGATTACTGGACCAATAGAAATATGTACAAGAAGACTGAAGGTGTATTGTTATCAAGAGAGAGGTGATTATTCCTTATTCAACTACAAATGCTTAGTGTTACTACTATTCATCAGATACTTAATTAATAAAAAAATTAAAAATTTCATTTCAAAATTGAAAATCATAAAGAAATCATTTGGTATTGAGATAAATATTAAACAAAAGATTTCAATTATTTTTGATTTGAATTATTTCAAATCATTTCATTGAATTCGAATTATGTAAAGATGCAACTTTAATTAGTTTAATTATTACACATCAATAAGCCGAGATAAAGAAATTCAATTTTAATTTTTGTATAAAAATTGGATTTTTATCATGATTATTTCGCATTAATTTATTATAAATGTTCTTAATTACTATACATTTTCTTTTTTTTTCTTTCTTTTAATTGCAAACAAATTAATTAACTTATTGATTTAACCACAGATAAATATGCATGCACATATACATATACATATATACATATATATATATATAGAGCATTCATGTTTATATGTATATACATATGCATTCATTAAACCAATATACATATGCATTCATTAAACCAATTACAAATTAAATAATTAATTAATAGATTTTTATTTTTATATTGTATTTTAACATATTGAAAGAAAATTTATGTTTTCACTTACTGCGATTGTATTTTTAATTTAATTAATTTTTTTTTCTTGTTTTTTAGAAAAATTTGTTAATAAAAATTAGGTTATTTGTTACATTAATTATATAGTGAGCATCAAAAGAAAGTGTACACTGTGAATAAAATTCTAACAATCACCAAACTCAACTTTTACCAATTAAGGAGAGTGCCCGAAAATATTTTTACAAATTTTCGAAATTTTTTTTGAAATTTTTCGAAATTTTTTTTGTTTTTTTTCAATTTTAAAAACTGGCCATGAAACAATTTTAAAATAAAAATAACGGTAATTTATTATTATACATTATTTTTGAATGTACAGTTTCTTTTGACGCTCACTGTACGCAAAATATGTAATAATGCGTGATTATATAATAAATCTTACCAATTAATGTGGTCGCCGTAGTCCAGTAGGTAGTGTGTTGGCTTATTAGACGAAAGGCCAGGGTTCGAATCCCCGGTCAGTCATCATAAAACGAAATATGAAAAAAAATATTTCTTCGGCGACTTCCTCTCAGCAGATTTCTGGCAAAAACTCTGAGAGTAAATAAAAATTGCCATTAAAAGCTTCTCAAAAAAATCTGTCGTTCGGAGTCGACTTTAAACTGTAGGTCCCGCCACTCATGTATAAAATTAGCACACACAACATAGAGGTGGTGTGAGAAGCTAGGTCGTAATCCTGACTGAAGGGTTGTAATGGCCAATTATGTATGTATGTACCAATTAATATTCTGAATTATTATTGATTTTGGCATGTGTAAAGATAAGTTGAAAGTCAACGTCAAGGGTCAACTCTATTCATACATATATTTCAACCGTTTAAATGAAAATATTACCACTATAAGGGAAAGAATTGACCATGTTGAGTTTCAACAAAATGGATAAACAATTTAGGTTGAATTGGAAGCCGACTCGTTTTGAATAGCTTACTTGAATGCCATAAGGTCCCCTTGTGATACCAATATTAGCTATTCCGTTACATAATTACAACTCTTGGTTGGCATGTTGCAGCCAGCCCGAGAATTTTATGAGAGTGTGTATTTTATTCAAATCGTCTTTGCCAAAGCATTCCTTCTTCTCGAGCGCCGGACAATGATAAAGAAAATGTTCTATACTCTCTTATCCTTGTACGTCACACCAGCGTCTGACATTCCCAGTCTCAGAATATGTTTATCATGTTTATAACATGGAATTTGATCAGGTACATCGTAAATTTTATTCTATATACAGTAAGTGACAAAAGAAACTGTACATTAAAAAGATATAAACAATTACCGTTATTTTTATTTTAAAATTACTTCATTGCCAGTTTTCAAAATTGACAAAAAAAATTACAAAAAAAAATTTCGAAATAATTTCGGGCACCTTGCCTTAACTGGTAAAAGTTGAGCTTGGTGACGGTTAGGAATTTATCCATAGTGTACAGTTTCTTTTGACGGTCAATGTATAGCGATATCGGACCCCTCTGCATTTACATCATTACCTCATCTGTCCTCTGTAAAGAATTCTCTTTCCACATATGAAATCAACTGAATTTTCCGTTGTTCCAGCACTTTGGATTTATTGTTACCTTCGATGTCTCCATGTCCAGGAACCGATATGAGAGTAACAGTCTCTATCTCCTCTAGAGGCACCTAAGAATTCTGGGCAATCTTATTTGTGGTTTACACATTCCCTAGAAATTTAACCACAGCGGCCATTATATCAGCCTGAAATTCTTTAATTTTTCATACTTAAAGGTCATCAGATTTTCTGTCCATGTGCTATTTCTGTTGAGATATCTAACAAAATGGGTTTATAAATTTTTTTTTTTATTTGGCCTAACATCGTTCATAAATTGCCATTATAAAAATTGATAAATTCAGTTTAATACGTGTATTGTTTAATTTTGTATTTAAGAAATTCATTCGAACTTGAAAACTGTATATGAGCGATTACAAAATATCGAAACTGAACATTTTTAGCATTCGAAAAGTGCTCTAAGTTATTGGGTATTAATCTCAGTCAAAGTTGTAATAATAACAGGCTTTTTTTTCACAAAATATTAATAAAATCTGATACAAGAAAAAACATTTTTGTTGGCCTGGTATAATCCTAAATTAAAAAATTGATAATATTTACCATATACTAGGCAAGCACAGAATAAGTAAAGATTTATGCCAAGGGAGAAAAGGCAACAAAACCAAAAGTTTGGATTTTCTTGCCAACAGTCAGTTGTAAAATAATTTTAATTAACGTAAATAAATATTATTTTTATAATTATTGTCTTTTATTGAAAAATGCTAATAACAAATATTTGATTTTATAATTTATTTTCTTTTTTTTTTGACAGTTTTATTTTAAATCTGTTGTTGTTGTTGTTGTGCTGCTATAAATTAAATGCTACATTATAATAATTTCAAGTTTTTGCTATTCAATAACAATAAATTGTTTTTATATAAAAGAAAAAAAAAAAAAGAAAACATTAACAGCAAGCGAGTTTATGTTATTAATTTATAAATATAAAAGATCTATAATAATAATAATAATAATAATTATAATTATAATTTATTAATAGTTTTTTGTTTGTTTGTATGTTTTTAATATCAGTAATGCAAATAAGTTATTTGTAATTTGTTTTAAACCCTTTTTGTGTTAAATACCTTTTTTTCAATATTGATTTCATTGTTAATTTTATCTTAATTGTACACAAATACAATCATTAGGCTTTTAATTTTTTTCTTTTTTCTTTTTTGTATATGTAAATAGGCTGTTATGAAGTAAGTTTTTTCTTTTTTGTTTTGTTTTCTATATAGAAATGCATTTAATAGTACAAAATATATTTAAAAATATTTCCAAATACATATTTAAATATTACAAAATACAAATATTTCTTTTTTTTATAGATTTTGGCTTCAGTTTTTAATAGATTTGTTAAATTTGTTTTGTAAAAAATTCTTTAATTTGCTTTGCTTTAAGATCTTCTATTTTTTTGGTACTTAAGATTTGTTTTTGTAGCTGTTTTCGGTTGAGTCTCCATGGTTTTTGGTACAAACATTTTCATTCATTTCTTCATTTTTAACGTTTTACTCAGAGTTAGTTAGTATTTATTTGATTAGTAACTTAACATACGTATGTTAACATATTTAGCTAATAAATTAGGCCATACATCTTAAATCTTAAATATTTAATTACTTAAAAATGAAACCATTTTTTTTGTGCTGTTCTTTTATTCAATTATGTGCCTTTACTTTTCTTTTTCATGGAACTAAATATAAGAGTACTTTCATATTTCCGTTTTTGTTTATCTTATAGTTGACTACCGATTCGTTTAACAGCAGCATTTATGGCCTCAGCCACATATTTAACATTGTTCTCATTCAGACCACACATATTAATGCGTCCTGTCTTCAACAGATATATGTGATATTCATCAATTAAAATGCGCACTTGTTTTTCATTCAAACCGGTATATGAGAACATGCCAATTTGATTTGTAATGTGTTCCCAGGTGCCAGGAGTCTTAAGCTCTTCTAAATGATTTCTCAAGGCTTCACGCATTTTAATTATTCTGCCGGACATAGTTTTAATGCAATTCATCCTGTAAATGAAAAGAAAAACATTTTGTTAAAATAATAACACAAACACTGCTGTTTTAAAATAAAAGAATATAAAATGATATCTTAATGGAGATTATTAAAGAAGGGCCTTGAAAGTTTGATTTACTAATTCAAAGATGAAATAGAATCACAAAAGAAAAGCAGGAAATTTAGTGCTAGTGCTTCTACAACTAGTGCATTCTAAATAATATCTGATTTATGTCCCCTGCTCGTACCTCTATACATAAGGATACTTTTTTTCAAATATTTTGTGACATTTCAGACATGATTTTTTCATTATCTTGACAATTTAAAGCTAAATATTGTGCATAATCTATTTAATTTATTTCAAGCATTATTTTTTAAAGAGCTCAAGAAAAATTGCCCATAGACATAAAATCTTTCAATCTTTTTTTGGAACAAAGTAATGTGTAAAGTAATCGAGCAAAATTTTACAATAGTTTTCATAAAAAATTATCAGTTTTGAATTAGCTTCAAACAATTCAATAGCAAAGATTAGATAACGCCTATAAGGAACATAATTCTACAAAATTTCTAACCACTAAATCCAATATAAACACTCAATACAACATAGGAAAGTCAACCTCTTCATAAATAGCAGAAGACAATCAGAAAAAAATTCCGCACTATTACGTCCTATACATGTGCATGGAGGGGCGTTGTTTCTATACAATGACAGGTGGAGCTGCTATCATTTAAGGTCGATAGAATGCTAGAATCATTCTGCAGAATACAAAGAAATTGATTTAAGTAACTGGAACCTAAAGGAATAAAAATGAACGGAAACATTGAATGCACTTCTTCAAGTCATTTTTAACCTCATTTTGAATAGGAATTATATTTCTTTTTATGCAATTTTCCAGTGAATCTCCATTTCTTTTAGTATACTGTACACCTTCGACCTGAAATATGGAACAAAAAATAGGGTTCATATCATAGCATATATATTTAAATGCCAATATAAACCATAGAGAATCAGTTCGGCTGTTAACGAAGTTTATATAAAATAGTCTGGTTCACACAGAGTACTATTGAGTTCAAGGTTTGTATAAGAATCTAATTGGGCTTAATCATTATAACTAAATATAACACTAATGAAGTTCAAAATCCTTTATATTGAATAGTTTATGTGTAAAATTTAACAACATCCTGTACCTAGTATTTATTAAATTCCTTGATCCATTTTGAATTCTTGCAATAATTGATTTTTATCACTATCAAGGAATTAAGAATGTGCTTAATTGTTGCCAACATACTAATTAACTCAAGGATTTAACTACAAACGTACAAATATGCTTATGCCTATTCGTATACGTACATACAATACTATTTAAAAATAATTTACTTCAAAACAATTATAAATTAAATTATTTTATTTTGTTTTTGTTTCTATTTTAAAAGATGCATCGATAATGAATTTTTAATTGCAATACAAATTGGTTTATTATCAACTTAATTAGATAAGAATTTAATTAAATGTCAGAACGAAAACAAAAAAACACAATAATATTTAACAACTAAATAGTTCTCCAATATGCAATAGAAAAATGTCATCATAGCACATTAAAAAATTTGCATTGAATTTGCATTTTGAAAATAAAATTCGAACATGAAAAAGAGTATTTAAAAGCTCTCTAATAAACTGCATAAAATAATACAAAGAAAAATTTTAAAAACCGTCCACTTACCATTCCTTTCTTAAAGCGTTGTCATTCAAAATGGTTGAAACAATACGGCTACCGAAGGCGGGAGGATTTGAATACATGCCACGAATCAATAAAGTAAATTGTGATTTAACGGCATCTTTAACTTCAGCCTTATTCGATACCACAGTCAAATTACCAACACGTTCACAGTATAAACCGAAATTTTTAGCAAACGATTGGGCACAGAACAATTCAAAACCACGTTTAACAAAATATCTTACAGCCCAGGCATCATTATCTGGATCACCGCTGGCAAAGCCCTGATAAGCCGAATCAAAGAATGGGAATAACTTTTTGCGTTCCATTAAATCGGCAATTTGAATCCATTGTTCATGTGTAGGATCACAGCCGGTGGGATTATGGGCACAAGCATGCAAAATAATGACAGCACCTTCAGGAGCCTGTTCCAAATCGTTTAACATGCCTTCAATATTAAGAACACGTTTATTTTGATCCCAATACAGATAAGTATTGGGTTTATCAAAACCAGCATCCATAAAAACTTTACGATGATTCTCCCATGTTGGTTCGGAATAGTAAAACACTTTACGATTCAATTGTCGGCGCAAAAACTCAGCACCAATACGTAAGGCACCTGTGCCAGACAATGTTTGGACACCAAAGGCCTGCAAATTAATTAATAACAATTTAATACTCATTTAAAACGGTTTAACACATTTCACACAATAATTACTTACTCGATTATCTTTTAATGCTGGAGATTCTTCGCCCAATAATAAAGTGCTTGCTGCCTTTGTAAACGCTTCAGTACCTGTTTAATTACACAATTAAATTGTTTATTAATTGATAACAATTTCAACAATTTGTTTGAACACTAAATACAAACAAGAGCAACAATAACAACATTATGGTCAAAGTGAGAGAGTGGTTTACACTAAAATTGTAGCAACACACAGAGTATGCAGTTCGAGCAAATGTTTGAACAGACGGTATACTCGGTATACTCTGTTTTTATACGAGATATTTACAAACGCTAATTAGCCATTAATCACAATATGCAATCAAAAGGATGAATAAATGCATGAATTAATTAAAGGATGGGGGGATGGCTCAAACAAAACGGGGCGACTTACCTAAAACAGGTAAATATTCATGATTTATTTTATCATTGCTGGCAATTTCAATCTCTGTTTTACGAACAACAGGCAATACCCAGGGTTTTCCCTCGCTAGTACGATAAGCTGAAATGAAACAAATGGAAATGAATAAAAACATTAGAAATAATAGAAGGCATTTCATTAGTTTAATTAGTTTAGTATTAGCAATTCTACATACATATATACAGTTTGTCTTGTTGCTAAGGCCTAAAAATTCTACAATTCCACAATCTTTACTAATTTTGATGGGCATATCTTTTTATGAATCAAATATATATAGTATATATATATATATACAATATAATATATGCCTAAAAGTATACTTTATAATATGAATATATAATTTAAACCGTACGACATCAAGCGAAAGTTTTTCGTAATTCTTTTCGAGAAAGTTTCGTGTGAGTTGATTAAAGGTAGTGGAATTCGAATTTCGAAATACGAACTTCAATAGAATTGTAAACAGCAATGTAAAAGGTTTGAAAATATATTTTTGATTAAAATAAAGTACCTATTGAAATAACAACTCTAAAGATTAAAGCAAGAGAGCAGCTTTTCTTTCATATTATAATTTTTTAAGTTCCAAACAAAAATCTTATGATGTTTATTTAATGACTCTACAATGATATAAATCGTATAAGGGAAATATTAACGGCGAAATTTCTTCATAACAATTCTGGCTGTGTGCTCTGACTCATTGTCTTGTTTAAACCACATGATGTCATCAATACTTGGTCAAAAACAAATTGTATCGTGTCATGGTATTGTAATTTTCAAATGGTGGGAATGATGGTATTAATGATATTGCTAATAGACGTATGGCTTCAATTCATTCAAAATCGAAATTTTTTAAGACTTTTTTTCAACTTTTAAAGTTGAAAAAGTTTAATAAAGGATTTTAATATTTAAAAAGTAAAATTAAACTTATTTTAGGGAGTTCTATACTAGCAAACTGGTGCTAGAAACTATAAAAAGAAATACAAAACTTCTCAACGAAAAAGAAGACTTTCTATTATGATATAAAAAGTGATATTTTGCGGAGGTTAGCATAAGTCACTCAATTTAAATATGAAAACTATTTTACTTTCTTTACCAAATTTTAGAATTCGGCCACAATAAATAATAAAACATCTATCACGCTTTGATTGCCTGACATTTTATAAGTTTTTTTATTTGACTTTGAATATACTTCGTCATTATTGGATTAAGTACACCTGGTTAGAATTTTTTTTGTTTAAGAAAAGTGTGTCAATTTTATGAGTTTTTCTTGATAACAAAATCAATTGATTTTGAAGTCAAATGGTTTTTCTTAATTTACCTTCTACATAAAAAAAGTCATGCCTTAAAACCAACGTACATGCATAATCTTTATTAACTAAAATAATGATTTATGACAATAACTTAACTTATTAAAGCCAAATAAACTTTGTACGTAATATAAATCTTCACAATTAATGGTATTTCCTAGATAAGCCATTTACTTTCCTATGTAGATAGATAAGTCATAACAATATGCAATGTATTTGGACTTGTCAAAAAATAAACTTGAATTATTTGCTTAATAATGTGTTAAAAACGTCATGTACTTTTTAATCAATAAAAGAAAATAAAACAAAAACAAAAACAAAAACAAACAAAAATTAAAAAAAAACAATAATAAAAACTAATAATAATAATAATAATTATAGTAGCAAATACGTATTGATAGAGCAATAATATTTTTATTAATTATTGTATGTATGTATGTACTTTTGAAATCTAACAGGGTGGTAGATGGTGGTATTATATACACACACAGTTAATCTCTATTTATACTTTCTGTCAATGCAATCATGCATTTAATTTGTAAATACTTGTATTTGTATGGTAATGTTTTTTGTATGTTTTTGATAAGAGCTGAAGCTTAAAATAATATTTAAACAAAATTTATTTGTATTTACAATATATACATACATACGTACATAATGTCATACATATTATTAATTTATTATTTTTAGCTTAACATATATTACATACACTGAGTGCATTCGTCATTAATATGAAATTTATTTTTATAACAA
The DNA here is from genome assembly GCA_005959815.1 of Sarcophaga bullata. NCBI lineage: Eukaryota > Metazoa > Arthropoda > Insecta > Diptera > Sarcophagidae > Sarcophaga > Sarcophaga bullata. The sequence goes on along the minus strand of QOCX01000286.1, from coordinate 49,052 downwards.
AATGATAACACAGTGTAACCAAATTGTCAAACCACTTGAACATTAAATGTAATCAGATATTACAATAATTTACAACATAAACAACCTAAATTAAATTATTAATTTTATTATTTCAAATTATTAAATTAAAAATGTTTCGTTCTATGTTTTCATAGTTTTTTTTTTTATTCAAAAATTCAGATAAGAAAGTTTATCTCTAGCATAACCTCTTCTGAAAATAGTTTTAACAAAATGTGTACTTCGTTGTTAAATCAATCTTAAAGCAAACAAAATGTTACTAGGCATGCTATCTTGATCACTCAAAAGTTTGACAAACAATCGAAGAATTTTAATTGCCTAGAATTGAAAAAAAAAATAATAAATATTGTAAATAAAAGTATTTTAAAGTTATTATAAGTGAAAGAAAGTAATTCTTTTTTCATTATTGAACAATGTTTTGAAAGATTGCAAGCACATTGTATGAAAAAACCATTTAGAATATTTCAACCGGTTATGACCAGTTACACGATGACGTTATCAGCTGCTAATTTTTGGCAAAATATTTACTTTATACTATATAAACATGCAATGCGGAAAAATTCTGTGTAGATTTCTATTTTTATATGATTTTTGGATAATAAAGTGTGGTTGTGAGCCAAATTTTTTTTCTTCACTAATTGTTGTACCAAAAACTTATTAAAATATTATGGCAAAGAAAAATTAAATTCCAAATATACTACCTTGTAATTATATTAAGTGTAGTAAAACAGAATTCACAACTTTTGCATGAAAGTGATTTCTTCAAGCATAGTTAAGAAGACTTAAGTCGAATCAAATAGGTATCGTTTTTTCCTATAAAGTTATTTCTCATTGGCAGCAATAAATAATAAGTGCTAGGTGTTGACGAAGAGGCAAGGCATATATAAAAACCTTTCCATGAACCAGTCACTTTAGAAGTACATACAGTGATTCGGCATTGTTCCAGGAGTGCTAATCTTCTTTGACTAGACGGACACTTGTTCGACTAAAACTAAAATGAAGCGTTATTTGTCTATTAAAGTAACAACACATACAAGTTCGCGGCTCTTTATACTTACATAGATATTGTGAAGAGATCTATATTTTCAATCGTATAGTTTGGTGATCTAGATACAGCCACTCAAGATGAATTGAAGTGTGAACTACACGGTGGGAAATATAATCGACAATGTTTGTTTATACCTTATCCGCATAAATTAAAGGATATGCTTTATAATAAGGCCCAGATTAGACATCAAACCGGAAATATGAAAAATAATATTTCTTCGGCAACTTCTCTCTCAGCAGATTTCTAGCAGAAACTCTCTGAGATTTAATAAAATTGCCATGAAAAGTTTCTGAAAAAATCTATCATTTGGAATCGGCTCTAACTGTAGGTCCACCACTCATGTATTAAATTATCACACACAACATAAGTGGTGTAAGAAGCTAGGTCTTAATCCTGATAAAGCGTTGTAATGACGAGTTATGTATGTCATTAACTAACAAGAGATATGATAGAGCCTATATGAGATTCTTTCTCTACACACAGTTTAGTGTAAAGTATGAGATCCAGTTCGAACTTCAGGCAAATAATATCGAAAAATTTTTTTAACTCTAGACTAACCTATCGAAATAATAATTAGTAGTTATGTTTCCATTCCTACTTATGCTAACGGCAAAGCAATAGATGGCTGATATGAATATTACGTTATAATTTGTGTAATCAGAATATAATCTTGTTGTTTTTGAAAATAATAACAACGGTAATCGTAAAAATTTAATAAAAAACATTTCACTGGCAATGGAATTAATAAATAAATCTAATAAATAACGAAAAAAGTATACAAAAAAATAAATTATAAAGACTTAAGCACCATGAGTATAAAGACCTTGGCCAACTAAATTCAGTAGAATATTAAAATGATTTCTTAAAATCTAATTATTGGCAATAATCTTCTAAAATTAATGCAAATATTAATTTAATTTTTTGTCTTGAATAAATAAAATTTAAATAATTTACGTCTTAATATTTTCAATGCACTTTCATATGCTGAAGGCATGATTACAAACAAATTATTTCTACTATTAAGTTGTCAAGTATGAATTAAATACGTTACATGTTTTTATAATTTTATAACCAAGCAGTTTTAATGTCTTAATACTGTTATAACAATTTTATTATTTAATTTGTTACTACTTGTTTTGTTTTTTTCTTTTTGAAAGTTTTAAAAATTGATTTTTATGAGGCGTAATTGTGTCAGGAGAAATTGTTTTTTTTTTTTAGCAAAAAACAAAAATAATAATTGAATTAACTGATAACAAGTAAGTGAATAGATCCGATAACCCTTAATAGTTTTTATTTTTATTTATTTTTCATCAAAATTTCTATTTGATTAGCTTCATTTCAATTATTTTTTTTTTATAAATTTATTTCCTTACTTTGGTATACTTTTTAGGTGAATATTTTTTTTTTTTTTTTTTTTTTGTTTCCATGTCTATTGATGCATACGAAACCCTGCTGGTTTATTATGAAATCGTATGACGTAAATGAAAATATCACGAGTTTCTTTAATTATCAGTATTGTTTTGTCTTTGAATTATATTTTTGCAGTTGTACGCTAATGATGCAATTGATGCAGTTTTAATGCTGGACAGTTTGTATGTACTTGAATGAAAAAAAGAAAAATTTAAATGAAATATGTATTGTATACAGTTTAGACAAACAATAAAGATCGTTAGGTGTGTATGGAAAATTATGTATTGTACATAAAGTGTTATTTATTAAAGACTTATTTTTGTCTTGTAATATATAATGCTTGTGAGCCCTCTGTAACTCAAAAAGATTTCAGTTTTCTATCAAGAAAACTTTATTAAAAATTTGTAAAAATTTAAAACTATTGAATCGTTTTTATAATTATAAAAATAATTCAAAAAGACAAAAGAATAAACTATAAACCAGCTTTTCTGATGAAAGAAATTGTATATTAAAGTTTACTTAAAGCTCTCATTCAAAATGTTGCTATTATTTTGAGTGACAGTGGTTTTGCTTTACAACAGCCTGCTGCCGCCTTGTTACTAAGTTAACCAGCTACATTCCATACTAAAGTCTGTCCCATTCACACTTTTCAAATATAAAACCTCACCTTATACAAATTTTAAAGAAAGCCACAGAATTGGGTTACTTGGACAATGATTTTAAATGACATTTTCACCTTTACACTAAAGAAAAGAGTAAGTTAGTTAACTAGATCAACAAATGTTTATTGGAAGATAGCATGCACGTGAAAAAATTTAAAATAAATTTGTCTTTGTATGTTTCACTTTAGCAAATATTTAAGATTTATAGTTAGAGACCCTATTCTCATTCTCTTTAAATGAAAGTGTGTATTCTACTGTAAAAAGTTAAACGTTAACGGTATATGTATTTGGCTTTTGTTTTGCTGAATTATTAAAATTTTAACAACTTTTCAAATTAGTCATCAATAGTCACAAGCCCATTAAATACGACAGTAGATAAACACAAATGATGTTTCCCACATACATATGCATGTTTTGGATATAAAAATAAAATTATTTAATATTTATCTGGTATTGCTCTAAATTGCAAACAGAAATTAGATTAAGATTTAAAAACGTTTTAAAAAAAATTCAAAATAGATGATAATTTTATGCATAAAAGGTGTGACTTTTATTATTTGTTTAATGTCGTTATAAATTATGTTCTCTCTTTGGCGTGAATTAGTGAATTTGTTAATTAAAATGTTTACTGTATATTTATTGTACACAATTTTGTAGTAAATTTAAACTTAATATAAGTTTATTCAACTCATAAGCCATAAATCCTTAAGTGGAGAAATTCCAAATTCCATTCACTTTTCTTTGAAAGTTCAATACACAACAATTAAAGCAATTCGAACATGATTATAATCATGAATCAAGTGAAATTAACCCCTGATTTCAATTTTTTTTTTAATTTTGTTCATTTATCTTGTTTACAATAAATAAAATTGGTTCAAAGAAATAAAAAACAATCTGGTAAACACAATGATATTTACTGATACTTAATAATAAAATGTGAATTTGAATCTTCTGATATAAAAATACGGAATATATTGCTTTTACAATAGCAAATTTACAATTAAAGATTTAAAAAGGTATTCCATAAGTTTTGGATTTTGATATTTATTTTTATAAGACACCATGATTAAAGTTTACATACCCTTTAATTAGTTCAATGACATTAGAATTTCTTTTTTTTTTCTTTGAAGCACACATTGTTGTATAAAACAATATAGAAATACTGATTGAAATCTATCTATCGCTCTCTATTTGTTTGTTATTTGGAGAAAGTGGCGTGTATCGACTTATTATACGATCACACGCCATTTGGGGTAGATCCCCAAAGCCAATGACACCGTGGGAAATAGACGTGACGTAAAAAAATTTCTCGTGAGCAGATTTTGAACGATACTTTTGCAATTAAATAGATTTGACTGTCAACAATTTTTGACTACGACAAATAAACTCCTTCAAAACCCGTTTTAAAAGCAAAATATAAAATTTTATTTGGTAATACTTCACACACTGGCCCACCTAGTGAGTGATTGTCTAAACAACCAAATGAAACATGAAGATCCATTGAACAAGAAATCTTATTTTTTATATGTTCTTTTAAAATTTGCATGGTTTTTATGGAAAAATAAATTTTCAAATAAAAATAATTTTAATATTGTATACGAAAATATTAAATCCATTTAATTTATTGTAAAACTGAAATGTTTTAACTTTCTACAAGGGTATAGCCTATATGGCTTAATTGAATATTTCATCTTAATTTGACTTTGAAGAATATAATGAATAAAGCAAACGTATATTATTTGCATTCAAACGTATTTGAAAGCATATAGTAAATTTCATAAATTTAAATTGTTTGCCAAAAATATACTCAAATTATGTACACATGCATTTATACAAGTTAAACAAATAAATATTAATACACAAATTATTAAATAGAAATTTTATTCCGTAATACAAATAAAACCAACAAAAGTGGTTTAATTTTTATTACAAAAATTGCCATAAAGTATCAGATTTACAACCATTTTATAAATATCTATGTATGTTATATACAATTAATTTATCTGACAACAACAAAATTAAAGAGAACAATAACAATTCATAAATAATTTTGTTTACCAGAATGATTTCCTAACAAATATTTTTATTTTTTTATAGATTTAAGTGCATTATATTACAATTGTTTATTTGTTTTGCACTTTATCAACGTATCTAAAAATGTATGTGCATGTAATGCACAAACAACTGATAATTTGCCGTTTAAGTAAATAACAAAAGAGGAGACCGGCTGTTAAAAAAAAATTAAATTTAAATTAGTTTTTATTACAATGTATAAAATGGAAACAATTGGATCTTATTTCAATTAAAAAGAAAAACTAAGCAAATAGCGGACCATGTTTAAAATATTAATTATATTAATCTCAACTCAAAAAGTTAGTTTTAATATATATAAAAATATAAATTCTTATTGATGGACTAATTTGTGTTAAAAATATTTTGTTGTCATAGCTATTTGAAAACAAAAATAATTATGTCTGTATGCACTGACAATGAACACATTTTAAATATATAATAATGGTACATAATATATAATAAATTTAATAATAATTTGAATATATTTTCTCTATTGTATAACATAAAGATAGAAACAATTCTATCCATAGTTGGCATCACTGACCATTTAATAATTTAGTAAATCTCTCTCTCTCTGAGCATTTCTGTGTTTATTTATCCGTTACACTTTCAAATATGGTGTTACTAACTTAATGGGAATTTAATGTATGACTAATAATGGTTAATTTTTTTTTTTGTATATATTTCCAGTTATTTTCTTTTAACAAAATTTTTAAAAAAAATTTGTTTAAAAAAAGATGAAAAATAATTTTAATAATGCTTTGTGAACTTCTATAATATTTTTTAACATATTCTTAATAATTAAGCGTAAAGCCTATTAACCTCCAAATAACCTTTACTGTGTAACCTCTACTTTATATACATAAAAGAGAGTACTTCAGAATAACCTAATAACAAAGTACATGCATACATACGTATGTACATGAGTATAATAAACAAAATTATCAAACAAGTATCTTGTTTTTGCTTTATTCCTTAACAAAATAAAAATAAAAAGAAAAACAAACATATAATAAACAACAACAAATAAAAAGAAAAATAAATTATTTTAATAACAACAGCAATGAGAAAAAGAAAATAATTCGTTGCAAAAATAAAACGTAAAATTGCAAAATAAACAGTACAAGCAAATGTTATTAAATTGAAGAGAAAAACAACAACAACAACAACATAACCAATGAACGGTATAGTCGTAGACGCTATACTTTTATTAAATAATTTATTAAAATGGCACAATAAACGTTGACATAAATCATTACTTCCAATGCAATAGACAAATACCAGGGAGAGAGAGCAATTTTATTTGTTCCATTTAACGAATTATTCTTTTTTTTTTTTGCAATTGGTTTTTTACTATTCAAAAATATAAAGTTCAACTACAAGAGTCTAGGGTATAGAGAAAAATACTACAAAAAAAATTAATATGAAACTCACCTCCTACACCCAGATTGGCTTTTTTGGGATGGGTGTCCTCTAGAAAGGCTTGATTCAAAGCAAACACCTCAATGGCTGGCCCCTGCTCCACACAATCGTAAATTGAATCCGACATTATTTTTTTTTTGTTGATTTTATTACAAATTAAACACACAAAGGCAGAATTTAAATCGTGGATGGATGTTAATACACAAAATTCACAAATGAATTATTGCAATAAACTAAAATTTGTATTTGTTTTTTGTTAGCACTAAAGCAATAAAGAAAATTAAATATGTTTTCTTTATTTCTACGAAAAAATGTTATTATGCTTGTTGTAATAAACCGGCGAAATAACACAAACTAAATAAAATGTTTAAGCAAAATGAGAAGAGAATATGGTGGTTAACGTTGCGTTTGCAAACGTATTATGTGACCGACTGACTGCTTGCTTAACTGAGTGGGTTAGTAAAAAAACGTTGCCGGAACCCGAAAAAAAATCTAAAACAAATGAATGAATGAATGAATGAGACAATCTAATCGAAAGTAGAATATAAAGAGCCTCAAATGAGTGAGTAAGTAAAAAGTCCAAAACAAAAAACGCTGTCTGCTCATGAGCACGAGTAGAATGGAAGAAGTGAAATGATGACGTACACTTGTTTAATCACTTTTTATACCCTACGTTATCGTAATAGTGAAATTGTTTCATGTTAGAGCTGACAACTTGGAATCATCGGAAGAACCGTTGATTCAACTTATTGTACAACTAACTGCAGCGTATAGGTACCGCTTTAATGTAGACAGGTCTTAAATAGCAAATGTTTCTGCAAGCATTACAGTGAACCAGGAGTATTATCTTCTAGTCTAACTAAAGAACTGTGATCAGTTACCGAAAATGTGAGTCTTAATCTATGACCTCTAGGTCTGTAAAATCGTTTTCACAAAAACCATAGGTAGATTTTGTTTATCTGAATTATTGTCCTTCTTAATAAATTGACTTTTTTCGATTTTGACCTTGCATTTTGGTTCCAGGCGATTCTACTTTGGCACATGGGTAGCGCTACAATTACCGGCAGACATATGGATGTATGCACATGCAGCAACCATTTAGCTGCTGTTATAGTCGATAAAGACCGCTTATAATTTTCTTGTTTGGCGTGGTGGACAGATTTTTTGATGCAAGAGACAAGCGAGGTAAATATAGCTTACTGCCATTGTTTTCGTAGTATATCCGCTGTTTACTTTCCAATTAACTGTTGTTTTTCTTTTGGGGAGTCCTATTGTTTTTCACTCACCAAAGAACAATAACAATATTTAATTATAATTGTACCTTCTATATATTTCCGTTTTATTTATTCCGTTTATCATCACTTTTGTTTTTATTGTTTATTCTACGACACGTAAATGTGCGCAAGTAATTGTTGATGCGAATTTTATTGCCTTTTTTACTTCGCCTTTGTTGTTCCGCCAGCTTCAAAAAAATCAATCACAATAGTTTATGAAAATGTCAACACAATTCACAATTCTTCTTGAAAGGGTTACCATGTCGTTCGAAGAGTTAATACTGTTAAGTTTGACTTAAACACAGTAAATCTTATAATGAAATGTAAGTTATTGCAGATGTTTAATTTGAATTTCGGTATTTTGGAGTGGGTTTCATAGAATTTAGGTTTAAAATGTTAAAAAGTTGAATAAACTTATACGATTTGTTGAAACCTTTGGAAGAATTAATAAAAACAGGGGCAATTATTCTTTAAAAACTTTCACGCCAATTTTTTTAGCCATAAAAATATACATCTTGGATAATAGGATATAATCATCATATGGTTCCATGCACAGTCTATACGGTGGTTGCATAAAAACCTATTGAACAAGCTTCCCTTCAGACGATTACATTCTTGACGCCATAATTTTCACTTCTCACCCACAAAAAACCATTTCTAACCTTCAAACCTGGTTTAGTAACAGAATGTACTTATTCACTGCTAATAGTAGATAAACAATATTGATACGATTGACGAAGTTTATGGAAAAGACGTATTTGTAATTCAGTAGTTAGTGGATCTCAACAAAGTCGTGCATTAATTTTTTTTTTAAGTAAAATAAAATCCATTCGAAAATCCTTTTTTTTAATATCGAATATTTATTTTTAAATTTGTTCAAATACTATATTATTTATGTATGCATACTTTTAGTACGATTTTTATATATATTGAATATGAGTTTTGGATTAAAGGTTTACACATTAAGATAATTCTCAAAAACCATAACATTTTTCATGCGATCACCGGGTAAGAGATTTTTTTTAATATTTTAATGAATTTTAATAAATTCTGTTTCCGTATTACTAAGGAGTCTAAGTAAACTTGAATATTTCAATTTAATACTCTTGCAAGATATTTTAACTTTTTTCGATTTGCAAGTTTAACTAAAATCACGATTTGTTAAAACGGCTGGTGCTATTAAACTCCAACCGTATATTAATAAACCTAACCAGCTGGATATAATTTTAATCCACATGGAAGCAGCATTTGCATTAAACAGTTCAATGTCGGAGTTGGGTCTAAAAAGAGAGAAATTACTTTATTTATCGTATTGCTGGCTTTTTTAAAACATTTCTTTACTTACTTATACCAATTGGTCAATGTCATCATAACATACAATGAAGCACATACAAATACAATGTGGAACATTGACCAGGAATAGGTGACACCTTCAGATTCATTATCAACATCGGATTTTTTATCGCCCGTACCTGCTTCTGCATCTGATAAAACTTCTGTTAAAACTATGTTTAGTTAGATTGTATTCATTTTACAAGTTATTGTTAGAATTTCATTTAATTTTAGTTGTTATTAACCACACAAATATGCCATAAATTGTTTATTTACATAAAAATTTTGAAAAAAAACGGAAAAGAAAAAAAAAACGGGTTAGTAAAGGAAATTAAAAATTTGATTGCAAAACTGAAACATGAGGCGTAAAGTTATTGCATACGTGGTGAGTGAAAAATATGCTTCAAAGTTTAATTAGTTGTTAAATGTAAAGTAATAAAAAGAAGATATGAAAATAATAAGAAAAATACCGTGTCTCTGTTATGTCTAGTTTACAAAGTTTTCTTGTTGTGACATAGATTTTCATAAATGGATTACACAAATGGAAAATTTGCATACAAAAAGTAAAAGGTTTACTTGTAATTTAATACTATTTATACATATGTATGCTTATTTAGAAGTTATATACATATATCGTATTGGTCATATGATTAAGTAATATAATATAAAGCGATTAAGTCACTGTATTAATGAATATCTTAATCATATGACCGTCCTTGTATTTATATTGTGCAACAAAAATATAATAAGCCTTACGTAAAATACTACTTAAAGTCTTGTTCTGTTAAGCCAATAAATGTGAAATGTAATGCAAAATGAAAGAAATTTAAAACAATAAACTTACCACGTTTCTCGTCTGTATTATTAATTTTAGATACTTCAACAGCTGAGCTAATACAATTGTATAGGATACACAGCATCCAAACGATCAAACCAATAATATTTGTAGTATCGAAAGTAACTTTTGAATTTGGTGTTGGGGGAGCCACAGTTGTAGCGCTGGTGTTGCCCTCTATAATGCCAAACATGCCAGGATTGCAAACTTTTTCTAAAAAAATAAAAGTTTTGTAATAAAATTGTAAATTTATGGTGATTTGATATCATTTACAAACCTGGATTATTTGCTACTGCTGACCAAGTTAAATAAATTGTATATAATGTGACCAAAGAACTTTGTAATAGACCGGATTGTGGTAATCTTTCTTGTACAGCCGGTAAGACGGATAAAATACTGACCAATACGCATAGAATTAAATTAATGGATATGAAGAACTTGTTGAGACCACACTCAGTACTCTAAGCAATAAGAATATAAACATGAGATAGGTTGAATGGAAAGATAAAAATTATGTAATTACCTGTGTAAAGTATATGTAGAGTAAAGAAATACCAGCTATTGAAAGCCCATAACTGATTAACGTTACAAATACTAAAGCATAGTAGTAGCCACGATTATTTTCGGCATTATCTAAAGGAGATACAAACGTAATATTACAAATAGAGTTTAATCATCTTATTTATGAATATTTAAAGCATTTAATGTTAACTTTGATAGAGAAAAAGATATTAAATTCGTAATTACCAATCCAATTTTCTGCTATGGAATGTGCAAAATCTACTATAATAATCAGCTGCACTAAAATGAATGCCAGACCACCAATCAAACCGACCCACATCATGGCCGGTCCGAATGAACCATCTGGAATGAAAATAGCACCAATAGCAGCCCCAAAACAAATTAGAAACTTCAATGGCCAAAATTCATTCTGAATATGCGAACGCGGATCTCGGGATGACTTTACGCCCAACATTATTAAAGCCATTAGTGTAAAGAAACATGCCAGACCAAAACATAAGCGGTAGACAGCCATATAACCCAAAGCATAATCACAATCCACTTGCAGAGATCCACCCGAAACGGATTCTAAGGCCTTAGAACTAACAGTTGAAGTGGAATTTATACAGAATGGTAGTTTCTTTAAAGTCCCCTGCAAACCGGGCGATAAAGCAATGGCACCCAATATTGTGCCAACTAAAAGCATAAAGGCGTACATGAAACGGGATGAGGTTGAGTTTTTGCATGAAGGGCAGGCGCTGCAACACATGCTGGCTGCAGTACCAGTACAACACAGAGCACACTAGAAAAAAAAGGAAAAATTTAAATAAATTGATTGAATCATCCATTGTATACCAAGTAAAATAATTTAATTATAATTGCTAAGCAGAGAGCAAATACACAAAGTGCAGTTTGGTTATCGATTTTTTTCACAATCGCTTTGTTTACATTGGAATAGAGACAAAGGCTGTAGCTTTTTTTATTTCCAACAGATGCTGGTTAAATTTGTTTGAATTTATTTACCTGTGCTGCTGAACACAGTCCTAAAACTGCTCCCATAATTGTTTATAGAATTTTAATTTGTTTTGGAATAAAAAACTTTTTTTTATGGAATTTTTAAAATTAATTTTAAGCAGATTTCACAATTGCGTTGTACTCTATCGAACTTTTTCACTGTTTTTGTTGGTGCCGAAAATAAATACAGAAATAAGAAAACCCATCATCAGCTGTTTTGTGACTAACTAACAGGAAGATAAATCATTCACAATAGCATGAAAGAGTTATTTATTTGATAGTCACAATGCGAGCGTTAAGCGATAACGGACTTGTAGATTGATTTGTATAAAAATAAGTTAAAAATAAAAACAAATAGACGGTGCTCGAGCCTGATTAAAAGTTTTTATGTTCTAAATGTGTCGATTGACTCTGGACTTTACAAAATATCCTCGGATTTTCTTACCATTTACACTGTATAGCATAATTATAGCGAGGACTTTTCAATAGTAAGTAGCTGCCATGAAAATTTGATCCAATATTATTGTAATGTTTAAAAACAGGACTGCATTATTATCTAGTTAGAAAACAAATTCTTCGCTGACTGCAGTCTTATCAATTGACATACATTATTTGGTGTGGTTATCAGAAGAATACCTTCTGCCCTTCGTATAAAGACAATTGTGGCTTTATTGACCAGTTGCCAAACCGGCTCAGGACCAGTAGTAGTCCATTAACATTTGTCTTCGAATATTGTTTGTCAAAACCACCCAATCACAGAGTACAACGCTACTAAGATGCCATTCCCTATCCGAAATCATGTTAATCGTCTTCCCAAGGTGCCGCTTCTTCTTACTTATAGTCCTTATTACTGCTTTCTACGCTTTAGACTGCGTTTAAAAAAAACAACTTTGTGACCGTTTTTCTTAAGAACACGTAACTGGCTTTCTAATGACGGTTTTGTAATCTTGTTTTGAAATTAATTGTTCTTATTTGTAAGTCTTATACACTGTGTTCGGAAATTGTGTTCTTATGAATCAAAGTATGCAGCAATCTCCCCAAAATTATGCACCAAACATCTTTTACAAAATTTTCCAAGTCGCCGTAGTCTAATTGGTAGTATGTTGGCTTATGAGACGTGAGGCCTCGGTTCGAATCCCGTTCTCAGCAGATTTCTGGTAAAAATTCTGAGAGTAAATCAAATTGCTATGAAAAGTTTCTCAGAAATTTGTCGTTCGGAGTCGACTTTAAACTTCTGGAAACCTATGAATGGTGGAACACATTATATTCGAGATAAGCTATCCTCTGTTGCTCGGCCTAAATAGAATCAGCTAATTATGTAATGCATTGCCTATATTGAAATCAGAAAGATAAATTGAAGAAAGCAAAAAGAGGAAGTGTTGTACGTATATGTTACGTTGCCTTCATTGTGTCTGGGAATCACACATTGCCCCAAGAGTACTTCACTAGGAAACTAAATTTGAATTAAAATCAAATGCCGTTGTATAAACAATCTTAGTGACCCAAAATGAAGACGGAATATAGGTACAGATATTCAATTTTGGTTACACTAGAGTTGCTTCTGCTTATATAGGGTATAGGTATAGAGTATCATACACTTGGGTTTGAATGCTACCTTGTTGCTCGTTATTTTCAGATTGTATTGATTGCCATTATAAATACGTATCACATTACAATACAATATTTTTGTTTTATTTTAAAATTTTCTAATTAATTTACCACAAATAATTTCACCCATTTTTAATACAGCGTTGCTTTTACAACACATTTCAAACTCCTTCCCACCTAAATAAAAAAGAAATTTAAACAAAAATTTTTAAATTTATTTACCACCAAAACAACATTAGTTCACACGAATTGATTTATTTGGACCACAATCTGTTAATTCGTTTGCTTATCATGTGACTGCTATTTGATTTAATGATACTGAAAAGTGGTGATTGGTTTACAGACATCGATACGATACACACCGATATACCACCCTACGTGTGCGAAAAAAAATGCAAGAAAAAAATGCTAATTCAATTCAACTATTTGTTGATTAATTCCTTAATTATGAGATAGAAATTAATTAAATTATTAAATTTTTAAATTACCTTTATTTAACTCCAATTAAACAATTCAAAAACACTGCCCTTCATGTGGAACAGTTTTTGAACAGTTTTTGTTTGTTTGCATGTTAACAGCTTTAAAACTCCTTTCATGCAACTGTTCAAACATAATTACATGCACGACACTCCAGATTAACGTACATAATACATCCATGCATCATTAATTTTAAGGATTTGCATAAAAAAAAAAAGGGAAACAAAAAAAGCAAAAATATTTTTTATGTTGAGCATGATTTATGGTTTTAAATATCCTTTTGGGATATTTACCAACTGAAGGTACAGAAATATTTTCATTGAATTTATTTCACAAGTCACTGTGTGGAAGTTTTTCAAGCGAATTGATTGGTTGTTACGGTTGGATGAATTAAAAAAAATAAATAAATCCGAACAAAAAAAGAGTGTTAAATTCGCGATATCATTGTGGGGAAATGTATTCATCTATTAAATTGTTTTAATTTGTTTATACTCGACATATAACCACGATGAATAAAAGAATAAAAAACGAAAAACAAAATAATATTTTTAAATTTTATTGAATTTATGGATTTTTTTCTTCTGTATATTGTATTTCCAGTTTGAGTTACCTTTTGAAATGTTTTCCACAGAGTGCGTGGTGATATAGAATAGCTTGTACTTTTGCCAGGGTATTTAAAGACAGGAGTCAGGACGCAAGGCTGGATTTCTTTAATGGCATTAGAGAGCTAGTCCTTAAGAATACCTCTGGCCTTGGCTGGCTATTGAGATGACTTTCTAATTATTCTTCACTTCTTTTTACCTTTCCTTCAACTATCACCTTACTTTTGAATATTGCTTTCCTTCTTTTTTCTTTGTTTTTTTTTTATTCCCTGTATTCCTCATTTAGTTCATTTTTACCCCAGAATATTTTAACATTTTTTCGCTCCTTCATTCATTTTATTTGTAACATCATCACAATGTAAGCTCCTTTATAATAATATTTTCATCCTCGATAGATTTCTTTAGTTCGTATCGACTGTTCGAATATCCTTCGAAAAAAGAAGGATTTTATTGCAATAAAAAATATGTGGGAAGAGAGAAAACATTGAATGAAACATAGAAAATCTGTAAACAATTTATTAAAATTCTATTCATATTGACTTTTTATCAACACATACAAAGAAGATATAAAACCTATACACATATGTACTAGGGGAAGGCAAGAAGGATGTAATCGCTTCTAAAGATATGAAGGATTTATCGAATGGAAATACTTTATATTTTGATTTTTTTTTTGTAATTTTCTTAGGAAATATAAGGATTATACTTCAATATCTTTAAAACAGAAGCTTTGGTTCCTCTTTATATTAGAAATGCTCATTTATTTATTATGTCATGCAGTCGTTCATGCTGTACATGGCAAAAGTGACCATTATAAAGGACTTATTTTCTCTGATATTGGAAATTAATCTTTTGATATGATCTTTACAATTCTTAAATATATGTAAGGCTTACACTCAAGAACGATAACATATTGAAAAAACTAAATTCTATGTTTTGCATATTAAGAAAGTTCACCAACTACTAACAGGAGTATTAGATAAAAAAAGAGCAAGAAATTCAGTGTAATAGAAATCTATGTTTGAATCAAAGTGTACGCATAGGAAACAGTGATCGTTATACGAATAGTAATGTCAGTGCGACAAGGCTGTATTATTTTACCATTACTTTGGTGCTATCTATTCTTATTAAGAAATCACTTCTCATTGGAAATTGCATGTGATTGTTGTATTGGGTGTTGTGGCAAGGAATTTTAGCTTACTGAGTCCTTCCCCTTCTCAAGTATTAACGCTACATAAGACGTTATTAATATAACAATAGTGGATAGTCAGAATGCTTTCTGGATTGATTGCATTAAAATGATGATAATTTTTCAGTTAATTTTTACGGGGTTCCAGTCTGGACTACGCGGGTTTGTCGTCATAGTTTTTAGGCTAAGTACATAATAATAATTTATAAGCTAATTAGCGGTAATTTATGAGCCTCTTTAAGAATTTGTTTAATGAAAATTTTTAATATTTTTTACCTATTTTAAAGAGGCTGCTCTTAAAATAAATATAATGTGAGGTTTGCTTACAATATAGCAAAAATTTAAATGGGCATCTGTGCACTTAGAACGTGTCTGCCACGCCTTTAAACTCCCATATCCTCTTATGCTAAACATAAATATTTTAATTTATTTAATTGCCTCATTTCCTTTAAGGAAATTCTCTATGATACCTTTGAAAATGATTTGCTCTTTTTAACTTATTTTTTTTTGTTTAATTTTCTTTCACTTCCTTAATGCCATAATTTTTTATTGGATTGTCTAAACCAGTGTTTGAAACAATATACAGTGAGCGTCAAAAGAAACTGTACACTATAGATAAAAATCTAACAATTACCAAACTCAACTTTTACCACTTAAGGAGAGTGCTCGAAAAAATTTGACAAAATATTGAAATTTTTTGTATTTTTTTATTTCAATTTTAAAAGCTGTCAATGAAAAAAGTTTAAAATAAAAGTAACGGTAATTTATTAACGGCTATTTATTTTATTAATGTACGGTTTCTTTTGACGCTCATTGTACTGTAAAATAAGATTTTTTTAAAGAGGAATTTGTATAATTTTTCAATTTAAAAATAATTTCTTAATCATACTTGACATCATGACAGAAATATATTCAGGCATACTGTTATATATGTACATATGTATGTATGTATGTATGTATGTATGTTTGTATGTATGTTTGCATGTAAGTATGTATTCTTATTTGTATATTACATATCTACATTTCAACTTCTATTTGCAAGTGGCAGATACATTTATAACATGATACACTTTTAAAGTTTGTCGTTAGAAAAAACATGCTTTTAAATACATACGTATGTATGTATTGTCAATGTTTTCAAAAATATTTCATAGAAATATGAAAACCATGTGGTTTAAATTCAAATATAAAATAGCCATCACTATAGCTCCCTTTAGTGCAAAAACAACATCAAGAGAACAGCAATAAAATTGAAATATCACTTCCGTCTTACTGGAGGTGGTTATTTGAAAAAAAAAAAAAAAGAAAAGAATTTATTCATCAAAAATTTATTATTTTGGTTATTCTAAGAACAATTCTTTTTCCAGAAAACTCTCCTCTGAAAACCTAAACAAAACACTCTCACTCTTACTCATATTCTCATGTTACTTTTTTTATACATACGTTTCATACTAATGTGTCTACTTATCTAGACTTTGCCTTACGTATGACGGAGATGGTTGCATGTGTGTATGTCTACGAGTAAAATAAGTATGGTTTTCTATCATCATTGTCTAGTGAAAACTTTGGATGCATTCAACTTGAAATTAAATCCTATAATCTGAAAAACAATTTTGCCGTCATTCGTTTATCCACACCAGCGCAGACAGCAACAACAACAATGGGAAATAGTAGACGTAATATTAGTATAGGAAACGAAAAATAGCTGAAAACTTACTAGTCATTCAACTACCATAAGACTGTAGAAATGAAGAACTGCCGCCAAAAGAAAACATTTGCAGAAGAAATTGTAAGACAGAAATAAAGGATAACAGAGAAGTATTCAACGAAAAACGTTGTACGTTTCTTTAGGCTCTTCTGTCCTCGTTGCTGGTATTTGTTAAGTTTTCCTCAAAAACTGTTTGTTTTTTTTTGCATGGCCATCAAGAAAGTAATCGTAAATACAGTTCACAATATATTTCCCATTTATAAACCTGCTTTAACGAGGTTAAGTTAGGTTAGATAGGTTGTTAAGAAGCTTAGCTGATGAGTTCATTCGGAGGTCTTATGCTCCACTGTAATACTCTACCTCCATAGTCCAATATTATTCATCTTCCATGTGGTTCCCTTAAGGATCAACCAGTACTCCTTGGAAATCATTACAGATTCGATAATCAATTCCTGAAACATACCTGCACCGAGGTGCCTTAGTTCAGTTCCCCATTGCGCAGTATACCTAGAAATTACAGAATTAAAGATGCATTACGAAGAAGTTTTCTACCACAATATAGCGGTAAAAAGTGACTTTCGTATTCTTTTCTAGTTTCCACTTTAATTTTAATACGTATTTTAAACACATTCATTGCTGGTTTAAGCTTTGGTTATCTAGTTTTTGTTTCTATTAAAATCTCTTTTGAGATACTTATGTGGCTTAATGTGAACACTTGTTGGCTGAAATTAAAACATTAAAGCACACAAGAAATAATCACTTTTAACGTGAGCAAACAACAACCACATTTAGGTTTCATACCACGACGCATACGTTTCTATAGTGAAAAAATCTTCTGCCTTTTTTCGACAAAAACAACACCAAACCACAACAATACCACACCGCGAAACTCGTTAAATGAAAGGAATTTCAACAATCCGCCTTGTGTATACACACATATGTAGAAGCGTATGGTAAAGATAATGAGTTAAATTGTTTGTTATGCCCATGATAAAAATTATGGTTTTTTTTTTATAGGAGATTAGTTCAATGGGGACAAATAATGAACGTGTGCCATGTGTCACTGGAACGGATATGAAAAAAATAATTTTAATTTTTATTTTGGCTTTGAATACAGTTTAGAAATAGGTTTTGGTGTCAAAGCAGCATCACAAGAATGAAGTTATGGAAGTGGTGGTACAGGAACAGTATGTAACCTATCAGCGAGTGCTATGTAACCACGGGTGGTGTTCGTACCGGTAAGCTAGAAGTTGTTGATGTTTTGCATACGAAAGTTTAGTGATTTAAGTTCAATTGACTGAATTCAGCATATTTTTCAAGTGTCGAAAGAACCATAAAGAGCCTCGATTTCCTAAAAAAGCGCGAAGAATCACTTCACTTCATCTCTTTACTATTTACATCACTTGTAGTCTACCGGAAATGGAATACAACGCGCATGTGTGTCCAGTTCCCTGAAGTCAATATTTAAGCTAATCGACTGAGTACAATTGTTACTACAACGGAATGAACTCGAGTGAAATTAAATGACTTGTTTACATACAAACACTACAATTGCTTCAATTGCGCTTTTAATTAAACTTAATCACAGTAAATAAAGCACGTTTAATAATTCAACACATTATCACTAAATCTAAAACCACTTTAATATACAAACCATACGTTTACGTTAAACAGTATAAATTTTAAAGATAATATCGTTAAATAACTTAAGTTCTATTCAGTTTAATTGCTTATTATACACACACTGATTGAAAAAAAAAGTCACAGCAAAAAAGAAATTAAGTTGCAGGTATTTAAGGAAAAAGAAAAACTATTCTGTTCAATATTGTGGATATTTATTTGAGAAATAATTGAAAATGGGAAAAAAAGAATAAAAAATTTTATTTGAAGTGAAAAACATCAATAAAGCAGGATAAACAAATAGTCCAGAAGCCAGACACACAAACAGACCTTTTCAGTGTACACAAATGGGAAAGAAGTTATTTTAATAGTAAACAAACCAATACCCAATATTTATTGTAAACCCATCTATAAGGACACCACATACTATACATACATGTGTATATGCATAAATATGTGATCTCAAGTAAAAAGTAAAAAATAGTAATCAAAAAAAGATGAAAAAGAGTTTTATTTTGTTCATGTTTGACATTAAAATCACGTGCACTACTCTAGTAAATGTTACGTATTTTTTTTATCTTTATCTCTTGTTTGTAAAAAAGTAGAAAGAACATGACCACTATAGGATAGTTCACCAGATAGCCATCGATTTACATAAAATCCATCGATATTCATTACCCTACCGTATACCTATCAAATAAAATACGGCATTGTATTAAGTAGCGACTCCTGACTAAGCCGCTTAGACTTTGTACAGTTATGTCCACAATGATTAAAAAGTAATTATCACCAGAATAAGGACTGCTGCACTGTCTTTTTGACTATAAATATCTTGACTTATTGAAGTCCAAATAACTTATACGAACTCTTTATTGGAACAAGCAATATTCTCTGTCATTACGTTCGGGCTATTCGCACGGTGCCAAGTAACATCGGTAATCAATAGTTAAATATCAGCTTAATTAAGTTCCAAAATAAAAAGTTCTACTCGACTTACCTATCGCCGCTGCAGAAAATATCAGTTAAAATGAGCCACGGATATACAACTCCAGCAAGGCTATCATATTATTACGTTTTTACCTTTTAAAAACATTTGAAATATGAGCTCGTAGATTACAAATAAAAATAAAAATAAATTTGTGTTTTAATTTTAATTAAATCCTTGTATATTAATCACACAACTTTTGTGTGCCACTGTTAACAACTGATTCTAACAACAACAATTGCTTTATTTTTTATTCCTTTGTTTATGCCCTTTGCGATACGCAATAACAATTACGACACAATTGTTCTGTAGATCTTTGTAACGGAGATCTTCAAACCACGATTGGTTTTACTTCACACGCAACGCACCTTCACACAAGACTGACTGAACTTCTATTCCGACTTTGCATGCTTTGCCTTGCCTTTTATATAGCGACGTAAACAGTCTGATGAATGTTCTGGTAGGCAAAAAATTCTATGAATGTAAACATCGTTGTTGTTGTCTAGTTTGTTGCTTTTGTATCTTATTTACGTTCGTTCCTACAGAGTTGTTGTTGCTTGCCGTTAACTTGTTCATCCATTTTTCTTGTTATACTGATGTTGTTTTATCTTTGTTTATTTGTTAATCAAGCAAACAAGTCCGTTGTTTTTGTTTTTGTAGCTTTTGTTTAACATTTTAATGTTAAACGATGTTACACCATTTCCATTTTCGTAACAATATGAATGTAAATTTTGTACCTTAACCAGAAAACAATACGAACCTTCTCAAGCCGCTGCCGAAAATGGCTTCAAAATTTGAAATTAAATAATTATAATGGCTATGCATAGGTCATACACAAGGCTCCAGAGACCTATACCGACGTAAACCAAATGAATAAATCCAAGGAATAAAGTAATAAAATTATCTAAAAATAAATTATCGTTTCAAAGGAGTTGACCAGGAGTTAACGTTATACACAAAAGTAGACGTACGTTTAAGAAATTTCCAAAATTTCTGAACCAATGCAAAAGGCCTTCATTAAATCGAAGTATGATGGCAATATTCTAAATTAATTTAGATCAAGATTAATTTTAAAGAATCTAATAGCGCAAGCTATTATAACACTTTTAAACGTATGTATACTTTTATGGGCCATACTACTTTTATTATTTACCTTAATAGCTGTACTAAGTTCAATAAAAACAATCTTGTTTAAAGAAAGCTCAGACAATACGAAATATTTTCAAACGATACGATTGCATTGTCTTGAGTTTGCCTTTAAGTGCATGCGTATGAGACAATATACATACATGTGACCGCAAATTTCTGTAATAAGAAAAACCAAATATTTTTGTGTTGGTGTGGGTGCTGCCATTTTTAAAATTTATTTGTGATAGTCGGTAATACCCAGCATTAAAGCAAGGACACTAAAGAAACGACGATTGCTGCTGTAGCCACTGCAATAAAAGTTTATTTAATGACTTCAATTAAGAAAAAAAACTTTAATTAAAGATCTTGAATGTGTATGTCAGAGCCTGTGAGTAATTTGTTCTTTAAGGCTTTGTTCAAGAGTTGAATTCTAGCTGTAAAGCATACGATTTTACTTTCAGTGAATTTGGAAACTAAATCTCAGCTGCAATAATGCTTAGCATTTTAGCACTTACATATATAAGTTACTCCGTCGCCGTAGTCTAGTAGGTAGTGTGTTGGCTTATTAGACGAAAGACCAGGGTTCGAATCCCTCAGACATCAAAAACGAAATATGAAAAAAATATTTCTTCGGCGACTTCCTCTCAGCAGATTTCTGGCAAAAACTCTGAGAGTAAATAAAATTGCCATGAAAAGTTTCTCAAAAAAATCTGTCGTTCGGGGTCGACTTTAAACTGTAGGTCCTGCCACTCATGTATAAATTAAGCACACACAACATAAGTGGTGTTAGAAGCTAGGCCGTAATCCTGACTGAAGGGTTGTAATGGCCAATTATATATGTTATTATGTACTTCTCTAAGTTATTTATTTTATTTATATACTCTACCCATAGTATGTATGTGGATATTTGAGTATTTAAGATATGAATTTTTAATTCTAATCAAAAAAAAATCCAATTTAGTTAATACCATTGAAAAGAAAATGAATAGATTATGAGCACTCTCTATGAATGCACCATAAATATCAATTAATATTTTGATAATAAAGCCTATGAACATAATAGAATTTTAAGAATTCCCTACATTGTATACAAATGTATACTTTCGTATATTAAATCCTATTTATTTAAGCGTATTACGTTAGTATTGTTGCTATATTTGTTGAAATTTACTTTTTACCATAATAATAGACTTGATTTTATTGTCATCATTATTATCAACTACTTTATCATCATTATTATCAATGTAGCACACATGGTTACATACATACATAGAAGTTCATTGTATTCGTATGTATAATGATTCAACTTATTGCCTAGTTGAGGTCTTTGAAAACACAAGTTGTGTCACATGTTATAGACATGAATAGAGGATGTCAACAGCATAAATATTTAAACATTTATTGGTATGGGCATTGAGATTTAATATTAGAAGGCTGTTCAGGTAACAATTGACAAATTGAACTCAATTCGTTGCAGTTGATTAAGCTGTATACCGCAGTTCTTTCAGTTATAGACTGTATTGTGTGCTCCAATCATTGAAAGGAAAATTATACAAAGAATATGATATTTCACTAGAAAACTAACACGAATTTCTTTGCTTTTACCAAGGCTCATACGCAGTTAGAAGAACTGGCTGTCTAAATAGATGGTATAGCTTGGCATTCGTTTTTTGCGAAAAACATTTTTGATCGCATTAGTTTGCGGAGAACAACGAAATATTAACTGGCCCTTACGAGCCTCAGAAACGTTACTACTTTACCAATCAAATCTATATCACTAGCGTTGATAAGTACTTCAGTGCTATAAGAATGTTCCAGATGACAGTGAGGAAAAGTTTTAAAGTCGACTTTTAAGGCGCTTTAAGCATACTAACAATGTATATTGCAACGTCAAAGAGTTACCAGTGCTGGGTAACATTTTGTTTTATTTTATTTTAGATGAGTTCATACAATCTTAAATTAAAATCTTTATTTCTCAATATCTGTTTCTGCATACCCTAACTACTTTGCAACATGCATATTATATTTCACTGCTATATGCTACATAGTCCTTTAACACACACAATATTAAATACAATATTTATGTATGTAATGTATAAGGATTTAAATACTTTCCATTATCTTTTAAAAACAAAAACAAAAAAAGTTCTATTTAATGATCATGTTTTAAGGCTGAATCCTTATGTTGTTGCTGCTGAGTCCATTTAAGTCTCATAACAGTGTCAGTTACAATTATTACAATTGTCCTCATTGTTGTTTTTCTTTTTTTTTTTTTGCATACATTATACGAAGGTGGATTAACAAGTAATTGAATGAAACATAGGTTTTTCAATAAAAAACCAAATTATATTCCAACCTAGAGTTTTTTGAGCAACATAGACAATTTTTGCTATTTTTGCTATCCCCTCCAATATATAGGATTTCAAGGGGGCGAATTCCGTAAAAAAGGGTATTCGTAGAAATCGCTTTTTCGTTCTTTCCTCGAATCAATGCCTATAAAACACAAACTAACTGATGCAGCTAGTCAGTTAGGAGTCTAGTAGGTAGTGTGTTGGCTTATTAGACGAAAGGCTAGAGTTCGAATCCCCGGTCAGACAGCAAAAACGAAATATGAAAAAATAATTCATCGGCGACTTCCTCTCAGCAGATTTCTGGCAAAAACTCTGAGAGTAAATAAAATTGCCATGAAAAGTTTCTCAAAAAAATCTGTCGTTTGGAGTCGACTTGAAACTGTAGGTCCTGCCACTCATGTATAAAATTAACACACATGACATAAGTGGTGTGAGAAACTAGGCCGCAATCCTAACTGAAGGGATGTAATGGCCAATTATGTATGTATGTATGTATGTAACTGACGTAGTTTGATACAATTTTAACAGAAGTCGACTGACTGGCAGGTGTTTATTGATAGCATAAGTGTTGTCCTTTCAGTTAAAAGGCATGGTTTTAAGTACTACCTATCCTCGTGTATATATCTGAAAGTATTGCTTTTGAATGAGAAGATAAGCTTCATGATAGTTTGTATTGTTTGTTTTGACAGGGTGCTGACACAGTTTATTTTATGTTGAAGTGTTGATATGAGAGTAGGGTTAATAAAGAAGCAGAGACATTGCGTAGCTCACAATCTCCGACATATTACAGGGCATAGGTATTCAAATTGCCTCAGTTAATTTGTATATTTTCCACACTTATTTTAGGGAAGCTCAATCTCATTGGCAGCAGTAAGATACGCGCAAAATTGATAGATTATGTTGGACACGTATGGATAAGAATAGGTTTTTAAACCGCATGGCTATCCATCATACAATAGCGATTTTTACAGGCCTCTGCTCTTTTGGTAGGCATGCTGAAAGACTCCGCAATTCCAAAAATAATTCTGCGGTCCGAAGAGGAACAAGAGACTGTCTTTCACCTCATGTGTTAGATCCCTGTTCTGGGCAGGGAGAGACGAAGGTTTTTAATCCCTCATTTTCTGATATTTCTGACCCTCCTTTAAAATATAAAGATTGCTGCAATAGCAGTTTGAACTTGAGTTAGTTTCCTCTATGAAATGTTTGAGCTCTGTTTAGAATTGTTTGTGGTATCCAAGGGTCCGCCACCTTACTCAACCTAAGCTAGTGTTAGTAAAATACAAGTCATTCTGCAAAGGAAGTAGGCTCAAAAATCTTATGAATTTCTATTATAAAGCTCAACCTAGGTTGTATGTGTGCTAACCAAATGTGGGATGCAAACCAGGTAAAATGTGTGTATTAAGACGGCTAATGCTGCATTTTACAGTATTTTCCCTTTTACAATGCTATATGCCTATGCATTTAAAAAGGACTGTTTAACGTATTCTTGTGTATGTTACACTATGCCCATATACTATGATTTTCTCTTGCAACATTTTATTGGTTTTCATGTTTATGGTAAAACATGCAATAGTTTTCAATAACAAAAATGGTTTTGAGTTACAGAACACAGAAAAATGGTAAAACATTTGAAACTCATACTTATGTTACATGTTATGATAATAAAAGTCGAAAGTTTAAGGTCAAAGGCTATAGAGCACGAACGTAATGTTCTTGAGCTTGATAATCATAATAACAGCATAAGGATATTTGTACCTCCTAATACAACTTTTCGTTTAAATTTCAACAAGTTCCTGAAGTCCTTTTCCTCCATCACTTTCAGTAATCAGTTTTGTTAACATTTATTCCTTTTGAAACTTTTTTTTAGAAGAATGAAACCTTATAAGATTTACGTTTGCTGAAAGCGAAATTTTCGTATTTTCGAATTTTATTTTTCAATTTAAACTTTTTAACCTTGTAAACAACATTTATCATGTTGATGAGGGTTTAGAAATGATTTTCTAGCAAATTTTTCTTAAGTAGCTTTGATATGTTTACTTTACGTTTTCATATTCAAATCAAGCAATCAATCAAAACTTTTCATTATAGAAAGTTACATTGAATTTTATTGTTTATCATTCAGCAGGAAATTTGATTATGACCTTTGTGAAGAGAAAAGAAAATTAAGTAAATGCCATGTATTTGGCTAATATTTATAGGCTAATATCAGCATAAGTAATATGTACATAATTGGCCATTACAATCCTTCAGACAGGATTTCGGCCTAGGTTCTCACAGCACTTATGTTGTGTGCGCTAATTTTATACATAAGTGGCGGAACCTACAGTTTAAAGTCGACTCTGAACGACATGCAATTTTATTTACTCTCAGAGTTTTTGCAAAAAAAAAAACTGCTGAGAGGAAGCCGCCGAAGAAATATTTTTTTCATATTTCGTTTTTGATGTTTGACCGGGGCACTTTGTCTAATAAGCCAACACACTACCTACTAGACTACGGCGACTTCCAGTCATAGTGATTGTAATAGAATCTTGAAAAAAAAATCCATAAAGTCGGTCTGTAACTTGAAAAGTGCATTCGAATTTGATAGTAAATAACTGATGGTCAATCAAGTTATGACTTTAATTCTGATGGTCCCAAAAGGGGCTTTTTAATTTTGCTTAAATCTGTCGAAATATTAAAGAAAACCTGCAAATTGCGAGTTTCTTTTTGTTGATGTGAGAATTCGATTTCATTTACAATTTCGGAACAATTCTTACATTTAATTGTATACATACATACATACATACATACATAATTGGTCATTACAACCCTTGAGATACGAGCTAGCTTCTCACACCACTCATATTGTGTGCGCTAATTTTATACATGAATGGCGTGCCCTACAATTTGGAGTCGACTCCAAACGATAGATTTTTGAGAAACTTTTTCATGGCAATTTTTTTATTTACTTTTAGAGTTTTTGCCAGAAATCTGCTGAGAGGAAGTCGCCTAAGAAAATTTGTTTCATATTTCGTTTTGATGCCTGACCGACCTATGGTTGGAACCGTGGCCTTATGTCTAATAAGTCAATACACTACCTACTAGGCTACTACATTTTCGACCAAAGATTTAACCCGCACAAAAATTTGTCATAATCTTCGATTACAGCAGAATATAACAAAATTATAAACGGAAGTAAATAGAAAATCTGCTAACTTCATACAAATCAAGTAAATTCTAATCAATTATCCCCCCGTTCACTTTTATTCTCATCTCAATGAAAAATCGTATTGAAAAAAACATTAATTTTCCTTTGAATCCTGATTTGTAAGCAATTATTTCTTGTTATTTCATTTTGGACTTCTCTTTCTTTTTGGGTTCCTACTGCTGCTGCCCTTGCTAAAAATAATGATGACTTTTGATGCGGACGTTGAATTTTGATAACGAATGAAAGACACAATGAGTGAGTGAATGTAAAAAGCTTTCCTCACACAATTTCATAATTTTTTTTGCTGATGATGGCCTCAAAATTAAATGAAATCTACGTTGAATGTGAAAGGCAAAAGATGTGTCGATGTTTAATAACTCATAATTGTTGTAATTTATTTACCATAAACGATGAAATGGTAAACGTTGTAGTCTCCTCTTGCAGATGATTGTGTTTAAGGTAAATGGAAAACCGTTGTAACAGATTCTAATTTATTACTGAAAAACAAAGAAAGGTTTTATGCTGATATGAATTATTGTGATATAATATATTATTAGCATAAGGCAAGGCCTTTAGAAACTCGTGAAAGGTGTTGTTAATATTATAAATAACGGTAATGAATTGATAATTGAAAGATATTCATGCTTCAGTAGCGGTGATGGTCGATAATGAATGTTTCAACTTCGGATATATTCAGTAAATGCTTTCAAATCAATAATCTATTTAAATTGTTACTGATTTATATACAGAACTATACTTTCTTTTTATTCTGCAGGTAAATTACTGATGATTATGATTATTTTATTAAAAATATTTTTAAAATTACAGTGACTTCAATTAGAACCTTTGAAGAATATGTTGTTTACTTCGTTATCGTTGCTCATCGTTGTATAGAATTAATCTTTACCAACGTCCTTGCAACGATGAACATAAATTTAAAAAAGAAATCAAATCAAAGCCAACAAAATACACATTCATTTTAAACGTAAACGTACTAAGAAAAAAACATAAAAATTATGACAAATAGTTCTTAACATTGTTTACATTGTTTACGTGTGAGTAACAGGATAGAGAACAATATACACTGAAGTAAATAATGAATGACAATAAAGAGAATAAAAAATCGTTCGACACCTATGTTGTGGTCCATACACATACAGTTTAAATCAACATTGTATAACAGTTATGCGCTCTTATACTCTCTTTAATAGAGAAATCTAAGTATAAGATTGTAAATGTTTTTTTCTTTTGTTTGTTGCTTAGTTTATTGAAATTTAAAAGGCTATCGTAAGTTCTATACCAGAACATGACATTTGTAAATGATGGATATTCAAGCTAGAGTCAATGAAACATAGATCTAATATACAGTGAGCTTCAAAAGAAACTGTACATTAAAAATATGCATTAATAAATTACCGCTATTTTTATTTTAAAACTATTTCATTGCTAATTTTTAAAATTAAAACAAAAAAAATTACCAAAAATTTCGAAATATTGCCAATTTTTTCGTGCACTCTCCTTAAGTGTTAAAAGTTGAGTTTGATGATCTTTAGAATTTTATCCATAGTGTATAGTTTTTTTGACGCTCACTGTATGTAGATATAGTCCCTTGAAGCTCAATGCACTTATTCCTTCCAAATAATAAGTTCTGCTAAGATCATCAAAACAGGTTTGTTTGTGAGATGACTTACAAAGTGTCTAAGTTTTTTTTTACCAGCCGGTCCAATTATTAAGAGAAGTGGAAGAAAAGTTCAATTTTTATGGCTCGGATATTATAAGTTACGTCTGGCGTAAAGCTAACACGAATGGCTTAGAAAACATCTAAAAACAACTTTTAAACATGGCGGCAAAACTAAATTACAGTTAATACAGCATGAGCATAGATGGGAGACATGCCCATCCATATTTATTATTGTTTACATTTTTGATATAAAACTCTTATACTTTCGGACATTTTATATACACACACATATCCTAGCATTTCTCCATATTTTTTACTTACTTTGTTTCCTTTTCTCTCTCTCTCTCTCTCTCTCTCTCTTTCTCTATTTCTTTAATTCCCTTCTTTAAGCATTCTAACTGTTATATGAGATAAATGAATCTCTCAGTTCTCAGCATCATTCGTTTACTTTTTAAACGTTGTTTCTGCTATCATCTCTCATGGCATATAAGATGATTAATTACACCACAATGTTCTCTATTTTCTCAATCTCTTGCGTATATTAAATTGATGCTATTTCAGTTGTTTTTGTTGCTTTTCTAAAGCATAGATGGATTATTTGTACATATGTTTACAATAGTAAGGTCAGTAGTAAAATTCAATTTAAACGGCTTAAACGTTAACGCCATTTAACGGAAATAGAAAGGCGAGAAAGATTGAGAAAATATATCTTTGACGTAAAAAATGAATGGAAAAGATTTTTTCTAAAATTTTTCTTTAATCGAAGTACATTTTTTGTGCTTTAAAATAATTAAAATTTTTTGTTTGTAATCGAAAATTAAAGGGAGCCATTATCTAACCTCAATTATAGGACTTTAAAAGTGAAAGCAAATGAAAATACAAAATAAAATTGTGAAACATAAAAAATAATTTAATTTTTATAAATATTATCTATAAAGGAGTGCATATTTAAATACATATTAATAAATACTTTAACATAATATACAGTGACGTAAAAAATTAAATGACAATGTCAATAATTTTTAAAATAACTTGTAATTAATAGTGAACTTTATTGACATTTAAATATACTCTACGTGTAGTATTATTAATATAATTAAGTATTGTGAGTTCAAAATAATTTAAAATGCGTAATTAACGTAATTAACGATGAATACGTGTCACTCAATGCAAAGGTCTCAGAAAAAATATGTTTTTCGTATCCTAGTAAGTAGGATTAATAACTTTTCAACGCAAATCAAGATGTAAACTTTGTATACAAGTGGATAATGATTATGAATAAATAATAATACGAAAATTAACAATGATAATTACGTAATTATACATGCGCCTTTTAATTATTTATGAAAGAAATTAAACAAACAATAGTCCCATAGATTACAATAGTTTCATCCTTTTCGTAAATGGTATTGCTATTGCTTTGCAAGGCTTTATCCTCATTCGCATTTTCATGCATTAGCAATCGATAATCTGAGGATTATTTGGATGATATTTCAAAGAGTTTTTCTAAATATGTATGAAGATTTTTCGAACTCATCTAAAAGGACCAGGGGTGTGGCTGAGTCCACTTTTTTTTTTGACAATTCTCTTGCTCATAAACATTTCGTAAGTATTTTGATAGTCTTCTCAGTTATGTGCACTTATTATTAGGAAATTTTGTAAGGCTATTGAAGTTACTTCATTTTATAATTCGAAAACCATGATAACAATTTTTTCTTCTTCTTTCGAATGCAAGCAAGCCTGCACGGCTCGAACTTGTTGTCAAACTGATTTAAGACTAGACCATACCAATTATTTATTCACGTTTTATTTCATTATTTCTTGAATTTGTTTAATACTTCGTTGTATTTTTATAAATGACTGTACATAGTATTGTTATTTGCTTTTCAATTTTGCGAATTGGTTTGAAATAAAATAATTTTTTTTATTAAAAATAAACAATTAATGTGCAGGAATAAAAACTGAAAAAAAAAAAATAAAATTTATTTGTTTAATCTCTGTATTTCAGTAAATAAAAGTAAAAAAAAAACTAGTATACACTGTCCTTGTATTGACAATGGAAAAATAAATAAAAATAATTTAATCATACCATATGCACAAACATATAATAAATAAAAGACTAATAAATTCAATCAATTAATAAAAAAAAGGAACAAATAAAGTAAATAACTACGTTATTATAATTACAGAGAGTTGATGTCAAATTCAACGAATTTCAAACCAAGCGTATTAATGGCATTGGCTTCAATTATATGGTTAAAGAATTGATTATGGAACATTAAATCAATGCGAATACCCCTTACAACAAATTTTCACATCTACAGTGAGCGTCAAAAGAAAATTTTCACTATGAATAAAATTCAAACAATCACCAAACTTAACTTTTAACACTAGAGGAGAGTGCCCGAAAATATATGACATTCTTTCGAAATTTTTTCTTTTTCTTTGTTTCAATTTTAAAAACTGGCAATGAAAAAATTTTGAAATAAAAATAACGGTGATTTATTAATGTATATTTTTTAATGTACACTTTCTTTTGCCGCTCACTGTATATACAAAAAAAAAATAATTTCAGCAGTAACATTATTCACAGTCATGACTAAAGAAGATGAAACAGTCGTAAATCTTGTTTTTCCAGTTTAAAATATTCCCAGATAAAAAGGAAAATAAAATATGTTGAAAAGGATTTTGGATAAGGATTTCTTGTTGCGTTTTTAATTTTTTTTAATTACTTCCATGAAGGTAAGGTTTTCATATACTTATGCCTAATATTGCAACTGATTATACGTGAAGTATATGTAATACAGCGCTTCACACCTCGAAGAAATTAGGCAAAGTCATTAGAACTGTTATCTTAGACTGGAGACCTCAAACTCGAAGATGAGTTGGAAGTTCCGCACTAAAGAAGAATATTTTTCTTAATTGGATGGTTGAAACGCATTAAATAACTACTGATGGAATTGGACGAAAAATCTTGGTGATTTTTTGTGTTGAACCTCCTGGAGTTTGCGCGATTATTAAAATTTGATCTTGTGTTGTCATAGTGGAACATAACGTCCTTTCTTTTGATCTATCTTTTCCGTTTCCATTAAAATTTTTGCTTAAAGCTCTTTAATTATTGTAAATAGCGATTAAAATCATACGATGTGTATTTTTTGATGCATATAAGCGTCATCGTCATAGGTTACATAGATGGGGCCCTGTAAAGAGGCGTGTGGACAAGATATAAACGAAAAATATTCTGAATTATCTTCTACCACAAACAATTATGGAAGCAAAAGCGTTCTCAGTAGCCCGCGTAACGAAGTCATAAATGAATGCCGGGTATATACGACATCAGTTCTGTGGACTAATAAGTGGCTGTCGTATTTACACAACGTTAGTCGCTTGTTGTTGACTGTCGTGTATATATGGAACCCGTTGTTAGGGTTAAGTTTTGGTTGAAGCCTATGGAATCTACTATATTTGGTCTTATGAGTCAAACATACTTGGCTTAAATAGAAAACACTTCAACTTTTATTTCTATTTTAGAAAATATCACAATTTTTAAACAGTATTACGACGATTAAAATGTTACACTCCTTTCCTCTTATAAAAACCAATCATATTTTACAAATTTACGAAAAAAATTGTTTTAAATCCTGAAGGAAATACGTAGTAATCTATGTGCCAGACAATATGTATTCAGAAAAGTTATGATAACAACGTAAAACAAAAACCAGAAGTCAAAAGTTTTACAAAACTTTTGCCACAGTAAAGATCAATTAAAACCATGAGGTTTGAAAATGTCTGCTGCATATTAAGAGAAATTTAAACAAAAAAGTATGAAATAAAATAAAAATTATTGCTAAAAAAAGTAAAATATGTTGAAAAGTATGAATGAATTAGAAATATTAAAAATAAAAAAAAATTAAGTTTTTTAAATGTTAGTTAATTCATGCATAGAATTAATAACAATTTCAGGCTTATAAACTTACTTCCCCCTACTTGTTTTAAATTTTTGCAATAAAATTTTTCTTTTTTTTTGAATTTTTAGATAAAAAGAAACACAATTGAGGTTTTCTTTAAATAAATGCAAAAAATAAGAAAAAAAAAAAGAAAAAGAGAACAAAAATTGAAAGAAAAACATTTCTATGCAAATATTTGCCTACACAATGCCTCGCTCACATTGTCGTTTACTTACAACCACTTGTGTTTTAGTTACACCTCCGTATGTATCTCTGTATGTGTTGTTAAAACCGACATGTTTTATTCCTTCCCACAAGTTCCATACTCACTTATTTCTGTACTAAATGGCATTTTAACTTTTTAGTACAAGTATCACTCGAGTGTGGCGTTGTGTTGTCTTGTGTTTCCATTATTCTAAATTTTTCTATCATATTTCGCTTACATTTTCCTGTGTAAGTGGATATGGCCAGGAGGGAATACAATTCCATTCTATTTCGGTTTTGTTTTTTAAGTCTGGTTTTTTAACAACAAAATGTTGTAAATAAACAATTAGAATTATACACAGTCGGATAGGTAGTACTGTTGTCTGATTGTAACGGTAGCAAAACATCATACTTGTGTAACCAAATATGAGTAGTGTATGGGGTTGGGTCCTTCGCTTACAATGAGTGCAATATTGTAAATTAGACAGAAAAAGTTGGTTGCATATGTTGTTCATTAACATTGTTCTAAAACCAGACATTGTCAAAAATAACAATCAAGGATTTATTTTAAAAAATTGTAAAAAATCTCTAAAAATTGTAAAAAAGAAACCAAAAAAAAAAAAAATTCAAAAATTCTTAATTTCAATATTCGCTCGAATTACTCTAAACACTGCAGTAAAAAATGTATGTGACTTAAATAAGTCTTGACTGAAATTGAGAACTTTACCTATTGTTATTAGGGCCAATACCGTTCTGTGTGTAGGTGGCGGATATTTGTAAAGCTATACTAAACCGAATATAAGATAAGCCAATGCCATTAAAATACCATTTTGTTGGAAACTTACAATAAGAGGAGAGATGAGTTAGGCATCAAACTATCCATTAATAACCAGAGGTTTGTGACCGTACTTTTTGAGACAGGGCATTATATGAATCTGAGTGCACTTATTTAGAATGGCGGTTGTTTCAAGCCCAACATGTGGATTCTTTAACGATAAAAATGAATCATTGGAACACAATCTTCGAACTTGTAGGGCATTATTGTAACTCAGATGTTAGACAGGGAATTGCCATTGTTGACACCAAGCAATTTTCTGCAGTTTGTCTGGGCAATAGGCTCGGAAAAGGCACACACGTTAAATACTTCTCATTATTCTTTGTACGATATACATACATATATAAGTACTGTACCCACTTGAATAAAATCCATCAAAATGTGTTCTACTTACGGTATATGAAATGAAATAACAGTCATTATTTTGCAGTAAATCTAATGGCGCATGGCGACACATAAGATTTAACTGATTAAGTTTGCATATGTGTTGGTATTATTGTACCTTCAAACTTCATTGCGTTGTTGTTGTGAAGACGTATGCAACTCATGTAGTAAAACTCAAAAGCATTTTGATATTCTTGAAACTCATCTCGACCTATACATTACTAACACATTAACAAAAAAGGCGTGCTTCATCTATTATTTGATGTTTGGCCGGGCAACTTAAGTTGTTATTGTTTCTTTGGTAGATTATTATGGTTTTTATTTTTATATTTTTTGTAATTCAAATTGTTATTTATTTATTGAATTT
>QOCX01000286.1:1590-15178 GCA_005959815.1 Sarcophaga bullata | reverse complement strand
AATCGAAATTAAAACTTCGCAGTTTGAATCTCAATCTATACTTGAAGTGGCCTGTTCAAAATTGCCATCTGATATAGAACACATCAAGTTCCTATTATAATGAAAGTAGAAGGACGAAAATAGAGATGAATTAAGCACACTGTGAGGAAACCAGATGAAGATGCAGAAAAACTTAGAAATTAGAAGGCCGGACAGAAAGCCTTGCCCATAGGATGACTTGGAGAACCTTATTAAAGCCTTTACTTGATCGAACGCGTGTAGAAAAATATGCAATTTTTATAATCTTTTGAATGTATTTTATTGGCTTCAAACATTGGGAATACTAAATACATATACTACTTGCATATACAATTTAAGGTATAATAAGAAAATTAAATCGAACTACTATTTTTTAAGCAATATTGAATTAACAAGTAAGTTTGTTTTTTTCAGCGTTGTTCAGCAGTTATAGACATCAGTCTTTGGTTAGTTTGAAGGGAATTACGTTCTATGAGGACAATATCAGATCATACACATACTAGTAACTCACATGCAGCTACAGAACCATTGCTTGAAGGCTTTTATTCGTGTATCTTTGAGCCTTGTTTACCACAAAGCCAAGGTTTTTGGTGAAGCCATATTATAGAGGATTTTACTTGAAAAGAAGTTTATGAAGATTATCCAAATAATTAATTCACCAACAGAATTAAAATATATTAACGAGCTAAACAAGGTTTATTTAAACTAATTGCAATTTTTTTAATTACAAATCAATTCAATTTAAATAATTTCTTTGTTTTTTGGTTTTTAAGATTTGTTTTAATTTGAAAATGAAAATACAATAAATAAAAGTCATGCAATAAAATAAATAAAGCCGCCTCAAGAAACTTTTTCTTACTTTTTAAAGCTTTAAAGGAAATAAGAAAATTACTTCCACTAGATGTATGCAAATTCTATGCCACACACTCGCATTAAGACACATTAAAAGTAAGTTTTAAAAACATTTCCTTAATATAAACACCAAAAAAAGAAAGAAAAAAAAGAACAAGTGCCGTTAGAACTTTATATTAAAAAAAAACTTTTCATTTAAATTTTTCTCTTTCTTCCTGTAATCCATTCATCACAATATTTTCTTTTGTCTTCTGTTGCTTTCTTAATTTCTCATTAAGAAAATCACGCATCTCATGAAATTATCTTCACATCAGAGAAGCATGATGAATATCACAATAATGAACAATTTTTTGAAAAGTTCGGAAAAACGTGTTTTGAGAATGAAAAAGTTTTTTCAAATCAAATTTAAACTTCTGGGGGAGTGTGTTTTCGATCAAAAAATATTACAGATAAGTATGCAGAAAAACCTATGCTGTGAATAAATTGACAAAAAGAATAAACTAAAGGAGGAAATTTTTTTTTTTTTTTTTTTTTTTTTTTTTTTTTTGTAATTAAAAGTCAAATAAATTATGCTATCTATTGTTTTACAATATTAAATACAATAATTGAGTAATTAGGAAACATGTTTAACAAATTTTTGAAAATTGTTTGTTAACAATTAATTTTCCTGTCAGTAACGCTAATAATGGCAATAAATTTTTTATAAACAAAACTAAATATTAATTTATGACACTAATTAATTGAAATTGTATTCATTTTGCAAGTATTTTAACATTTTTCAAACAATCGCAGTTATTTTAATTATTTTAAGAACAATTTTTATGGAATGCAATTTAAATTCATAAAATGCAACAAATAGTAGGCGATTATTAATTTAATTTTCGAATTCCACGAAATTAGGACAAGATAAAGATATATCCCTACCAATATTGTCAATTTGAAAAATTCTCCAGTGGATTGTGGGTGTCCTTTACATATTTCCTTTTCTTACTGTTTTTAGGTCCATTACAACTTCCCTTTACTAAAGGGTGAATTTTAACGGGCAGATAATTTTTCATTATTATAAGTGGACAATAAGGAAGAACTGAGCATTAAGCTAAAGGGAAGTGCATCCACCCTGTAACTTAAGATGAAGTTAAGTTTATGTTTGAACTTGCCATATTACATATTATTTTAAATATGTCAACTTCAAATATAAACAAAATGAGCAAATACACACTACGTTTTAAAAAATTTTTGTTTAGTTTGGCAAATGTTATCGACATTGCTCCGGCACTGCCATATTTATGAAAACATTAGCTTTGTTTTATCATAAGTTTATAATAACTAAAAGAGATTAAAGGTGACTTTAAAGTTCACTTTAGATAAAGTTGGATTTTACTAAATCTAACTTTAATGGTAAGTTGTAACAAGGCTCTTAATTGGAAAAGAGATTAAAGGTGATTTTAAAGTTCACTTTAGCTAAAGTTAGATTTAGTAATGGCAAGTTGTAGTAAAGGCCCTTAACTGGAAAAGAGGTTAAAGGTGACTTTAAAGTTTACTTTAGCTAAAGTTAACTTTTACTAAATCTAACTTTAATGGTAAGTTAAAATAAAGGCTCGTAATTGGAGAAGTTGTTTGAATGATGTCAATTCGAACACAATGTCAGACAAAAATGTGAAAAAAAGCATTAAAAGCGGACTTTAATCGAACGTCATAAGCATGTTATGCAATGATATGAGACGTAAATGAAGTCAAAACCCCACCATTAATGGCAGGTTTTTGTATAACCAGATTTGCCTAAATGTTTTAAGGTTGTGTAGGTTAACGTTTGTTTTCAATTTTCCTTTTTCAATTTAAAAGAAATAAAAAATTAAAAAAAATTCTTTAAAATTTATGAAATTTTTTTTTCAAATGCGCAAAATTTGCGAAAATTAATTGGAATGCATTTACGCCACAAAACAACAGCCTGTCAGCCAAACAAAACGAGAAAAAATTTCTCTTGTTTTAGAATTTGTTGTTTGTAAAACAATAATAAAGTAAGCAATTACGACTGAACCACTAGCACCACCACTTGCATTCAACATTAACACCATTCATGCACAAAATTGTGTCATGATACAATTGGGAAAAAGGCAACAACAACAAAAATTTATAAAATATTCATTTATTCTATTTATTTCGGTGTTGAAAAACAACGTGAAGAGTAGAATATAAAAAGAAAAACTAGAAAAAATCAACAACAGCAATACCCATTTCATTTCTTACATAGTAAAGCTTGAAATAAAAACGTAAAAGTACTTTTCAAAAAGTACCACAATAAAATTATTTGCACAAGAATTTTTTAAACATTTTGGAAAATTATAAACTATTGTTGCTTTGTTGCCTTGTTGCTTTGTTGCCTTGTCTACCTTTTCTTTACTTTTATTTCTTTCAAAACTTTACTTGTTGGTTTGACTTTGTCGTCCAGCGTAAATCGTTTGTTAAGTTTAAAAATTTCCAAACCAGAAAAATCAACCATAAAATGGTGAAAGTTTGGAAGCAAAAATTTTCTCATATCTCCGGGGGCTTTGCCATACAAAACTACAGAGCAAGATTAAGGTACATTAGGGTGGAGTTAAGTTTAATAAGAAATGACAGCGGAAACACTATTCGCGTTTGTTTGTGATATGAATGTACAGACATCAACAAGGCGTCCAGAATGTCAGACAGCTTCTATGCTTGTACGACCATAATGAAATTCATTGAACCATTGAAATTAATAGCATGGAGTCTCTGTAATATTTATCAAAGTTAGAAATAATAATTCTTAATGAATACATGACATTAAATTTTTTCAGTTTATTCACAAATCACGGGTTTGTATGTCATTAATGGCAGTTAACCTCAAAATAAATGAAACAGATTTTGAAATGTTTACAATAGTCAATTGACAGTTGCTTGTTGAAAGCTACAATAGTGCCCTAATAGTCATGAAATTTTAAAATGTCAAGCACTTAATGATCTACATAACATAATTGATTATTACAACCCCATGTGACCATATACATGAGTGGCGGGAACTACAGCTTAAAGTCGTTTCTGAAAGACAGATTTTTCGAGAAACTTTGCATGGCAATTTTATTGACTTCCAGAGTTTTGGCCAGAAATCTGCTGAGAGAAAGTCAACGAAGAAATTTTTTCCATACTTCGTTCAATTCGATAAGTTTAACCTAGTGTTTGAACCGTTGCTCCACGTCTAATAGGCCTACACACTACTTACTAGACTATGCCGACTTCAAATGGACAAAAATCTGTCTTGAACATTGCAGACGATAGCAAATCCTCGATTGATATGAAGTATAAGATCTTTGAATTTAATTCCTTAAAATATGCCACCCTACTAAAAATGCTTATGAAAATATACTGCAAAAGCAACATTAAAAGAGGAACTTTTTGTTCTATTAATGCCTTCAAGATAGTGTGCATGGCATAATTAAATTTGCTACAATATACTATTTATAGTATAAAAAAACTACTATTGCAACTACTAATGTCGCGGCACAGGAGACAGAATAGTCGAGTCATGAAGGAACTAAAAATATTAAATGTAGAGCTAGGTCTCTTGGTTATGTGTTCAGTTTGGAACTTAATGCTATGCCAAGACGGAAAAACGTTAACGTTGTTGATTAGTTTTTAGTTTATTCTGATGCATACAATCTGAACAATATTGAATGAACGAATTCGTTTATTTACAAAAATTTTGTAATACTTTATTCTGAATGGTAATAAAAATTTGCAATTAATATTTCTGGAAAATCAAGATCGATTTTAAGACAATTGTAACTGGCAGAAAGCAACTACACATAGAGGGAGGCAAAAGGATAAGGCCATTAACAAAAATTTTGAGTTAATACCGGCCTAAATAAACCCCATAAACCTTATGAGAGTATATTAATTGACAAAGAATTGCAGTTTCCCGTTTAAAAGTTGTGTATGTATTGGGTATTGGATATTTAAACAATAACGTTAAATATTTATTCACTCTTGGAACTAAAAATATTAAATGTAGAGCTAGGTCTCTTGTTATGTGTTCAGTTTGGAACTTAATGCTATCCAAGACGGAAAAACGTTAACGTTGTTGATTAGTTTTTAGTTTATCTGATGCATACAATCTGAACAATATTGAATGAACGAATTCGTTATTTACAAAATTTTGTAATACTTTATTCTGAATGGTAAAAAAATTTGCAATTAATATTTCTGGAAATCAAGATCGATTTTAAGACAATGTAACTGGCAGGAAGCAACTAACACATAGAGGGAGGCAAAAGGATAAGGCCAGTTAACAAAAATTTTTAGTTAATACCGGCCTAAATAAACCCCATAAACTTATGAGAGTATATTAATTGACAAAGAATTGCAGTTTCCCGTTTAAAAGTTGTGTATGTAGTTGGGTATTTGGAATATTTAAACAATAACGTTAAATATTTATTCAACTACTTCCAATACTATTCGCTACTACTATTGCATACAAAATTGCTAAACAACCGCAGGCATTTAGTCAATAGACTTTTCATTCTATTTTCAGCTTACTTTTCTTTCGCCCTGCTTTGTTATTCATGTATTTTACGTTTAGTGTTGGTCTATTGAAATAGCAAAAAAAATTTCCATTTTATGATTGTTAGCTATGCTTTTAACGAGGGCTAATTGATAATGAAGCAAAAATGGTTTTAGTTAGACTTTATTCTATTATAAAAGGGCACTTTTTGGGCCGTATCTTTCATCACTTATTTTCTTAAAATCGCTGCATTAAATACCGACGACTATAAAATGAAGAATTTAAATTAATTCCAGAACCACTCTCGCATTTTTCTTTTGATACTTTAGAATATACAAGCCTGTGTTTTATAGTGTCTTATTATACTTCTTTCTTCACTTATGTCAAATGTCTGATGTAACTTATTGTTATGTCTACTGTAAGTAAAGCTGGATTCACCCATGGTTTCGGAACAAAATTTTTGTTCTGAAACAATTTTTTTTTATGGAGTTTGAGTTTCTCTTTTTGAGGAGAGAGAGAGGAAGAGAGTAAATTTTGTCGGAACATTTCAGCTTGAATTGGTTTAATTTTAATTTTTGTTCCGAAACAATTGGAGAGTGCTGCCAGATACTTCATTTTATACGCAAAATTGAACTGAGGCTCCACAATTATATATATTATATTATACATATCGTATATGTATAAAAAAATAGAGCATTTGTTTCTTTTGTTTATTAATGTTTTACTCGGTGGTTAATGTGTTACTCGGTGGTTAATTTTGTTTTCATTATTATTAAAAAATAATTAAAAATATTAAATAATATTAAAAGATAGAATGCTACTGTGCTGCCTAATAGTAAAACTAACACGTCGTTTACAAAAATATTTCATATGTAGCCTTGTTTTCCCGGAACAATTGTTCGAAGTGGGTGAATCGTTTCAGAACAATCTCTCAAAACTAAAATTGTTTCAGAACAAAAATTTGTTCCGAAACCATGGGTGAATCCAGCTTAAGTGTTCTTTTCTTTTCCTACATTGTGATCTCAATTTTTTTTTTCTTGTTTTTACTATTTCCTGTCTTGTCTCTACTTTAATAACTTTCGAAATTCAAGTATGTTGCTACTGTCTCCAGGAGCATTGTTTGTGTGCGTACATATTGGTGACACACCAAAGTGTACCATTATTCATTGATATTCTTTAAAGGAAGTTATTAGAAGGAAAAGTTTAGGTGGTGATAGGTTAGTTATTGCGATAGCAAAAGAGAGTTTTTAATAAATGCAGCACAGAGTTAATGATATCGAAAGCATATTAAAGTTAAAGCTTGTGTTGTCGAATGACAGACTATATTTAAGATATGCTTTGGATTGATATCCTACTAGTAAGTCTGTGTAAGCAACTTTTCCTTGGCTATTTGAATTTAAGTTCATACATACATAATTGGGGCCATTACAACCCTTCAGTCAGGATTACGACCTAGCTTCTCACACCACTTATGTTGTGTGTGTTAATTTTTATACATGAGTGGCGGGACCTACAGTTTAAAATCGACTCCGAATGACATATTTTTTTGAGAAGCTTTTAATGGCAATTTTATTTACTCTCAGAGTTTTTTCCAGAAATCTGCTCAGAGGAAGTCGCCGAAGAAATATTTTTTTTTATATTTTGTTTTTGATGACTGACCGGGGATTCGAACCCTGGCCTTTCGTCTAATAAGCCAACACACTACCTACTAGACTACGGCGACCACTGAATTTAAGTTCTATAATCCCTATTAACTTGATCTGAGTTATTACTAGCAGGCTTTACCCTAGAGATGATTGATATTAGATTGGTAAAGGGTGGTCCGCAAAGCTGTAAAACCAAAGGGAACCTTTTTATTTCCGATTTTTTTTTTTTTTCATTCTATGAAGTCATATGACATTTGCTCTGTTATCGTTTAAAACTGTTGTATCGTTTTTAATGACAATAAAAAGTTTTTTACTCACAAACTCGCATATAAATAATTGAAAAAAAGCTTTTTACAAAATTTTTTTTATTTTAATAATAATAATAACAATCATAACAAAACCAAAAGTATAATAATAACATTCAACATTCAACATTTTTCCAATGTTGTGGTGGCTACAAATGCAGTTGCAAGGGGAACAATTACTAGAAAAGAAAAAACTTCTAACGAATGCATGAGAAAAATCGTTGGAAAAAAACTACGCAAAAGTTTATTGCAACAACGGAAAAACAGTAAGTTTTGCTGTAGAAAAAAAAAGAGAATCAAAACACATGCTCACCACATACTTACATAGTACATAAGCATATAAATAAATGTTTATGCAACCACATACATACATACAAGGAGATACATTTTAATGTTCATGTTAACCTTGCAACAAATTTATTACACACACATACACATATATACATACGTAATATATGAAAATAAATGTACTGTATAACTGAAAAGTAATATAAATATTTAGAAGAAGAGGAAATACAGTAGGTAATAGAAGTAATTGGTCATTGGAAAAAAATAAAAAACAGAA
Source organism: Sarcophaga bullata (assembly GCA_005959815.1). NCBI lineage: Eukaryota > Metazoa > Arthropoda > Insecta > Diptera > Sarcophagidae > Sarcophaga > Sarcophaga bullata. Next base: position 7,273 of record QOCX01000286.1, on the reverse strand, counting down.
AAAAAAATGAAAAAAAATAGAGACTGATTGAGCGTAACTTTAAATCTAAATAGCCTTTAACTTAAGCAAGTTCTACAGAATTTAATATACTAACATAAGCTATTCCTCTTATGAATAAAATTCCTGCTTTAAAATCCTTCTTATTTTCCCAGTTGGTGCATAACTTTTATCTCCCACTGTAATCTCTAACAGACATTAAGGATTTTAATTTTTCTCTCGTATTTTTACTTAAAAATGATTATTATTGTTGTGTTATAAACTTTCTTTCTTTCTTTCAACACTGTTTTGTTACAGTTTCTATGTAAATTTACATGAAAAATAAAGTCAAATTTGTTTTGATTTGTCTGTTTCCGTTCTTTTTTAAAATGCATGCAAAGGAAAGTAAAACAATTCTTTTTTCTTTTTTTTTTTGCATGAAATATAAATAAAAGACATTTAAAATTAGTTGGAAGTAAATGTAAGAAGTAAGTATGTATGAAAGTGAAATTAAAAATGCAGTCGTGCTGTATGAAAGGAAAACAAATTAAAATAAACTGTGCCAACATAGAGCTGTAATTACATAGAACTTTAATGCAATACAAAAAAAAAAAACAAAATATTATAAATATTATGAAATATATTTAAATAAAAATTAAATAATAATAAAGAAAATTAATTAAAATAATTTAAAACAATTTTTTTTTTGGATCTCAAAACCTTATCTTTTAAGCTCTAAATAGCATCGAATTAAATATTAAGTATACGCCACATGTGCATGAAAATTATAATTTCTTATTCCTACCATAAATTCTTTATGATTTATGCTTTCCATAATATAAATAAAATTTTAAGCTTTTTAAAACATAAGAAAATACTTGCGGAATAATATGGTATACCCCGGGAAATCTTTCCTGCCATAACAAAGCATATTTAACGTTTGTATTTACAAATTCCATTTAATCTTAGAAATTCCTGCACATACTTTTAGTAAATATGTTGTATTTAGGTTTAGATTTTATTATAAATAATATGTTAACGGTAAATTTACTTCAATTTTATAAATAAAAAAACTCATCCTTACATCCTTATTCTTGTATAATAAAACATTTTCCTGTTAATATACAGAGACAAAGAGAATTTAATAAAAAAAAAATTGTGTTAATTTTTCTTTCCTATGCCTGTTCCAGTGGTAAAAAATAGGATTTTTATGGATATGCTATAAAAAATTAATGACTCTTTTGTTCTTCTGCCTGTTCTATACATTTTTTAACTTGAGTAGTAACGGGTTAAAACAATAAAAAATATCCCGTGATTTAGAAAAGTCTTTGTTAAAGTACAGTATAGTTATAGAATGATAGTGCAGTGCGTCTCCACTTGTCGTGTGATGCATTTTCATTACTTTTTTATAGAAACTTTCACATAAACTTGCTAATAAAGTTCAACAAACATGATTATGAGAGAGATCATCCTTAAATATTTATAATTGGGAGGGAATTTCATATTAAAAGAGATTAAAAATAATGTTGATCAATACTTTGATCAGTTGGCTAGAAACTCGTTTACATTTTTACTTGTTTGGATAATCTGCTTCTAACATACGATATTTTTAATTTTGTCACAAATATTTCATTTTTTTTTAACAAGTCGTGACACATATTTTAAAAATGTTCATTCAATTTTTTTTTTTTTTCAAATAAGAAGTCATCCTATCATAGCACAATATGATAGAAATAATGGAGGAAAATAGAAAGTAAAAGTAATAAAAAAAATATTCATTATTTCTAAAGGTCGTGGTTATAAATTCAGTTGAAAAGAGTAAAAAAATTACTAGAGATTCACTTTTAATGAATGCAAGAGCAAAATTGTAAACAACAAATGGAAAAAAGTTCATGACAGCAACTGCAAAACAGCAATTTTTGCCGAAGAGGCAGGAAAAATCATTTGCACTCATGTACTCTTACAAATATATAGTGAGCGTTAAAAATAAACTGTACTCAAAAAAACCTACTCAACTTTTAGCACTTAAGGAGAGTGCCCGAAAAAATTTAGAATTTTTTTGTTCAATTCTAAAAACTGGCAATGAAACAATTTTTATATAAAAATAACGGTAATTTATTAATGCATATTTTTTAACCTAAAGTTTCTTTTGACGCTCACTGTAGAAATGAATATTTGTGCAACCACAGACATAGAAATACATTTTAATGTTCATGTTAATACTGCAACAAATTTATGACAGTCACATAATTATGAAAATAAATGCTTCGTATGACTGCAAGGTATCGTAAACATTTAATGAAGAAAGTACGGTAGATAGCCAAAGTCATAGGTCACTGTAAATGAATTCGTTTTAAAACATTTGAAAGTGTTCTAATTAAATATGATAATAAATATGATAACAAATTAAACGTCTAATTAAGTGTTAAGTGAATAACTTTTCAATGAAATAGTTCAATAGAAAAATGAAAAGTACTGGCATCATACTTTCACGAATGTTAGGTCAGAACTAGGAGTCGCCATAGCTTAGTAGGTAGTGTATTTGCTTTTTAGAGTTGAGGCCACGGTACAAACCTCAGGCAGACATTTCGATCAAAACGAAATATGAAAAAAATATTTCTTCTGGCAAAAAACTCTGAGAATAAATAAAAGTGCCATGAAAAAGTTTCTCAAAAGTCTGTCGCTCGAAATCGACTTTAAACTAAAGGTTCTGCAGCTCTTGTATAAAATTAACGCACACAACGTAAGTGGTGTAAGAATCATAATCCTGACACAAGAGTTGTAATGACCGATTATGTATGAACTTTGTAATCCTGCCGTGCGTCTATCGCCTCCGAACGATAGATTTTTGAGGAACTTTTCATGGCACTTTTATTTAATCTCTGCTGAGAGTTAGTCGCCTGACCTGGGGTTTGAACCTACTAGACTAAGGCGATTTGCAAGGCAGGATTAATAAATAGAAACTCAATTATACTTTTTTAAATCGAAAAGCTTTTTATGTTTCTTTCTTTAAAGTAGTAAGTTTTTGTTGACATGTGATGTGATGCTGATTTTTGAGGTTTTATGCAAGTGCCGCGCGTGCTTTTTCATTTTTTTTATTAGAAAGCGTTCATGTAGAATAATGTTTAAGTTTAAATGGCAAAAGTATTTCTAGTTGTTCTCCTTTTAATTTTCTAGAAATTTTGAAATAATTTTAGAATATATTTTTGTATTAAAAAATTCTACAAAAAAAAACACTGCTTCGTTCACGGGTGTCACAGAATATCCTCTTGGTTGAAATTAAATCCACAATGTGGCACATCCACACCATACCTTCCTCTTAAGGAGAAACAGCAAAAAAGGAAAAGGCAATAAATTTGAAATAAAACTTCCGTCATTTTGACATAGTGTTGGTTGGAGAAATTATAAAATAAAAAACGAAAAAAATGTTAGAAAATTTAAAAAACTGTCACCAAATAGAAGAAATTGTAATTCAATTGAGTTTGATAAAAATTTATAAATTTATGTCAAATTATGAAAATCTCATCAAAAGATTGGAAGTGTTGTATGATGTCCGGAGAAGGGTTAGCAATGAAATTGTGTCCATGAAAGTTATGTCTTAACTTTGTTTAAATTTAGTGAAAATTCGTTTTAAATAAGCAATATGCTCTCTCATTCCACCGTGAATAAATTAATTTTATTTAAATTTTTGTAATATTGTGCTGAAGTTTATGACAACCTTTGACCTCAGCTGCCATATAAAGGCTTACCTAAGCAATAAAAAAAGTTAGAATCTGTAATCAATCGAATAGCAAGAATCCACTTCAAACTGGATCAGCAATTAAAACCAAAATGTTTGCTAAACATTGGATTATTTAAAGATAACTTAACGACAGAGCCCTAATTGTTATGCTGAAGAATTGGCCATTGCCGATACTGAGCTCGTAATCTGTTACACGTTGCAGAGCACAGGCGTTCCAGTTGCTTCAGTTGAACAGTATTTTCTGAAATTTTTCAGGGTATTTTACTTCACTGGCAGCTTTAAGGTATGTGCAATTGAATAAGAAATTGACCGATTTTCCTTTCTCTTTATTGGGGTTATCGCCGACGTATTGAAAGGCATGCCAATAAACTTGGCATTTCCTCAAATGTCATCTTTAACTGAATGTTGTTGCTATTTTAAAGGGGCCTTCCTTAAATTCCTTAAAGTAGACGTACAGTGAGAGTTAAAGGATACTGTACACTATGGATAAAATTCTAACAATCATCAAATTTTAGCACTTAAAGAGAGTGCCCGAAAAAAGTTTGACAATATTTTGAAATTTTTTGTAATTTTTTTTTTTGTTTCAATTTTAAAAACTGGCAATGAAACAATTTTAAAATAAAAATAACGGTAATTTATGAGTGAATATATATTTTTAATTTACACTTTCTTTTAACGCTCATTGTAGATTGCAAATAATTTGTACCGTAATTTTAGTAAATTTGCAATCCCTACAATTTAAAATTTTAAAATCTGAGTCAAGGATTAATGAACGTGACGAGAACACTACACTAAAAATTTACCCAGCGATGTACCAGATTATGTAACGTTTTAAACGTTAAGTCATTTAAATACTAAAAAAAGGGAATTTTATTTTGTATTATTACTCTGTATTATTCAGAAAAATCTAAAAAGAAAAATTAAACACAACTCCTTACGTTTAGTTAAATGAAAATAAGTCATGCTTTCTTAAACTTTTTTTTATTTGAATGAGAATTGACAGAAGGGAAACAAATCGATGAACATTTTTTATCTAAAACGCAAAAAAAGAACCTCAATAAAGTCGAAACAAACAAGCAGTCAAATGGACAGACAAATAAACAAACAAACAAACATTTGTAGAGAAAACAAATGACAAGAAGTTATTCCAATCGTAACATCCATTTGTATACACAGACACATACTCTTAAAGACATACTTCCGTAAGGACACTAACACATCTGTGCTGGAAAACATTTACCGGTGAAAGAAAGACAGGATGAAGAAGAAATCTAATTTTTTTTCAGTTCTTGACATAGAAACACGTTCATATAGCTTACATATGTTGCATATGCGTACGTATTATTACTTTCTCTATTCATTCATATAAGCATTGTTGAACAAAAAAATTCAATTGAGTAGTATGAGTGGGCGTTTCTACATCAATAACATCCTCATGTAACTTATCTTTAACGATATGACTGAAGAATTTCGTTGAGTTAGGCTGTGTTACTCAAGATAATAAGAACGTATAGCAAATTCTCTCTTTTGTAACATCTGAAGCCAATAAAACTAGCTGTTAGAGTTTTACAATCCCTTGACGAAGGTGCGCAAGCAGTAATAACGGAATAGCAATGCCGATCAAATGCCAACCATGGTACTGTGTATGAAATTTTTGGCTATTTATTGCTGCTTCAAATCTAGAAGTCTTTTGTTTATCTTATGAAATTCCTGCAAATAGCGAAAAATATTATACGAATTACTATCTTGGTTTTTATTCAATTCAGTGCAGAACTACATCCTCTTAAAATCATTTCCAAACGTTGCAACAGTAGGGTGCAAAATACACTTAAAAAACAGAACGAATAATTTTTAGTTTTTTTTCAATTCAAGGTTTCACGTACTTTAAGTTGTATTTTTCTCTATTTTTTTCTTTGTTAGTTTTCGAGAAGAGTTTTCTAGCAAATGAATTTCTTTTACTTCAGT
>QOCX01000285.1:195802-249847 GCA_005959815.1 Sarcophaga bullata | reverse complement strand
GTATGTATAAGCATTTGTATCTGTGTGTGTATGACATATTATACATTGAATGTGTTTGAAACATAAAAAAAAATTAAAAATAAATCACCTCCACTAATACTGGCACAAACGGTTTTAAAGTGTGAAAATATTTTAAAGGTAAGCATGAGTTTAACACCAGTAAACATAAATACTCGTGCATACATATTGTGCACACATATTGTCACACAGTGTGTATTTGTATGTATTCCATAATCATCATCGTTTTTGTAATTAAAAATAAAAATTCTAACAAAACAAATTGTATTTAACATGTGGTCATGGTCATTGATAGAGCCTTTCTATTTGTATGCGTGTGTGTTAATCTGTATTTGCGTTTGTATTTTCCCAATTTAAAACGAATATAAAATTTGAAAAGACTGTTGAGATTCCAGATCATAATTCCTAAAATTAAAATTACTTCTCTAGGGAATCGAGCAAAGAGATTTTGGGGATATTTTGATCAAAAGAAACATATTAATACGTTCCAAGAATAGAAAAGCCATATAGACCGTCATATTGGCAAAACTTTGAATACAAGCTAGGAATACAAGAGTTATACTATGCTACACTCGAACTAATGTAGGGGAATATTATGTGGAAGAGGAATATCCATATATATTGTTGACGAATAGGAACATGCGTTGTATGGGACCACAGATTACGGCCCATAAATACAACTGCGATATATTCAATAAATTTGTTTATTTTTGTTCCGCTGTTACCACCAAAAATAACGTCAGTCTGGGGATCAAGCGTAGGATCACTCCTGCTAACAGGTGCTACTATGGTCTCAATAGGCAATTGTGTAGCAGAGGCCACTCTCGTACGCCAAAACTTATGCTCTACAAGACGTTCATCCTCTTTTTGCTTCTTTATGGTGCTGAGGCATTGAGCACCATTAAGCACTGATGCAACAGCCTTGAAAATAATCGAGAGAAAATTGCCACTTAAGATCTTCGTTCCAGGGCGAGTTGGCAATGTTTTCCTCAACGACATGGACGTTATGCAGCATATTACATCCAACGGCTGCGCTGGCGCGGCCATGTCGTTCGAATGGAAGAGGATGTTCAGCCGAGAGGAGCACAAGAAGCAGAGGCGCCATAATGGCCAATTAAATATGTAAGTAAATGAGGTCAATATCCTAAGAAAAAAAAACGTTTTTAAATATAAAAAACGTAGCAATTGATTACATGTTTCTGAACTGCGAGACAAACTTGCAAAAGTTTGCATAAAAGGAAGTACGAATAAATTCATTCGTGTGATTGACATTCCTTTGCAGAGAGGTAGACACATTGTCTCACACAGACTTAACTCATTTGTAAGAGCGAGATGGCATGTTGAACCCTAGATTGAATAATTTTTTATTCATTTTCATTAAACCATCATTCAAATTTCAATTGGCTCGTAACATATCCAACCTTTGCGCCTACATTCATTTAAAAAAAATTAGGATATGTAGGCTCCCATCTTATTCGAAAAAATATTGTCCACACAATGCTGTTTTTTGACCCACAAGTTCAATAATAATCTATCGTTATGGGTCAGACGTCTTCATATTCTGGGCATGAACATTTAATGTAATATTCGCTGGAATCATCAAATTTTTCAAGTCTAGAAAGAATCCTCGGTTTCTTAAGACGGTGCATGAAATATTTCACTCCATTAGATCTCGTTACTATTTGCAAAACTTCTATTCGAACGATAGTGGAACACAACTTTACGAGAGGGAGAAGGTACTCATTAACAATGGTAGGGTATCCAACTCTATTCATTCAGTGAGGTACTTTTGCAATGTGACTTGTGTTTCACCGTTCCAGCGCTACTACAATGGATTTTGCTCTGACGAGATAAGGGGAAAATTGTGTATTCTTACGTAGCATCTGTGTTTCTCGCAGGGCACATCCGTTTGTTGTCGATTGACAAATAGAACGCATACTGCATTACAGATAGTCTGCGTTCTTTAGACGGACTATCTGTATGAGGAACTTCCTGCCTGCACAGGTCTTTCCTGACACTTACAGTAAAAAAATTCAAATCTACTAATAAAGCAAGTGTTTTTGTTTTTGTTTTTGTTTTTTTTTTTGCTTTTTTTTATATTTTATTTATCAATTTGCTAAAGCGATTACTTGAAGTGTATTTGTTATGCAATTTTAAAAAATAACAATTTTTATAGAAATTCGATAATCAATGGAATTTTGATTTTTCCGCTTGAAAGTTTTTCTCATTTTTGTTTGTTTTTTATTATTGCTGTTCAGAAAATATTTATTTTAATACAATATTTTAAGGCATTATTTAATGAAATTTACTTTACAAATCTTTTTTCTTTTTTTTTTTTTTGTTTTTCTTTTTTAGGAAACCACAATATTTACAAAGAACCCAACGAATGATACTCCTCCACAACGACACTCAACAATTTCGAAAATTAAAAGTTAATTTCAATTGATTGAATTGAGTTTGTCCAACACTTTACTTCTTTGAATACCCCTTGTTCGTTTCCTCTGTATCCCTCTGTATATTTAGTTTCATAACATACTATCTGTGTATCTGTGTTGTAAATAAACTTGGAAAATTTTAAGTGCCGAACTTTGCTTTCCTGTGTTTTTTTTTTTTTTTTTTTTGTTTTTTTTTTTTGCAGTTTTCTAGGAAATTTAAGGTCAATAATTATGAAAGTATTTTACGTTTTACTTTTTTTCTTTTTTCTTTATTTTATTTTTATACTTGAAATTCTAATGAAATACTGCAGATAGAATGCTGGAAACTATTTTATAGAATAGCTATTGAATTAAATTCTTATGAAAACCAGCAAAAAAAAAACAAATTATTAAAATAAATAAATATTTATTCATGTATTCATATAAAATACAATAATATTTTAAGATAATTTTCCAATAATTTTTTTTTTTTTTTTTTTTTTGGAAAAACGTTTTAAATTCGTATTAATTTTTTACGAATACAGGCATTATTCTTATTCATTTCATAAAAGAGATTGCCGGAACTGTTAAAAAATTTCTATGGAAAAGGAAATTTTGTAAATAAAATATTTCTGTTCACTTAATAAGAAAATTTATTATGAAATTAAATTAAGTTTTCGCAAATATGAAACAAATTAAACAAGAATGTCTAGTATTTGCTGTAGAAATTTCTCGATTTGCGACGATAAGTACTAATCTCCGATGTATTTACCCAAAAAACTTTTACGGTCATTTAAGGAAATTTTATGTCCTTCAATTCATAGGACACGTTACTCTGTATATTCAGCAAGATTTCCATCGTATATGGTATAAATGGAAGAAGTAAAGTGCGGCCAGTATACATAATTAGCCATTACATTCTTTCAGTCAGGATTATGGACCTAGCTTCCTACCACCTACTTATGTTGTGTGTAATAATTTTGTCCATAACTAGCGGCATTTGCAGTTTAAAATCAACTGGAAACGACAGATTTTTTTTTTTTTTTTGAGAAACTTTTCATGGCAATTTTATTTATTTTTTTATTGCCAGAAAACTGCTGAGAGGAAGTCGCCGCCAAAAATATATATTTCGATTTCGATTTGATCGAGATGTCTGACCTGGGGTTTGAACCGAAGCCTTACGTTTAATAGGTCAACATACTGCATGAATCAATCAGGAAAAATAATATAAGTTACTATGACCCCAATAAGGTTCCAGGGGTACAAATACACAGAGTAGAGAATATATTTCTTTTGTTCGCTCCAACAAGTCGTTGATTAATTTAAGCGGACTTTGATGCATAGTGAGACTGTAAGTTGACTTTACTATGATCCGGAGTGATACTAATGTGATAATGGTCGTTCAAGTACTCATTGATCTGATTGATCTACATTACGCACCTAGGCCGAATGTGGTCAGAAGAGTTAACTCTGAGACTATTCCATGTAATAACCAATTACTGTAGACTATGAAGAGAACTACGAAACGAGGTTGTTGGCCAGTATACCATATTAGTAAAACGCCTCTTAGACCCCAAGATTGTTCAAGATTGCGGGAGCGTCTTTGTAAAAATTTAAATAAATTCATTCGTGAGGCAAGCGTTCCTCTGCCGAGAAGTAAACAAATGATCTCACACGTATTTCACTTCACAGATGTGGCTCAATATGGATATATGCAGAATAAAACTTGCATTAAACCCGACTAGGATCTATGTTAGGAAACTCAAAGCACTTATAACGTAACACTGGCCGATACCCCACAGCACCAAAAAACGTCGTCTCTATCATTATGAACTGACACTTGTAAACCTGAACTAGAAATGAAATTTATCGACAGAAAGTGTCAAGTCATAATTGAATCGAACATGATGATGAGATATGATGATGGTTGAGAGAAAATGTAAGATTACGACCGCGTATCTTACACCTCTCATGTTATATGTGGCGGGAGCTACAGTTTAAAATTAATGCCTAACAACAGATTGTTTGAGAAACTTTTCATTACAATTTTATTCAATGTCAGAAGACTGCTGGAAAAATATTTTTTCATATTACCGGTTTGTTCGAGATGTCTTAGCCAAGGCTTGAACCATACAACCTACTTGACTGCGAGGACTATCACAATATTATAAATTTGTAAAAATTTGTTAAAGAAAATACATTGCTTTCATTCAAATACTATTAATGAACGTTGTTAAGAAGTTGCAGTAGAATTTCTTTAATTTGTAGCCAAAGAAAAAACAACAACAAAAAAACAGCCTGAATCCTATTGAAATTTAAACAGAAATATGCACTGCAAGTAGCAAAATTGTTTTATTCTGTACAAAACTATGCTGCTTATAAAATACTTGTTAGTGATGCAATTCATAGAATAATAAGAAGATGAAATAGAAGAACAAGCTAAAAGAAAAAGAAAAACATTTGCAACATGTATAAGCAGCATGAAGGAAGGCTTGAAGTGAAAATTATTAAGAATTGCAAAAATGATTTTTATGGAAATAAATTTTTGTCATGGCTGGCACTAGAATTGTTGGCAATTTGTGAGTGTATACGTATGTATATATTTTAGAATTTAAAAGAGTACTGAAGCCAGGAACTGATTATAATGCCTGCTGCAGTGACCCAATTTCAATTTAAGAAAAATCAAGAAAAATGAAGTTGTTGTACAACTCTTGTAGATGAAACCGAATTGAACACAACAAAAACTAAAATTAGAAATTTTGTACCAGAAAGTTGTATTTTTTTTTTTTTTTTTTTTTTGAAATGTGATAGAACAACTAACACTTTAATTCAATTTATGGCACAAGTATTTGGCAAGAGACATTTAAGATTCTATTAACACTTACTACCTGTTTTAATTTAAATTTATATTTCTTGTTTTATTGCAGGCTTATGTTGATCATTTATTTGTTTGAATTTTTTTTTAATTTTAATTTAATTTCTGTTTTATGACACCTTTTAAACAGTATTAACGCAATTTTCCAGTGAAGCCTTAAGCATGTTTTACCACAATTAAAGTATTATGCCTGAAGTTATGTTTAATTCATATTTATTTTTATTATTAATCAAAATGGCATTAATTAATTTGATTTTATATCATATTTGTTTTATTTCATTATATTATATGAAGATAAATAATGTAATTTATTTTAAATTCCATTTAATATTAAATTTTATTTAATATTATTTATAATAAATATACCATTTATGCAGTTGTTTGAATATTATTGAATTATTTAAAGCCTAACAATAGGCAAACATTATTAATATTTAAAAGTTTTCTTTACACGTCGCAATTATTAAACCCAGTTGTTAAGATTTATAAATGTTTTCTTAATTTAAGTTTTATATTCTCATTTTAACTGTGTATGAAATCAGTTTAAACAGCAAGTATCTCTTTTCTTGGGTTTTTTTTCTCTTTTGAAATATTATTAACTTTTCATTTAAGCCTTGCGATATGTTTTAAATATTTTACCTTTCATAAATATTTTGCAACATAAAGTTTCTAAATTCTTTAACTGCTTTTATGTTGATGTTTATGTTTTCCTTTTACAGCCTTAAGCTATGCTCACTTTTATGTTTATTTACATGAAATTTTGTTGCCTTTTATTCGAACAAATCTTCGTTTTTTTTTTTCTTTTTGTCTTTTCTTTTTAAATTATTTTTAACTTTAAAATTAAATTGTTGCTTTTTGTTATTCCGCTTCTTTTATTTTCCTGACGCCTGTTGTTATACTTTAAGTTTGTTAGCGTTAGAATTATTGGCTTAAAATATGCTTTTTAATTTAATTTTTTTTACTGAACAGCTTAGGGCCTTAAAATTTCTTTTTTTTTTTTTGGTTTTGTTTATAAAATCAGAACTTTCTTAAAATGTTTACTTTATAACGTATTTTATCGTATATTCCTTAAGAATGGTTTTCTTTAACACCTTAATGTAGACTTTAAATATATAAGTTAGTTTAATATAAATAAAGTTATTTATTTATTTAAATTGATTTGCCAGTGCTTTAGTTTTTGTTAAGTGCAAGGATAATAATTAAACTTTAAGGTTTTTTATTATAAAAATTCTATTACGTTTCAAATCATACACGCACGGTTACCGTTTAGTTATAATTTCATACCGTATTTAAACGCTTAAAAGTATACTGCGAAATTTACACGTTTATCCGATTTTAAAATGATTTAACGAGACGTCATGTAATTAGAATTTAAATATAGCTTCGTAAGTTTTTAACCTGGAAAAGAAGAGATTAGAATTTGTTAAAAAGAATGGTGATTATAGATTAATATTAGGAAAAAACTAAATATTTTGCACAAAATAATCTTTTTTCGCCTTAAAATATGTTCTATATCTCTGAAAGAAAAATACCCCCCTTAGACACTATTGTCGACAGTTTGTTTTTATAGTTTCAGTCGACAGTTTCTTTTTATAGTTTCTGATGCCAATGGATCTTGAATGCTAATATCTCAAAAATCCACCCATGATCTGTAATAATAGACTGTCTATCTTCTGTCTTTCTCTTATGAAAGGACCAGTTGATCATGTCTCCCTTTCCACTAACAAAAAAATACAAAAGACACGAAATTTTCTCTACAACGGTAAGTACCTGTGCACGAATGGATGAAATAACAAATTAATTTCAAGTATAAAGTGATGATAAGCCGCCACTAATTATATTTGATCAGTTTTTAAAGGTTCAGACTATGGAAGAGTTGAATTAGAGACAGGATGACTTATTATGCTGGTCCAAGTAGCCCAGTACAGAACGAAGCTGCTGAAAGCTGTAATATTTCACTGCACTGATGAGAATAGTTAAAGAGAAGCCGAAAAACTATAGGAATCGCCTTGCCTATAATTAACCATTTCAGCCTTCATTCAGGGTTACGCCTAGCTTTCATCACCCACTTATGTATGTTGTTAATTTATACATGAGTGGTGGACCTACAGTTTAAATGACTGCGAACGACAGATTTTGAGAAATTTTCATGGCAATTTATTTTACTCTCCAGAGTTTTTTCCAGCAAAACCTTGCTGCGAGGAAGTCGCGAAGAAATATTTTTTTCATATTCCGTTTTTGATTTGGACCGGGATTTGAACCGGGTTTTTCGTCTAATAAGCCAACACAACTACTATAGACTACGGCGACTACCGAAAGAAGATTTACTTGCAGTTGTTAAGTTTTTTCCTTGCAACTTATTGCCAACGAAAATAATGATCTAAGACTTCAGCTTCATATAATTTCTGTGTTTTGTTTCTGTGTTTTTCTAGCTTTAACTAACAGTTTTAAACTAAATCTGTGTTAATATATACCTTTACATTGAAATACTATTTCTTATTCAGGCTGCTTAAAATTAAAGTTTTATTAGCGTTGAATATGCAAATTTCCTTTGATGGTGTGGTTTCGAATATATTTCATTTATACTTTCATTGAAAACAACCACAGCAATTTTCTAAGAAAATAGAATACAATATGAGTGAATTTTGTGGTAAAAATGTGTTTAATTTATGACGAAATATACACGGAAAGAAAGCAATTATTAAAGTTTCATCGTACCATTAGCTGTTTCCCGCTAAAGTGGATGCTTAAGCACTTGCAGAAAGTATTGTTCTCCACTAAAAAGTTTATTATCGTGGAAAGCTAAAGATATCGCAAAAATAATTTTTCAAAGTGCAATTTCGGAAATAATTTTTTATCAAACTTTTATTCTTTAATTTAATTTAAAAAATTGAGATATTCCTGTAAATATGCAACAAATATCAACAAAATTATTAAATTTACTTACAAATAATATAACATAATGATCGAAATTAGATATTTTAAAATGCCCTTGAAATATGCTTTAGATTTTCTAAACTCCTGAATGTATGCTTTAGTTGAGCAATATGAATATTACAGGTTAAGGTAGAAGGATGTGGCATTAAATTACATTAAAATCGTTTACACTTCATTGAAGCATGTCTCATTTTTACTTTCAAACATTTTTACTAAAGAATTTACTTTCAATATTCGAAATCTACAGTGGCAACCCAAAGCTTGATTATTATTTTTTGTGGAAAAATGGAATTTGTCTTTCTAGATAACCATTTTCAAAGAATCAAATGTGATTAAAATAGATTAATAAGAATTACACTAGAACATACATATTGATATTAGCCTAGAAGTATGTGTTACTTTAGATTATTTATTTTTATCTAGAAAGTATGCTTTTAATTTTGAATTATTTTTGCATAAAAAGGACAGCCTTGATCGCTTAACTATTAACACTAGCTGAAGCCGATTGAAAATTAAATCTGACTCTTATGTACGGGCCAGTAGCCTAAAGGCTATGTTAAGAGTGATATGAGCTCATAAGGAGCAATAGACTAGTATATGTATATATAGTATAGGAAACATCAAATAGTATTTTCAAGTACTATTGATACTACAATGGAACATGATCTACTGAAGTAAACGTAGTACACGAGTTTCTTTTAAAAGACAACCTATTTTTGACCAGTGTACCATAAAATGCACTGCAAATGTAACTCGTTCTTTAACGACACTATGTACAAGATTTTCCTTTATGTTAAAAAATTAAACTAATACAACTTTGATGTCCATAACCTTTTTCTAAACACAATGCAGTTAATTGTCAGTAGGGTAACATGAGAAGAAATATTTTAAAATTAAAAAAATGTTATTTCTCTAAATTATTGTGTTATTATTCTTAAATTCAATTCTTATATTCGTACATCAAATTCCAACAAAATGCAATAATCGAGATCCAAAACAAAATTTGTATTCCAAGAAATTTCCATGCAATATAAAATCGCATCCTAATGCTGTTTACTCTCTAATTGTGTTTGAACTGACAACCCACCAAAAGTGCTAAATCAACCATAAACCGTATGAATTACTCTCATATGAATGGATAATAATTAATTTAACACATTAATCATTAAGGGACAATTACAGTAATTGCCGTCCTCAGGGAATATGTGAGCAACATATTGAATATCAATACATTTCAATGACATGATGATAACATTGTTTGTATTAAATTCGAGATAAATATTCCACAAAGTAAAATTTCATCTAAAATTAAAATCAATCTAAAGCAATACATATGGACCATTACAAATATGGTAACAGTAATGATTTACATAGCCCTATCATGACGTATTTTTTTTTGGGTTTTAATTTAAAAAATAACTTATTTCCATAAAAGTTAATATTATTAGCAATTTTTAGAAGTCATTCACTGCTAAACTCTAAAATGTTGATTTTGTCAGTCAAATCAAGGGGCTTAAAAGGCAATACGTCAGTCAAATTGAAGACTTACAAGCCAGCAAGATTTACTGTTGCTGATTACTTACTTCGCTTCCATTTAACCAATTATTCTTATAAGAATTTTAACTAAAAATTTATTTACTAAAGTTAAAGGTAATAAAGAATTAAAATAATCAAAATACTTAAAAAAATTAATTTTAAAGCCTTTGATTCAAATTATTAATAAGTTTCGATTGTAAAAAGATTCGAAAACATTTTGAATCTATTATTAGAATAAACAAAATGTATATTCATTAGTGGAGGAGCACATCAAATGCGAGCAATTCATGAATTGTGGGTAGTTGATAATAACAATCGTATCAAATTTGTAAAACAAGCTGATAAGGCTATGCAGAAAAGACGTTGAGCAATTCCTGCAGCTCCGTCAAGGGAGGAATGGACCTCTCCGAACCGCTTTTGATACCGTGCGAGGTTTCAGACAAGGCGATCCCTTATCATGCGATCTCTTCAACTTCGTCATGGAGAGTGTCTTGCGGAAGGCGGGAGTGCATCGCAATGGCACTATCTTCATAAAATGTCCAGTTGCTTGCGTACGCCGACGACATTGACATCATAGGGCGTACCAAGCGAGATGTTACTGCTGTCTTTAGCACTATTGAAAGGGAGTCTGCGAAGATGGGTCTGGCAGTAAATGAGGGCAAAACAAAGTATATGTTATCGACAAGTAGAGAAGTGCGGCGTACTGATTCTCAAATTACGGCCGATAACTATACTTTTGATGTAGTCAAGGAATTCATTTATCTTGTTTCTCAAAAATCTGTCGCTCGGAGTCGAATTTAAACTATAGGTCCCACCACTCATGTATAAAAATTAATGCACACAACATAAGTGGTGTGAGAAACTATGTCGTCTTTCTGACTGAAGTATTCTAATGACCAATTATATTATGTACGTATGAGTATGTTCTTCTAAGCTACCAATTACAATTTAAAGATTCGAATTGTGTGGCACCCTACGTACGATAGATAAAGCCTTAAGATATATTTATATTGGACTACAATGCAAATCGGCTGACTACGGGGCCTATTCTGATACAGTAGAAGGGAGTGTTTGAGTTATCCCTGACAAAAAATTTTTGTTTTAAAAAGATGCTCTCCCGTATGTTGTTGCACAGCAGTTATACGATGTGATGAATTAGTCCGGACCAAAAATTTTTTGTGTTTAAAAAGATCTCCCGCTTTGTTAAAGCAGCTATAGAGCGTGATGAGTTATCCTTGACAAAATTTTTGTTTTGAAAAGATCTTCCGTACTTTGCTGTCTATTTATAGCAATGTTTGTTAGGAAAGGACAACTAAAAACTAAAACTAAACTGTGTGTACAAATTTTTATTTGCTTTTTTCATTCACAGATGTTATAATGAATTTTTAATAATCAATTAAATAGTTCAGAAATTATATTCTTAAAAAGTTTATCAAGAAATTATATTTCAAAACGTGTAATTATTAGAATACCAATATTTATTATTAACTAAACTTTTTGTTAATATTACACAAGGCTATTGAAGAATACTGTTCTCGAAACAAATTAAACTATTTGAAAAACTTTTCCAACACACATACATATTATTAGAAAATTGAAAACATTTGTTTTAAATATAAAACTACCAATTTTAGTTTTAAATATATTGTTTTATAATCCCATAAAGTTATTTTGTTTAATTAAATACCGCGTGACAAAAAGCCCTAAAAGCCACTCAACATAAAAATATATTTTATTGAATTTAATTATAGTAATTTTATGATTTTAATAATTATGTGTGAGAGCAGTTTCAGCATTTTGATTTTAAACACTGTGTGAAATTGTAACTCACTTTATATTTAACCTAAAAAGTATGCTTTTTAAATACTTAATACAACCCGAAAAGTATGGCCAACAAAAAGCGTATTAGTTTTGCAATTCATTTAGCGATAAATAAGGATGGACGACATTTAATTACTGTTGAGAAAACTTCATTTTGTTTAAGCACAAAAGGATAATTGCCCACTCTTGAGCGGGCATTGGCGTTTCATACACAAAAAAAAAAAAAAGTTAGTGCGCCCCAAAAGTATGCTTTTAAATTGGGTTAACAAACTTTTGGGATATATTTAATAAACATGATATTCTTCTTTTTCGTTTCGTTTCTTTTTTATTCGTTTTTTATTCTTATTTTTTTTTTTAATTTTCTTGGCAAGCACTCTCTTTTTCCTTTCTGTGCTTGTGTTCCTTTTTTCCTTTTCTTTTGCGTTTTAATACATTAAAGTTTCTTAGCGTATAAGTAGCTGTTGTTATATTAAGTTTTCGTTTTTAAACACGTTTATTAAGAAGTTAAACACTACGTGGCTAATGCCATTAACAGTGTTAAATTGACAACAGCAAAGTAACTTGTGTGGATCTGATTTATAAATTAATTTTTACACACTTTCTCAATAGAATTATAAATATTCTTTAATTGATTGCGATTTTTTTTATAATTTTGTTTAAAACAAATATTTTCGTAAATTTTTTCTTTTTGATAGTTTTTATCGTTTCCGTTTTCCATAAAACGCGTTTTAGTGGCCTCTTCACCAGCGTAACACAACGTTGTGAATGAAGAATTCCATAAAACTTCAATAGGGAATGAACCTATACTGGCATATATTGCTATCAGTGCTACTATAGATGCAAGCTTAAATTGCTTGCTGTAAGAGGTCGTTAAAGAAAAAAAACTTCGAATTTACAATCGTTTTCGAATATAAAGAGATGCACACGACATTATTTCTGTGTCAGCTGCACATCACATACTGACAACAACTGCAACAGCAGCTATACAACTAACATGCAACATTTCTGCACAAGAAACACCATTGCAATACATACACACAATAAAGAGCATAATAGAACAACTAGTGTCAAACCTTGCAACTCAAACATCAAACTTATAAAAATAAAATTTTAAAGAAATTAACATTTTTTGAAGATAGAAAAATAAATGAAAAAGAAAATTTTTCAAAAATTACAATAACTGAATATTGTTGCTGTTGTTGTTGTTGCTGTTTCGCTTAATAAAAATGTAACATGATGCCAATGCATTTCTTTTGCTATTTAGTGTTCCTATCGCTTTTAAAGTTTGAATTAAAATTGAATGTTCGAAACCGTTCACCTTCAAGTGTCCGCATAAACTAAAATAAAAAAAATTCCTTCACATCAGCCATTTAACAACTTGGCTACCACATACTTCAACAAATTTTAATCCCCACAACCACTCGTTGATTCAACAGATTCTTAAAATTTCTCTTCATACTTCTATTTGTTCATTCTTAGCAATTATTTTCCTTTTTTCGCCTAATTCTATGCTGCACACATATTCACACTCTCTCACACAAACACATAGATATCCCTGTATAGGTACACACGCACACATAAACATATAATATCTTATGTATAACAAATGCGAAGTAAAATATTCGTATTAATGTAAACGAGTTCATACTCAAAATTTCTTTTAAAAAAAATAGAGCGAGAGTCATACAGAGATATAGAGAGAGAGAGAATATTTTTGAAAACAAATTTCTTTGAATTTAAAGTAGTGGCAGAGGTTAGTTACAGTTATTACAATTGTCCTGTTGCATATTTGTGTGACTCAATAGAGAGAGCGTAACCTTTACACTTTTTCTCTCTCATTCTTTTGCTCTGCAATTTTTAGCAAATACTGGGAATATTTTATTTTAAGGGGCATATAATTTCTTTCGTTAAGTTGTCTGCTAAAGTGGTTTATTTTATTTTATTTCCATAAAAATATCCTGCGGTTTTTGGGATTTGTTATGAAAGGGGAATTATAAGGGAATTAAAAAATTATGAAATTTTATTTTGGTAGCAAAAGGATATCAGAGTTCAAATTATATTATTTAGGATATTTTCTCTTAACTAAAGGATATTTTCTTGCTATGACTTAAAATATGGCCATTTCCATAATAAAAAACTTAAATAATAACTGTTTCATGACTTTTTATATCAAATAAGAAAGAAAAGATAATAGGTCCAATAAATTTTAAAGATTAAGGTGGAAAAAAGAGTAAACCGCTTACGAATACTTTCCATAGTTTTTCATATGCCGCATTGTGTCTAAGTTCGTCAAGCGACTTTTTTTTTTGTCTTGAAGAAAATAATATTCAAACGGTTTATTTAATTGACTTGCGTATTATATGCTTCTGGGTAGCGATTTTTAGAAAAGCTTCATTTTTAGTTATCCTATGCTACTATACTTACGTCCATGGTACGGACTTGTCATCTGCAGCGGTTGCTTAAACCGTTGCTCTTAGACGCTCTTTGGCGGTTAGCGCCTATCTGCTAATACATAGTCAACACTTTGCTTTAAAATTAATTATAAAAATCGGCCATTGAAGGCTTATTGCGTTGCATATGGCCTTATCGATTTCTCTTCAGCTAATATTGACATTTCCAGGAAAACAGCCAACGCAGACTCGACGACATTTTGTGTTATTTCCATTCTTGAGGAGTGTAGCGACAAAAAAAGTTTCTCTAAAGCTGTAATTCGGAGACGACTTTAAATTGTGGGTCCCGCCACTCATGGTTAAAATTAACACACGCAAAATAAGTGGTATGTGTGTAAATATGTATGTATGTATGTATGTATGTATGATGTATGTATGTATGTATGTATGTATGTATGTATGTATGTTGTATGTATGTATGTATGTAGTATGTATATTATGTATGTATTTATGTATGTATGTATGTATGTATGTATGTATTGATGTATGTATGTATGTATGTATGTATGTATGTATGTATGTATGTATGTATGTATGTATGTATGTATTAGTTAATTTTACCCATAACTGACGGAACCTACAGTTTAAATTCGAATAGAAATGATAGACTTAAGAATGTTTTTCATTCCGATTAGTTTACTGTTAGAAATTTGGCCAAAGTCAACTTCTATTAAGTGTGGTGTAAGAAACTTAGTTGTAATCGTGACTAAAGTGTTGTAATGACTAATTAAGTAGGTAAGTAAGGACACATTCAGCATATGATTTTGTGAACAATCGATGCGACTTTGAACCAAACGGGACATTTTTTAAGAAAAACATTATCTTGAATACACAACCTAATATCATACAAATTTTCATACACAAAACACGTATAAAAATACGTCACATGCTATGAAACCTAAGCAATAATAATAATAACTTCTCATAAAGCACTCAAAAATAAACAAAATATCAAAAATAAGAAATAATTATGTGACTCTTCAAGAAGCTTGTTTAATATTAATTTATGCTGTATTAAGAAACTTCATTTTCTCATATTCCATTACATATACGAGTACATACACTGTGAAGTAAGTCATTCAACTTTATCAATGTTTCTATTCAATATTTTGTGGCATCTTGTTGCTGTCGTTTATCTTTTGACATTACAATTGCAATTAATTAACAACATCAAATTTGTTTTTACTCTGCAAATAGTATCATTTAAGAACATGACGGGGAAAAAAAAACCACGAATTCATTTTAAAGAAATTAATATGCGACTGAATAATAATTTTTAATTTCTTTTAAAGTCTTAAAGCAAGAAACAGAGAAGCAAGAAGCCGGACAACATGAATTAATTACGTCAATTTGAAATAAAAGCACACAAGCAGAGCGGTATATAAACTTTCAAATTGAAAGTAAATGGAAGTAATTGTTGTAATTATTGTTTGAAAGAAAAAAAAAATTCAACGAATATTTTTTACTCTATGGAGGGTAGGGTGTACACAATATGATATGATAATAGACTGTATACATATAGGTATGAGTAACTTAAATAGGCTTGATAAGCAAATTAAAAAAATTTATTTAAAAAACAAAATAAAATAAAATTATGAAAAATATAAAGAAAAATTGTAAATGAAATTTACAATGCAATTGTATTATTGTCATTATAACAATGACCACAAATGTCTTCATCTACTCAAGATACTGTCATACTTTTAATGGCGTATTTTATATTGGCGGTTGTCTGCTGCTGCTGCCGCTGCCGCTATTATTGTTTTACTACACAGAGGGAGCCATTGTGGTGTATGCCCAGTCCTCATAATTGTAATGAATATTTATGAGGATTTTTAGTGGCAGAAAAACACAAAACACACAGCTGACTAAAAAAAAAACCTTTAAGAACAAGTCTTACAGCAAAATACAATAAGAAAATCCAAAAAAAAAAAAAAGTTGAAAAAAAAAAACGTACACAAATTGAAAACAATTTTTTTCGCGTCTGTTGTTTTATGATTTGCAATATATTCTCCTTTAATAAACAGCAGCATTACCCTCAAAACGTCACTAACGACCACCAATTCGACCCATACGTCTAAAAGCAATGACAGTTATAACAGCAGCACTTCATACCACACTGTATAATAATAAGTTCAATACAAAACGAGCGTTCTTCCTTCATTCGATTCCCCTCTAGCTATTCTAGCGTTGTTTTTATTTTTTTTATTTGATTTTATTTTTTTTCGCTGTTCTCCTCATTCTTCTTTCATATAAATTTATTTGCTCTCCAATCATCGTCATCAATGATTTGTACAATATCGTTATCATCTAAACTTTATAGTTGTCATCATCATCATTACGATTAACATTATTATTACGTTTTTTGCAAATATCATTACATTCCATTTTTGTAGACGTCACGTTGTGATATATTTCGCTATCTTTGTTGGTCTCCATTTGTGCCAAATGAAAAACATGTTTTCTAGCCAAACAATGTATGGCCGCCTGTGGGGTGACCAATGACCAGAAATGCTTTTCCGTATTTATTGTTCTTGTATTTTTATTTTTATTTTTATTTTTATTTTCATTTTTCAATGCTTGTCTATTTTGTTTGTTTTAATATTATTTTTACAATTTCTCTTGTTTGCTTTTCTATTATTTAAAAATAATTCTCTTAATGTTTAACAAAATATTTATTTTTATTTTTTTTTCTTTCTTTTTTGGAAGATTCTCTAAAATAAATGCAAAATAAATTCAGTTTTATTCAAATTAAACAGAGTTGTAGCAAGAAATCAGAAATAAATTTGAAAGGGAGCTTTAAAAAAATCGGTTAGAAATAAATAAACGGTCTCTAGAGATAGTTGACGTCCGATGTCTGATGAAGTCTGATGTTTCTGTATAAAACAATGCTTTAGCCTAACTCAGTCTAACTCAGAATATTGCATATGGCTCCCGAGAAAATTAGGATACACCGAGTCCGCAGATGGCTGCAAAATGTAACACAATATATCCAGTAATACTTGTTGCTTTAAATTTCATCACACTGTAGCTTGGTTGAAAGTTATAATTTTAAGCTTTACTTCATTACAAGAGATTTTTGAAATTATTTTCTTCTGCATAGTTTCAGAAGACGATGCATTATCCAGAAATATGTACTTTATCCTGATAAATGTAACATTAAAACCACGTCTCCCTTTAATCGAAAAAAAACCTAAAAACCCGTTAAAAATCAATGAAAATATTATGAAAACCCCGCTTAACGTGACCAAGGCATAAATCTCCAAACATCAGTTCAAACAATCTGAAGAACAATGGATAAACAGTGAAGTTTGATGTTGAAGTGTGATCTGAATTAACAGAGAAATATTCAATGAATCGCATTTCTCAATACAAAAACGTAACGGAGTCCAACAACTCTGAAACAACAATCTGAAGAACAATTGATAAACAATAAACAAGTTTAATGTTGAAGTGTGATCTGAATTAATTGAGAAATATTCAATGAACCGCATTTCTCAATACAAAAACGGAACGAAATCGAACAATTCTGAAACGACCGTTTACAGGCATCATAAACGTGTGATAAGGCCTACGAAAGAAACAATTTGATAATACATACATACATAATTGGCTATTACAACCCTTCAGTCAGGATTACGGCCGAGCTTCTCACAACACTTTTGTTGTTGTGTATTAGTCTTATACATAAATGTCTGGACCTACAGTTTAATGTCGACTTTGAACCACAGATTTTTGAGCAACCTTTCATAGCAATTTTTATTTACTCTCAGAGTTTTTCCCAGAAATCTACTGAGTCAGTCTGTTTTTCCAAATCTATAATGAATGACCATGAAAAACGCTAAGAGGAAGTGGCCGAAGAAATTTTTTTTATATTTCGTTCTGTTGAAGATGTCTGAGCTGGGGTTTCAACCGAGGCCTCATGTCATGTTTATCAATGGGTGGCGCGTCTGACTTGTGTCGTTTGCTAGTTTTTGAATTTCATTCTAATTCTTCTGTATATGTGAACAACATGGGCATGGATAATAAAAATAATGATGATGATGATGATGATGTTGCTGTTGCTATTGCTGTTGTTCATGCATCTTCTAATAAATTTTTCATATCTCTCTATAGTTTTCATAGTGAAGATACCACAATAATCGCCACGGGTGTTAATTTATTGATAAAATGAGTCTATATTTTATTTTTTTTTTTTTATTTATTTTTTTTTGTTTTTTGCCTATGATTGCCATCATCATTGTTGTTTTCATTTTAATTTCATTTGATTTCCATTTCATTCCATTTCTTTTATGGCTTTTTTATTCTTTCTATTCTCTTTTCTATTGTATTTGTTATTATTTTGTTTTGTTTTTTTTTAGTATTTCATCTTCTGTTTTCTTTTTATTGTATTCAAATTGTTTAGGGATTTTAATGGTGATTCTTGTTGCCTTTCGCCTATTTCGCCAGTGAACTTTTAGTCTCCCGCTGAATTAATTTCGCAGGATTCTTTTATTATTTACCCAGC
Organism: Sarcophaga bullata; assembly: GCA_005959815.1. Lineage (NCBI taxonomy): Eukaryota > Metazoa > Arthropoda > Insecta > Diptera > Sarcophagidae > Sarcophaga > Sarcophaga bullata. Next base: position 231,289 of record QOCX01000285.1, on the reverse strand, counting down.
CCGTAACCGTAGCATGTTTACAATGTTTTTCTCAATTTTTTTTAGCGGTTTTTATTGCAATTGCCTTGTCTGTTGAATTTTTTATTTCAAAATTTTTTTTTCATTTTGTTTTTTTTATTTTGATTTTTTGAAAAATAAAAATGATTATATTTTCAATGTATTTATTTATGTAAAAAGGAAATTTGATTGCCGTCTTGTCAGTTATTGTCAATAAATATTGGTTAAGGGAAAGATTTCACAGTTCTTCTTTATGTTGCATATTTATTTATCAAGCACTTCTTGTATTAGGTTCTAGTACCCTAGATAATCGATTGTTAAGCGCGTTTTATTATAAGTTGGGCGGTTTTGTTGGAACCAAATTATTTTGTAGATTAGCTATTACAATTTTAGAAACAAAAATTCAATCATCTTGCCTCGATAGCTGTCACCATTCACCGTAAAATTACAACGTTGCCGAAGGCGATGCAAAATATATTCTTTACGACAACTCCAAGCGCAAGACATCGTATGTGAAGAGTGGACAATACGGCAAAAGCTACGGCCAAGCATGATATCCATTGCACCAAGGTAAAGCTCTGAATTTGGTGAGATCGAATGGGGCCAGACTATTACGCGATATCTGTACAGACAGCAATTAATTGGTTTCAAGGGAGCAAATATAGTAAAACGCTCTAATTTTCCATCATGACAATGCTAGGCCACATGTTGCTGTGGCAACATCTTTTTCTCTTTTTCTTTTTCATTCGTTTCTTTCAATGAAAAAGGATTCACTTCAGAGCAGCATATGAAAAATTGGTTCAATTCACTCCTGGTCTTAAAAACAATTTTTTTTTTTTTTTTTGACATAAAGGTGGAAAAAAGTTGAAGCTGCCTAAGGGCAATATTTCCAAAGACAGGTCGGTCTGAAAACAAAATTTTTTTTTACAAAACTCTCAGTACATGCGAGCCAACGTGATGTGTGTAGATTTCGGTAATTGTTTAATTGAAATTACTTTGCAATGCAAATCATTTCTAAAGAAAAGAAAGGAAATTATCTTTTAACCATCGCTAATAAGTTTTCATCTTAAATATTTATGTCCTTTCTGTGGCATCCTGACAATCGGAATAATTTATTGCCTCTTTCCAGAGTATTGGATTTGTCATAGTATTGGATTTTCAAATTCTTTCTACTTTGACTTTTTCTTTCGTATTGTTGTTACTGTTGATGTTGTTGTTAGCTTGTTTTAGCTGTAGCTGTTCTACAATTGTCAATTGCCGATAGTCTGTGGTTCAACACTTAAAGTCAATTGTTTTTGTAGGTCAATCGTAAAAAAAATTTACATAAAAAAACCTTTGTTTTTTTTTGTACTTTCTTTTCCTGTTTTCATTTGATAAGGTTTTATTTGTTCTTTCTTTTCTTAAATGAAATATCTAAACAATTATTATTTTTGTTTGTTATACCCTACGTCAGTTGAGTTTGATTTTCATCGAATGAGACGATAGAAAAACTCATGTGAGGGAATTCACTGTATCCTTAATATTTCGGTACAAATGGTCTCTCTGTTCTATTTGACTTGCACAAACGTACGCGGCACAAAATCAATCTCAACTTTTAATGAGGTAGGTGGGATATTAATCTTAAGACCGATGTAAGTCTAAGTTGGTCATGCTGCAACTAGATACTATCATTACTCGCGAGACCAATGATACCGTCAAGTTTGAATAACAACATTCCATTTAGACAACATAAAGTGGTGTGGGAAACTAGGTCGTAATCCTGACTGAAGAGTTGTCATGAACAATTATGTATGTCTGCATTTATCGTTACAAAAAATTAATTCTTTTTCAATAAAAATTATCACACACACTACTACTACTATTACTACTGCTAGCCTATGGACAGGGAATTCTTTTAACCCAGTCCATTGCTTTCCCAGTTCCTTAGTATTGGATGCTTAAACATATCACATGTTTGGTTACCAAACTACTTAAAAATAAAGCTTTTCTCTTTTCCAAACACTATGTTAAAATATGAGAAGCTAGGTCGTAAGCCTAACTACAGGGTTGTAATGACCAATAATGTATTTGTATGCATGTTAAAATATCGTAGATCAGGCGAGAAGCGGCTTAAATATAATTGTTTCTGTTTTTCAAATTTTCGGCCAATATACGATTGGAAAGCTAATGATTATTAAACAACATTTTGTGGATTTCACAAGACACAATTCATAACCAAACTTAACTGCTACTAAAACTTTCACTCAAAAACCGATGGGAGTGTTTAATAAGGATAAATTATGCCATACTTTGCCATAGTTTTTAATAAATTACTTTCCACGAAGCTATGCGATAACAATAACTATAACAACATCGAAACCGAAATCAATGTAAAGAAAGACATCATGTAGCCAGGCTTGATAGACTTAAACCGCCTTGTTTCTCTGTTATCCACACTTTTTTAATCTGCACTGATGATTATTATTGGTATTTGAATGCTATCGTGTTGTAAAAAATGTTATCGGTTATCGAATTCGAATTTATTGTTGTTTGTGTAATTTGTATTTAACATTTGATAAATTGCTTGTTTCTTGTCATCTGTTGTTTTTATGATAATTTTGTTTGTTTTTTTTCTTGTTGCATTTTATTTTTATTTTCTTATTGATAATTCATAAATATTTATGGTGCATAAATATTTATAATCTTTAATTAAAATTGAAAAAAAAAAAAATTGTTTTACTCTCTGTACATTTTTATTTCCATTTTCTTTATCAAAACGAAATCAAAGACAATTTTCATAAAATAATAAAAAATAATAAAAAAAAAAAAAAAATAAAACGAATCTAAATAAGGAATTTGAAAAAAAAGAAAGAAATAAAAATATTTAAATAAAATGAACTGGTAAAGCAAAGAGTAGAAAAATCCAATTACCAAAGTAATTGAATTGAATATTTTCTTATATTGAATGTATATGAAATAAGTTATCGAAATGGAATTTTAAAATGCGGTACTTGTAATGAAAATTATTTTTCCAGAATTTTATTTCGGATTTTAACAGATTTGAAATAGAGAGAGAATATAGCAAATATTTTTCATTTATTTTATTATTTTCCAATATAAATTACATGTAAAATGAATTATTTTACAAAAGAAAAATGTTATATTTGTATTGGAATTATTTCTAAAACTTAAAAATTTGTATCCCAAAAAACGCATTGCAAAATTCATTCTTAGTCAATATTCTTTATGATTTCTTTTTTATGTGTAAGAGAAATAAGTTTATTTGAAACTAAATAAAGAACTTGTTATTAAACAAAGGCATTGTTAAAAATCACTCATACAAACTACACATAATTAATCATTACAACTCTCGAGTCAGTATTACAACTTAGCTTCTGAGATCGCCCATGTTGTGTGTTAATTTTATCCATGAGCAGCGGAACCTCCAGTTTAAAGTCGACTCCGTACGACAGATTTTTAAGAAAATTTTTCAAGGCAATTTTATTAATCTCAGAGATTTTACCAGAAGACTGCTGCCACAAAATCTACGTAGAAATATTTTTCATATTTTGGGCAAACCTAGCCCCAAAATATAATATAACCACTGCCTTCCGTCTAATAAGTCAATACATTATCTACTAGACCATAGTGATTTCGTTGGAAACTATTTACTTTATATACTATTGGTTACGAATCAGTAATGTTAAGAGAACTCTGTAGAGTTTGTACTAAAGTTTATCCGAAAATTCATGCTTCTGGCTATATTGTAGCCAGATGGCTATATGAAGTTGTCGTAGTCTAGTAGGTAGTGTGCTGGCTTATTAGACGAAAGGCCAGGGTTCGAATCATCATCGGTCAGACATCAAAAAAGAAATATGAAAAAAATATTTCTTCGGCGGCTTCCTCTCAGCAGATTTCTGGTAAAAACTCTGAGAGTAAATAAAATTGCCATGCAAAGTTTCTCAAAAAAATCTGTCGTTCGGAGTCGACTTTAAACTGTAGGTCCGGTCACTCATGTCTACAATTAACACATACAACCTAAGTGGTGTGAGAAGTTTTGGCCGTAATCTTGACTGAAGGGTTGTAATGCCAAATATGTATGTGTGGCCATATGTAGTCCTAGTCAACTCTTACATGATATAACTCCACTCTGTTATGTTTGGTAAGGTGAACCCACTTAAGCCAGCACTCGGGGCACTACATTATTGGTAGCTCACTGACAAGCTGGGATTTTACCACCACGATTACTGGAAAAGCTGTAATTATGTGAAGTTAACGGAATCAATAGAACACTTTTTTATGCAAGCGCCCTACACTACAGAACAAATGTCATGATGATCTGGGCATAGGCAAACGCCCTACTAAGGAAAGAGAATTTGTTTTAATGGAAAACCAAAAACATTTACGTTAATATTCCAAACGTTCAATATTTCTAAACGTAGAGATAAGATAAGATATCAGTATTGAAATTATTTTCTAAAGAGCTAAAATTCTAAGCTTCAAATAAAGTATTAGTATCCTTTCAGGATTAAAAACTTTGCTGTTGTAGAAATTATCGTAAAGAATTTTTATCGATTTTTTTATTTTAATTCTTTCAACTCTTTGAAATGTTCTTTTTCGAAACGTTACTATTATTTCATTTCTAATGGTTTTCTATTTTTGTTTTTCTTCTTCTTTTGTCTTTCTTCTTCTTCTTCTTCTTTCTGTTTTTTTTTCCCTATAACCATCTCCATACATATGACAAATACTCGTATTCAACAAAATGTTTTTACCGTTTAATACACAAAAAAAAAAATAAAAAAGAAGCAAACATTTTGCAATTACTCCTAATGATTTTGCTGGAATTTTAATTAAACCATTTCCTGTTGCGACAAATGTAAACTATTGTAAAATAAATAGAAAATAAAAACTATAACCCACCTCATTTACAGTGTTTGCTAGGAAACATAAGGACACATTGCAATTAAAACTATTTGCATATTTCATATTGAATCTCTCTCTCTCTTTCTCTCTCTCCCTTTCTGTTTAACAGCAATTTATTGGCAATTATAATTTAATTCTGCCTGCAACTGTAATATTTGTTGGCATTATGGTAGCTTAATATGAGTCTTGTATTAGTGTTAGTAATTGAGTTTTTGCTTTTTGTTGTTTTGTTGTTTTGTTGTTTTAAGGTTACTAAAATATTAATGTGTATACAAGTATAGGTTTTTATGTGTTTGTATGTATAATGAAAATGTATATGAAATGTTTGTTTTTTTTTTTTTTTTTTTTTTTTTGCTAATATTAACACTCCAGGTTTTTGTTGTATTGAGCAAAAACCAAGGTGGTAGAATGTTGTTGACATTGCCGTAGTGTAAGAGCTGAAAATGAGCAAAAATAAACAGCAACAACAAGTATAGTTTCTAAAGCAACAGAATAATTTTCTTATAAGACTTTACATACAACAATAAAACAAACATAAACACCAACTGCTAAACACACTGCTATGTATGTGTGTACATCAATATTTCTGTAGGAACATTGATACACGTACAATACCAAAACAAAAAAGCCACACATACACAACCACAGAAATAGACAAGAACCTACAGTTTCATTGCTTCACTCTGTTTTACCTTATAAATGAAAGAAAGATATTAAACATGCTCTTGCATGTTATGTTGTGTTGTGTTGTGTTGTATTTTTTGTAAAACTAGAAAAAAGAAAAAACAAAATATAACAACAACACAACAAAGAAAAAGAAAAGCTTAAAAATTTACTTTGCTTTATAAAATTTATCCCAGGCTTTCCCTTACTCTCCACCTCTCTCTCTCTCTCGTTGTATCTTTCTCTCTAACACATGAATTTCTTTCAGTTTTTGTCTCTCTATGTTACTCTTCGAAATTTCCTTATAAACTAAACATTATTAGATTATTTTCGTATTAATAACGAAATCCTAATGAATGTTACGAGAGAAATCTATGGGTATTATAAAGTGTTCGTACCATAGCGAGAAGATAAATACGTGTAAGAGTGTACATGTATGTGTATAATGCATTTTATTTCGTTTCTAATAAATACAATAACAACACAAATAACAATATTAATATTTTAATTCATCACTACACTCTGTGTAAATTATTTACCTATACATACATGTAAACTATACACATCTATTTCCTTAAAGTGATGCATATTTTTATAGTATCAGGGATGGTAAATCTTAAGCTCAAGATGTAAAACATGAATACGGTTATGTCGAAATTAAGTGCCATGTTGAATACATCAATTGGTCATTACAATTCTTCAGTCAGGATTACAAGCTAACTTCTCACACCACTTATATTGTGTGTGTTATCTGAGTGGCGGCACCTACAGGAAACTCCGAACGATAGATTTTTGCGAAACTTTTCATGACAACTTAATTATTCTAACAGTTCTTGCCAGAAATCTATTGAGAGATAGTAGCCGAAGAAGTATTCTTTCATATTTCATTTCGAGGGAGATATCTGGCCTGGGGTTTGATCCGTGATCTCACTTCCATTAAGCCTACCTACTAGAGCACGTCGATTATATACTTCTGTAGGCCACCAGTATTATAAGAATTTTAAATTTTAGGATTTAGTCGATTAGATTGTAGGAATACAATAGGATCTTAATTAGTTATATCAGTTGATATCTTTGACATGATTGCTGTTTTCAAACGATCACCATACCTATATTGAGCAATATATTAACTTATTAGAATTGAATTCTAGATTTCAATCCTGGTCTTTGACATCCTGTTGTATTAGCCTTTCGGAAAAATTTCTAATAGTAATATCATAGCCATGAAAAATTTTCTCAAGTTTATAGTTCGGATTCGACATTAAACTGTAGGTTCTGTCACTTATAGGTAAAATTAATTCACACAATATCGCTAACTAAGCGCCTGTAATGATTAATAATGTATGTGTATCCATATACTCCATTCAAGTGGCTAATTTCAAGAGTTCTTTTCCGTTGAAATTAATTAACCAATCTTAATTAAGATAACGACTTCATTGTTTAAATATCGCGTGTTGTTCCTTTTTGGCGGAATCTATGTGTTTAAGTTTAGTTAATGCCACTCATCAAGAACACTAAATAGTGATTTTCTTTGGCGCTACTTCCAATTTAAGGATTTTTAAAAACTGATGCATAAGTGTCAATAAACTGTCTAAGTATTTAGTTTGTTTTTTATTGAAAGGTTGGTCACTCCTGTGAGCAATAATTTATCTATGATGATATTTTCATTATTCTTTTAAAGAATTCACATACAGTATCGTTCACAACTATGAAAACGATTTGTGTACTTGGTTTTGTGTTAAATTTTATTTTCTTTAATTATTCTTTATAATCAAAATTAAAAAAGACAAAACTAAAGTATCTGTTTGTGGAAATAATGAGAACAACGTTTTAAAACCCTTTAGTCTAAATGAGCACATCTTCTAGGCATGGAGGATTTAACATTTTTTATAACACGAGACGATATTCCTTTTAATCTTCGTATCCACCATATTTCATTTGAATTTTTAAATTAAACTTGCATTCGTCAGACAGCCGAACTATTTTCCAATCGATGTAGGCTTTCGGTGAACTCAAGTCTAACATTTCTGTTCTGTTCTTTGATGATAATTAGTTATGACCGATACTGTACACATACTTATATTTACGAACACAATTAGTTTCTCACCGTCTATCCACTTGTTTAATATACTTGTACCGATGACGTTGTCGTATATTGGAAATATTTTATTTTTGTATTTTACATAAAGGAGAGTAAAACGAAAGAGAGAAGAAAATATTTCCTAGAAAATCTTTACAACAAAAACCCAATTAAACTGCATTAGAATCCTATGATTTGTTTCATATAAAGAGCTCAAACGACAAGATTATATTTTCTTTTCGCTTTATAGCTATGTGCACAGTGATGGAAAGAGATATATAAACAAAAACAACAACAACAATTAAGGATATAGAAATTTAAAACTGGAAAAAAATTTAATTTATTGTTAAATTAGTTGTAATTCCGTTTGCTTAAATCTAACATTTCCTTTATTTCTGTAACACTTGAACGATAAATTCTATTGGCGATGGAAGGTTTAATCAAATCCAGGTTGTTGTTGGTGCTGTTGTTGCTATTTTTTTTTTTTTTAGATTTTCAATAAAAACAGAAAATTTGAGGGAAAAATAGCATTTAATTACAATAAGTGGAAGAAATTTAGGTCAATGCAGAAGAGGGGGTTTTTTTACGGTTGGTAAATTTTGCACAAAAAAAACTTTGTGGTGCTTGTGGGTGCAATCAGTTTTGGTTGTTTTGATTGTTTAATGAGCTCCGGCTCTCAGGAAATGCGATTTTGCAAGTGAATTGCAAATAGTAAAACAGATTTCGACAAAAACCCAAATGTGTTGGTGCGTTAGAGAGTAATTAAAAATTTAAATACAATAAATTAGAAAAAGAGAATTATTGAAATTAAAACAGGAAATTATTGTTATTTACATTCGTTTAATAAAATATACAACGTAACCCAATTGAAATCAGGTCATGGGAAATGATTGGTTAAATGGGAATTTCAGTGTCATAAGCACTAAAACCTTGGTCGTAGGTTTAATTTGGATTAATATCTTCACTATAGGATTAATTCGTCTATCATCTAACAAAGAATATAATAAAAAAGATATTTGGCCTTGAAGTCAAAATTTACCGATCGATTTTGGTGAAATATTCCAAGTATAAACGATCAATGTTGTAGGTACGGAAGTGCTGTAAACAACTGACTATAGTTTATCAATAATTGCCACCTGGTTACTCTGACGTTGTCAATAACGACAACTAGCTGCCCAATATTTAACAAACTTTCTGGTGTCTTCCGCTAAAATGCATTCACTATGCATATACATGGAGCTCTACTGATTTTATTTCCGCCTCATAGAATATGTAAATTGAACTTGAAAAGAGTTTTATTCCATAATAATTTGCCTGGTCAGAAGGACAATCAAAATTCCCAGATAAGTTTTAGATTGTCTTGTGCAAAACTGAAATCCTTGCCAATACTAGTTGCTTAGAAAAAGTTTAGGCAAGTCGTTTCAAACCATTCTAGTCCATTTTTTGGCATAGCAGCTGCTTTCCTGAAAAGTTCATGTCTTTGTTTATTTTCTTAAATTCCTACAATACCAAATATCGAGCAGAGACAGACGTACTTTTCCTAATTAGACGTTTTATCAGACAGTCTACTGCATAGAAGCTAACTGTTCGAAAAAGCTAACTGTTCCGATAGAATTGCAATAATTTTTCTTTCCTGCTAGATTTTGACTCATACATACTTACATACATACATACATACATACCTAATTACTCATTATAACCCATCAGTCAGCATTACGACCTAGCTTCTCACACCATTGAATTTGTGTGTATTAATTTTATGCATAAGTGGCGTGACCTTAATTGTAGGTCATTTCCGAAAGACAGATTTTTGAGAAACTTTTCATGGCAATTTTATTAATGCTCAGAGCATTGAAGAGCAGTATAACCTGGGGTTTAAACCGCAGTATCAGGTCTAATCAGCCAACACACTACGCTACTAGACTACGATGATTTTGTTTCATAATTAAATACTTAACATTGCAAAATCTATATAAAATTAGAGTCGACCTATATATTCCATAGGACGGAGAGACTTTTTCTGGATGTTTTCCTAAAATTTTAATTTGAAATCATTTACAAATCATTTTTCATAAAATTTCTTCCTCATAAACTTTATTTAAATAAAAGTTATCATTAAACTCAAGTCATTTCATTGTTTATTTTGCCTTTTTTCTTAAACTTAATTTATTGTCACCAGGCAATTTTTATTTTTGCTTTCAATATTTGTTTAATTGGCTTTACTCAAGTCAATTCCCACAAACAACATTAAATTACAAAAAAAAAATTTTATAATTTATTATTGAATTTCGTATAACTTTTAATCAATCAACTTTATTTAAAAAAAAAGCACATACACGTACCATGACGATTATGATGTGTGTATGATTTGAAAGAAAAATGTTTACAAATCCCAAGAGTATGAAACACATAGATGTCATCAAACCAGACATTTTTTTTTTTTTTGTTAAAATTATTTTTCTAAGAAAGATTATTTAATTACACGAATAATTTAATTATTATAAAATAAATTTGTAAGCACTTTTATGAATTGATAAAATTTGCAACAAAAATAATTATAAAATCTAAGAACTTCGGTACGTGAATTTCATTCAAAGGAGTTTTTAAGTATGAAAAGAGAAAAAATTTTATTAAAAAGATTAAAAGTAAACGATTTTACACAAAACTTTTAAACTGATTAAAAAATAAAAAAATTGTAGAAATATTAAATGAAATTATTGAATTATTTTAATAAAAACTATTAGGATTAGAAGTTGAAGTTTATCTGCTTTTTATCGGCGAGTGGAAGTATTGTGGGTTCAATTTCCACCCGAGATATGTGTCTGATATACACATTATTAAACAAACAAAAAAATAATGACGCTTTAACCTTAACCATTCTCTCGACATATTTTTTAACACTTGAAAGTTTATAATGTCTGTAATTTTGTGGCTACCGCAATGCCAATAGTTGATTTACCAACAACAACACTCGACGTTCAGAAATATCAAACTAATCGTCGTAGTCTAGTAGGTTGTTTGTTGGCTTATTAGACGTAAGGCCACAGCTTAAACCCCAGGTCAAACATATCGAACAAAACGAAAAATGCAAATTATTTCTTGGGTGACTTCCTCTCAGCAGATTTCTAGGAAAAAAAAACACTGAGAGTAAATAAAATTGTCATGAAAAGCTTCTAAAAAATCTATCATTCGAAGTTGACTATATACTGTAAGTCCCGCCACTCATTTACAAAATTAGCACGCACTACATAAGCGGTGTGAGAAACTAGACTGAGGGATTGTAAGGCTCAATTATGTTTGTACGTACGCTTTTAAATTTTATGAACTAGAATTAATTTGTAATCGATTTCCGTTTCGTTAACAACACCGTTTAAGTTATAACACAAGATCAAAGCCATTCTACTAACACGTACTTTGAAGTTACATGCTCACATTCCAACTCTAACTAAATAAACCCGACTGGCATTAACATTCTTTGCTCTATTTACTATATATTCCTTTATTTAGTTATGTATTCTAACCTAACGACCTTTCTATACATTGTTTTTATGAGATTTTTGATCATTGTTTTGGTTTCTTATTGTAAGTTCCTGCGTATTTGTTTGTGTAATTTTTGTTTACTATACGACATGTAAATTATGTTGTTGTTTGTTTGTTTTGTTTGCTTATTTATGTTAAGATTGTATTTGTCCGCGTAAGAATATTTTTGGTGTTGTAGTTAACAACTGCCAGAAAGGATTATCTTAGGAATTTATGAAATTGCTATATTGGTCCTGTGTTACTGAAATTCTGTAGACGATTAAATAACAGACGTTGATTGCTTGCAATTAATATTCACAGCGGTTGGGTCATAAAGCATGTTTAAATTAAGATGTAGAAACAGCGAATACTCCATATTTGTTTTATTTCTGTATAGCCGTCGTATATCTTTTTTATTAATGTAAATCATTTTTTGTTGTTGTTAACATTCTATCTGTTATCAATTTTTAAAAGAGAGAGAGTGAGAGAGAGAATTCCGTAATTTTTGTGTTGTTATGGTTTATATTTTAATGACGTTTTTTTACTGTGTTTATTCACAGGATAATTAAATTTAAAAGAAATATTTTAATTTCAATTATGATCAATTTACAATGTCACATACATATGTATTTAATTACATAACATTTCTCTCTATCTGTCTATTGTTATTATTTAAAATATTCTTTATAATTATGATAATCACAGCGGAGCTGGGAAAAAAACTATTATTTGAACAATTCCTTTCTAAAAATCTAATGATGTTTTTCGGTGGGAAAAAATAATTTGTTTTAACAATAAAAATGTTTCAATAGAAAATGCGTATAAGAGATTTCTACGGATAACAAGATCTTCCTCTTATTATAGAGCATTACAGCATTTGCTGACATCGTCTGATTCGTATGTAAACATAATAAGACCTCAATCTTATAAATATCTTTCAGAACCAGATGATGTATTTAAAGTAATGATAGTTGATAGGTAAAATGATTGGTTCATTTTGAACTAATTTTGTTCATACATACATATGTACATATATTCATCAAAGGTCCAAAGAAAATCATGAAATGATTTCAAAACATTTTTTATAATTTTTCTTTTCTACATACAATTAAACAAGTATACAAAATTTCCTTAAAAGGAGTTGGCAATAAGAGTATGAAGCCCTATCACGATCGAGCTGAGTGCTATTCCGATCTTAATGTAACTTATCATGCACGTTTTGTTCATAAGTATGATTATGAAATATTTTAAAAGTTTTGGTTTATAAGGGCAATGGGCCTAGACAATTTTTAAGAAATTTCATTTTATCCTCAACTTAATAAATAGAGTACACATCACCAACCTTTAGTGATCGAGCAATACTCCTTTGAAAAGAATTTGCTCAGATATGTATGAAATCATATCCCTGCTACATTAATTATTATAAATCATATGCAATATTAATACAAAAAAATATACAATTTTATAATCATCCATAACTGATATTAATTATTAGATAATTAATTCCAATAAAAATATAATCGGTTTCCTCTCATGCCATAATATAAACACATACATATGTATGCCTCTGCTATATATCTTTCAAAACAGCTATTGGCTAACACAATAAATATTGGTGGTCTACACAATGGAAGCATTTGTGGTAATTAAAACTTATTATTACGCTAAATATGTAAATAAATACAGATTTATATCATATACAATTTATATACAAATAATTGTACAATTATAGGAATTTATATTTTATGCATATACATATGTACATATAGCATATGGTTTTATAGGTTGTATTTGGTAAGATTCGACTAATTGATAATCCACTACATATGCCTATCTATTGTACATTGCGTTACCCAAATAACAAATAGAACATTTCGAAAACAATCTTGTTATTGGCCAAACAATTTCCGCGAAGTAAAAGTGAAATCACATAAATATTCAAAATACTGGCCGATAAAATGAGATGACAAACATATCAGAGTTTGATATTCGAAATACCTTGCTTGCAAGGTTTTTTCAGTGGTACTGGCCAATAGTGAAATGTAAGTAATTTCCGCATCATTAACGGAGGCCGCAAAATTGCCTAATGTCCTTCGCGAGTAGAGTGCAACGCCTTCCAGGTAGAGGTATTCGAGATTACTAACGCAAAGTTAGTCAGCAGATTAAGCAATGGTTTCTTAAATGGCCTCTACATTTCGGCTTTATTGTTTGTTCGCTTTTTCTTTCCTCTCTATCAGTCAACACTTAGAACGGACTAAACTTTAATCCATTTCATGAGAGTTGATAACAATAAAAATTTGCAATTTGATCACAAGATAGATAGATGAGCAGTCATATGCTGGATGTAGAGTGTAAAATGATTATTTATTTTCCAAAAATCCAATGAAAATTAAAAAATAAATACATATTTCGGTTGAATAGAAGCGAACTTTAGAAACTATACTTTAGAACTATAGAAACTCATCAAGATACAAGAAATTCAAAATTTAATACAATATAACTGGAAAAAATTTTTTTATAAATTCTAGAAAACTATGATAATAAAATTATTTTAAGTTAATCGAAGAAAATGTTAAAAGTTGTACTACAACATCAATTATAATAATGCAATAGTACTACGAGACAATAAACTAGGTGGGTACACTAACGGAATATCCGTTATAGCGTTTGAAAATAATTTGCTGACGTATTAAATCTTGTTTTGTTTATTCTACAGAGAAATTCTTTGAAATACAGTAGATATGTTATAACAACAACAGTCCTTAGACTTGCCCCACCAATGTTCTCAATATCCTACAGGACAGTTATTCAGTCGATTTTAAAGATCGACTATAAGACCTTGAGTTTCCGTGATGGCGTGATATATTGTATTACCCCTATCGTCAATTATTTCAAGAAATAAAACTAGTCACCATGAATGGTCAACGTTGCTTCTTCCCATCTTCTTTGATTGTTTTGCAGACCTACTAATCAACATAATCCTTTTATTAATTTCAGCAGTTCCTTTATAAAAGAACTTTTGAATAGAATACACGCATCCCATACTGATAATATGATATATTTTCGATCTACAGAATTTCGTTCTTACTCAAGTGTAAGTTGTGGTTTGTATTGACGTTCTACTAATCAAATAAATATCATCAACCTGGGAAAGTCCATGACTCAATTTACTAATCAATCTATTCTTGTGAATTAATAATCAGCAATTGACAATAGCTTACCTTGTTAAAAGACAACTCCGAACATTTTTAAGCCATTTGATAAAGGTTAAGTAGAATGAATGGCTCATTCCGCTGTGGAATGTCAAAGGCTTCCAAGTAATCGATAGCTAACAGATATTGATTTGGAATCATTTTCAGTGTGCTCTAGTATTTATACAATATCTGATCATTTGTAGAGGAACCAGGCAAAAATATTTGGTCTCAAAGTCGATTTTGTTCTGTCCTTATAGCTTCGAGCCTCCATTCTTTTCTTTTGCAGCTTTGAATGTGAATTTGATTTGAACTTCTTATAGTTCAAGTTTAATTCTTGGACCAATTAATTAAAAAAAAAAATTAAAATTAAATTAAACCTTATAAGAATTGGCTGACATATCCTTAAGAGGAATTCGTTAAAAAACTTGCCATGATTTTAAACATAATTAAAGAGAGAAACTCATATTTAACAGACTTCGTTATGCAATTTAGAATATATCTGTTTTAGAAATAATTATCTTACAATTTAATATGAAGTGACACAATTTTATAGGAAACAGAAGAAATTATTCAAACAAAAGGTTTCTTAATTTTATATACACACACATAGTTTAGTAAAGTAAAAAGAAGTGGAAATCATAGAAAATATTGTTGACATTTGCATATTTTCCTTAATAACAACAACAATAATGCTTAAGCTTTATTTATAATTATTATTACTTAGTTTGCATAATTTATGAGCATCTTTTCAAATGCCAAAAAAGTTAATTTCACAGCAAAAAAAAAAACAAATATCATGCGAGTAAAGTCTCTACGATATATTCCCAAAACGAAAGTCTATACAGTCAACAACAGACACTGCATATGGATTATAGAAGAAGAACTCGGAATTAAAAATAAAAAAGGAAGAATAAAATGTCACTGAATAATAATGTCAAATTATAAAAAAAAAAAATTACCAAGCCAAAATGCAATTGTAAATGAAAAAGTTGCCCTTCTTTGTGTTAAAGTCATGCAAGGGAAAATTATGAATTTTTTTAGATCGTTAAACTATTTGCCAAGAGAAATGCGGATTTATTATAGGTAAAAAAATAAACAGTGATGTGGTTTACAGATTATTCCAGAAAGAAATGTGTACTATACAGTTTAGACAGGACAGCAATAATATCTGGATACCACATCATATGGAGATTTGCTTCAATGAACAGGCAGATCTACTAGCGAGAATGTTGCCTTGCATGCTGCAGATGGGTCTAGAATATTTCTGTGAAGGAGAAATAAGTGTGTTTGGAAATATAGGACATAAAGTGTCATCAACTCTAACGGGCTTAAGACAATCTAAGCTTTTGTTGGATTAATTCAATGAAAAGAGTTTTGAGTTACTCATGGGTCTATCCAGCGGAAGGCCGAATATCAATATAGAATAGAAATCACTTCAAGCACATATGAAGACTCCATCATGAGGAGTAAATTGCCTGAAAGTACTTGAATAATCTTTCAAAAATAAAGATTTTCGTAATAACAAGATTTAATTAGGGGTCAGGATGATTTTCATAAGGACTGTATAACGCTCGGGATGTTCATTGCATTGAGGTATTACAATGGGGATATGTGGCATTTATTTATTTAAAGCTTTTGTCTCCGTAACCCGAAAACCCGGTGCAGTAAACAAATTAACCCCTTAAATATTGAAATATCAATTTAGCAAACGAATTGCAATTTGAAAATGTGGGTGCGTGTTCCGTAAAGAAACTAAAAGAAGTAAATGTTGAATGTCAATGTATAAGATAACATTCCTGTATAACAGCTATTATCAAATAAATTCTATTTCTAAAGAACAAAAAAATTTTATGAATTAATTCTTATAAAATATGTGATTGTAATCCTGAGAATATAAATTTCATCAATAGTAATTTGATTTAAATTTCAAACTATTTTAATCCATTGATAGTTCAATAAAAATGCTAAAAAAAAAGAGCATCAAACAGCTCTTAATTCTATTGAATGAAAACTTTTATGCAATAGTTTCATATGAAAGAACATAAAAATTAAATAAATTTCCCTTTTTTTTCTACCTGAAACCCTCCTATACAATAATAAAACGCTCTTGTATAAAGTAAAGAAATCATCATCATCGCCATCAACATCAGCATCATTATGATCATCATCATCATCATCATCATCGAATAATATGAAGTAATCAAATATTTAATTTATATTTTATTTTTAGATCCGCCTCAATAAATGCCAACGAATAGCTAAACTTTGGTAGCGGAACCAACAAATTAAATAAAAGGTAAAAAGAAAAAAAAGGAACACCAACGCCAACAACAACAAAAGCGTTCAATTATTTTCTACATAGAAATTCATGTCAAAAAAAAAGGAATTTTTTTTTGGAAATTATTGAGACATTTATTAGGGCGGTAAATATTTGTATACCTTACTTAACATTAGTTTCTGCGAAGATTTACATACATACATACATAATTGGCCATTACAACCCTTCAGTCAGGATTACGGCCTAGCTTCTCACACCACTTATGTTGTGTGTGTAAATTTTATACATGAGTGGCGGGACCTACAGTTTAAAGTCGACTCCGAACGACAGATTTTTGAGAAACTTTTCATGGCAATTTTATTTACTCTCTGAGTTTTTGCCAGAAATCTGCTGAGAGGAAGCCGCCGAAGAAATATTTTTTTTTTCATATTTCGTTTTTGATGTCTGACCGGGGATTCGAACCCTGGTAGTGTGATTCTAATAAGCCAACACACTACCCACTAGACCACGGCGGCTCCGAAGATTTATATTCCGTAATTATAGCAATCGAATTAGAGTTGCTCTTTGAATTAATTCCTAGCTCGAATGTCTTCGTTTTGAAACCAAAAGCTGTTACTGTAATTAGAATTTTCCGTTTTTTTTTTTTGCTTCACAATCGTTTGACATAGTGACCAAAGTCATTAGCCAAGATAGGTTAGAGTGGTAGCTTTGATATCAAAGCTCACTTGAGCATGCATAGCAGCCTGTTGCGATGCCACAATTAAGCGCATATTACGAAATTTTTAAAAGAAATTGGTCAGCGTAAAGGCTCTACACTATTAACCAAAAACCAAGAAATTCTACTGACAGCAAGAAGCCATATAGGCGGGTTTTGGCTTAGCGAAAAATTCTACATTTGTAGTCATCTATATTACTAGTATTCATCCAATTTTAAAAGTGTCTCAATACTCTTAAACTCTCTGCGATATAGAACGCTTGGAAGTTTAAAAATAACCCCACAAAATGAATGCAACTGATCAAGACCTTAAAAATAACGCCAGATGTCGCGGCTTATATGAAAACTAGCTTAACAACAGTCACCTGTACAGTTTAATTATGTACTTTTTGTAACACTCAGGAGAGGAATTATGTGGGAAATATAAAAACAATTGAAGATCTTCGACGACTCGAATTATGTTTCTCTGTCAAATTACGGATGAATTATAGCGTGAAATGTGTTATCCATAATATGCTAACTAGGCCAGCTCTAAATCAATCCATATCGGATGATATATGTATACCATTGGAAACTAATCTGCACAACTAAAACTATCGTAGACTTCACCATTCATATCACTAAAGTCTAAACTACGCATTGTTCAATTTTGGCGTAAATACACTCTGCTTTATGAATGCAGACCATGAAACACGGCACTAGCAGATTAAATGTTTCACCAAAAAATGTAGGCCAACAATCGTGCCTTCCACCGAAGTCGACCAATCCAAGTTAATTGAAGTTGAAATAAGAAATCGTAAGTAAGCCTGTAGTGGACACATGCTAAGGAAGACTATGAAATTCGCAGGATATTAGGTGGAAAAAAGTTAAGAGGCAAAGGATTTGGAATATTTTCAGTATTTCTCTCGTATTTCTGTAAATGTTTCCCAATGTCTGTTTTGACTGTTAATGTATTGAGATATTGGTGTATGCTCGTGTTCCTCATATACTAAGTTGCTGGTTGTTTTGGTGACTGACTGTGAACGATTTGAAGCGAATGTGAAAATCAAATTCTAATCTTTTTAAGTAACTAACTACACTCGATTCCTGTAAGTCCCTATTATTTTATGCTCATAATTCACCCTCCCACTTAGACACCTACCTTTATCCGTATGTTAAAGTATTCAAAACTACAGCAACTATATTTTACGAATCTATTTCATTGAAGACATTTTTACACATATTTTAAGTTAGAACACATGCACACATGCACACACACCCACACACAACCCTCTCTAATAAGTTTTATTATTATGACTTTAGGGCGCTTAGCGAAAAGTATCTTCATGGTTCATATAAAACTATTCTTGATATACATTCGCATGTTTAACATTTCTACAAACATTTATGAATATTCGTATTCGCAAAATATCTGTGTGTATGAGCAAAAACTCACACTCGTACAGATATAGTACTTACAACAACCGAAGTTATTCGTGTACATAAAATACGTAAATTTATAGGTGTTTTCTATTCTTTTTCTTTTTCTCGTTTTTTTTTCTCTTTTTTTTTGTATCTTTAATGGAAAAACTTTTATGTGTTATAACATGAAAATTTCATAGTTTTACAAGGTGCTAAAACGGAAATGTATGTTTCACTTGTTTTTTTTTTTTTCTTTGGCAACTTTTATTTGTGTATGTAAATGAATACTTACATAAATACACAACGATTTGTGTATATATATGGATATACATATCCTTTTTTTCTAAAGAGAAAATCTTAATATTTTGAAAAGACAAATGAATGAATGGAAAATAAGTGAATGAATTGCGAAAAAAAATTTTGGGGAATGCTGTAACTTGTATTCATCGAATAGCTTTCAATAATAAAATTTGGTTTCCTATTGAAACGAGAGAATATACGGCGAAGATTAATGTGTATGTAAGTATATAAACTGTGGTTTACATATTGTATTAGCAAGAAAGACATAAAAAATATTTCTTTTTAAATATTTCGTTTTAATAGAGAGAAAATTGTGTAGTAAAAAAGAAGTGAAAGTTAATTTTAGAAATATTTTAAATGTATTTTAATGCCTACAAATATATATATATAATTAGGTATATATATGCATGAAAATTTTCAAAATATTTTGGAATTTCATGCCCCATTTCCATAAAAATTATGTAACAAAGTTAAAATTTTCACAAAGGTCGTAGATAACGCTAATAAGATTGTATTTAAAGTTTCAAGGTAATTCATTTAAAATTACAGAAGTTGGCCGTATATCCTTTTTTTTTACTACCAAAAAATTTTACACAAAAAATGTTTAAATTTCTAAGATCTGTAAGAAGATTGAAGAGATTCGAAGATCAGACCTAGGCTTTCATATCCAGATCATACTGGAATAGAATACAATACTGGAATAGAAATAGAAAAGGTTAGGCTGATGACACAAAAATCCAGAGATTTTCAGAGAGACACTAGCATCCATTTATACATTTGCTTTTGTTAGCCTGAGATAGTATTGTACCTGATAGAATTGCTCTTAATGTAATCAAATGCCATGAATGGTGAGATACAAGAGATTTGTATTAGGTAATGTGTTTCCTACATTAGCATATCTTATTCAAAAGGGTATTAAAAGACTTTATCATACAGAACAAGTTGACTAATATTATAGAGTATGTCGATGGCTAACCCACTAACGATCATCGTTATCAAGTCGAAGCAACTGCGAAACTTTAGCACATGTATTAGGTTGTTTAGTTTTCATGCAGGCCTTAATCATCTTGAGCTGCCATGTCAAAGGGAATTGCAACATAAAACCTGTATGCCACGCTGTAGTCAAAAGTTCCGTGAAAGCTTAATCATTCCAGTTTCAATACACCTGAAAACAAACCATTTATCCAAACAATGTATTCAAAATTATTTTGACCTTTCTGACAGGTTAACGGCTACAACGAACTTCAGAGGGAAAATAGGTACCACCAACTAAATGAACAAACCTCTATACCAGGATAATAACGCTTCTATTATAAGTCGTAGATTCATTTGGAGATAAATAGTTACTAAAAGAGAAAGAGCGTAGTGAACGCATTAAAAAGGAGATATACAGAGGTTTTAAGATGGAATAAAATTTATTATAGTAGATTAAGAAATATTAAATATAATCTAACATGACTTAATTGGCGCTTAAGAGGTTGTGTGATTTGTACGCTTTGAACAATAAGTCTGCAAAGTTTCCTTAATAATACTCCTGAAGTCGACAAAGCCCACAATAATACCCAATATGAAAGAGAAAAATGTAGGCCTATTCAAATACCATAACTACTGTATGTAAGTAAACAAAGCTCATTGCTGTTAAAATCTGCTCCAAATTTTATTAGTAAACATGACGCAAAAGACAACATAATGAAATTAACAGGCTTCAGGTCAGTTGAGCAACATACATACACATTCATACACATGTGGAAACATAACAATACACAATAATAGAAGTCAACGATGAAATAGTACTTGCATATGTGGAACTCATGAAAAGACCACCACCACTGGGCAGCCGGAGTCCTCTACAAAACAATAAACAAACAAACAAATAAAAAAATGGCAAAAACAAATAGAAAATTTAAATGAAATTATTTAAGGGAATAGAAAACGAAACGGCTGGGAAGCTGTAGTTAACTCAGTACAACCAAATGAAACACTCAAATATTCGTATAAATAAACAAAATTTAGCGAAGCGGAAATAAAAATTGTATTAATGTGTGTGAGTGCATTATTATGAACAGCAATGGCATCAGCAGCAGCACCAGCAGTAGTATAATGGCAAAAGCCATGGAGGCTTTCACTAGACACAGGCTTTCACATAAACCAAAATGGTTTTCTTTTCTGTGTTTGGTTTTTTATTTGCACACATGGCTATGAGTGAAATATTTGTATGTACATACTGTCCGTTTCTGTTCTTTTCTGTTGTGTTCTGTTCTGTGCACTGGTGGTGATGCTTTGGAACTGTGTGTCATAATTTTAATTTAAGTAGAGTAAAACACGCTTGACCCCTAAACATTAAGTCAACATTTTAAATATTATACGACAAGTATGATGTAGTACCTACAGTGCATAACAAAAATTCGGTAATACTTTTTTGGTATTTTTGGGTAGAAATCCCTTACGGGTTGATTTGAGAAAGTTTTCGGTAACATTTTTGGTCGAAAATGGTAACGTTCCTTATCGCATCGAATATAAATCTGTATGGATGACTCTAAATCAATGTTCGGAATTATAGAGCAGCTTTTACCTGCAACCGAATTGAAGTAATAAATATCTTCCGTCTAAAGAATGTTTAGAGTATCCTATCCTGGGTGGGGCATTACTGAGCATATGATTTAAAGAAAATCGAATAGTTATTCTACATTAGGAAATAAATTAATAAGACAGCGAGACTCTCTAAAAGTTGTAAACAATTGTAGGCTGTAAATAAGATCGAAAGCCAAATTGTAAAGAGGAAGTTCCTCAAATATAAAGCTGATTAGTAATCTTGCAATATAAAGAAAAAATTTCTTTATTAAAGGATATGCTCCACTTTCAATTACATACGGTGGTTGATTTTTTTGTGAACACTTTTTTATAACCGACTGTATCGAAATGAAATCAAAAAAAAAAAAGAAATAAAAATGAAATTTATGTCGCATTTATTATAATAATGTGAAGGTAGTCGTCGTCTCACACTATCCTTTATTCATTCACTTTTTCCTTTAGTAAAAGCTTTCAGAAGCTTTACAGTACGAGATGGTTGTTCATTTTTCTGTTTATTTAGGGGAACTCAAGTATAGCGAATGAAGTGGTTAGAGAATAGTCCAACATAAATACCGCTGGGAAATCAACATAAATAAATACGGTAAAAATAATAATAATTTTTATTAAATACACATAAAAAAAACAGAGAAAAACAAATAACAACACATCATTTAGGTTAGCAAGTCTTTCTTATTTATTTATTTTTTTTTTTTTAGTAGATTTGATTTATTTTCTAGACATCCAAACAAGTAAATATCCAGAGTCAACATTTCTGATTTTTTGTGGGATTTATAAACTGTAAATTACACTTTTATTGAGGAATCAATTTTTTTATACGTGTTGGAAGTTTTATTTTTTATTTTCATTATTCTTGATGAAGATTTTATTCACTAAATACAGGAGATTGAGGATACAGTTACACCAATAAAGTGTACACATTAATGACTAGTACACCGATAATGGAACATTACCTATACAAGCCGTATGGAGAACAGGAAGATAAACACTCGAGATCTCTGTTCCTTAAACCAGTAACAGGAATTGTAGGTTCTTATAGTCATTGATTACTTGTAATTCAGATTCATCTGAGATTAAAAATTAAAGAGTTTTACCTGAATGCACAAGATTATTTTCATGCATGAAAAACAAAAAAAATTAAGATCAGCATTACTCCTCGGGCGATACAGTACGAACTGAAGTCTCCACTACCTTGAATAATACCTTGAGACATGTATTGTGCTTTCCATTTGAAATATCTAATAGTAGTGGATCGTAGCGTACAGTATAGTCCAGTAAAACAAAGGAACACTTAATGTGTTTTCAAAGATTCAAAAAAAAAAATCGAAAGGAAGTGTTGAAAGCTTATTTAGAGCATTTCCAATTCAAGTTTTACAAAAACCCAGAAACTTCACGATTCTCTAGCAAGTGAGCTACTCATCGTACCCACTTTCCGCTGTGTCCTTGTGATAACCAATATGGACTAAAGTTCATAAAAATCTGCCACAAATACGAGGAAAATAACGTCCACAGTGCCTAACATCAATCACAACCATGCTAAAGTTTAGAAACCTATTAGTCTGTCCAATCAATTTGAAAAATAGTGGCCTCACGTCTAATCAGCCAATACACTACCTACTAGACTATGGCATCATCTTTCCACTTTTAACATTTTAACACTCTGGAATATTCACAAGCTGGATTGCCCCAACATATCAATATAATGGCTCACAGAAGCTAATGTGATATTTAATATTCGGATTGTATTAAAGACTATATCAAACGGATTATCGATTACAAGCTCGAACATCTTAACAATATCAATATAGAGGTATATAGAAGCTAGTGTGATACTTAATACTCGTACCGTATTCAAGACTATGTTAAACCGATTATCATAGAACCATGGGTTACATCCCCCTATTGTAACATTAACCTTTTTAAGTCCTCACATATAGCTCAGATATGGATACTGAAAAAGGAACTGTTGGTTGAATGTCACTATTTATATTATTACAAGT
Organism: Sarcophaga bullata; assembly: GCA_005959815.1. NCBI lineage: Eukaryota > Metazoa > Arthropoda > Insecta > Diptera > Sarcophagidae > Sarcophaga > Sarcophaga bullata. The sequence goes on along the minus strand of QOCX01000285.1, from coordinate 207,651 downwards.
CAGGATCAGAAGAAGACATTGAAGTTATCAACTTGTCATTAAGGGGATCAGTAGAAACAGATTTATGTTTAAGCTTATAGTCCTATCAGGATCTAAATTAAAACGACTTTCCTTAAAAAATAAGAAAACTATACGATATTTTTTCTGCAGCTGTCCGGATCTACGAAAGAACGTAGATGTGAATTAAATATTCTTGGTACAACTTGAAGAAGAACAGTACAATGAACCTATTAGTGTTCGTTTTACATAGCCTTTACATAGCTAGTACCTTTGATCTTGTAGCAGCAGCTTTGTTTTTAATTCTGACAGAAAAAATGGGTTGAAAGAATAAATAATGTTCAGATGGCTGGTAGTTGTGCCATTAACACTACAGTATAATCAGAGAACTGGTTAAATGATTCACACATTACATGGTAACAAGAACAGTTTAAAGATTTAGCCAAAGTAAAACGACTATAATCAGTATTTCTAATTGCAATGGCAGTAAATTATTAAATAGATTAACATATTAAAATTTCTTCTTTTTTTTTATTTGTTAATAAAACTTTAAATCTTCTTGTTTTATGCAATCAAACCAATTTAAAATTACAGAGTGAATGCAATGTTTATAAAACGAACAAATACAATTGACATAAACAAAGATATTCCAATCTTTAATTATGTTTTATTGTTCCTTTAACATTTACAATTGGATTTAAATTTTAATCTTCTTTATAAGCAAATTTTTGAAAATAAAATTAAATCCGTTTTATTTAAAATTCTTATTCAAAATAAAAGAAAGAAAAAAACTGAATAGATAGCAGGTATTACTGGCACTACTACATACCATTAACTATATTACTACTGGTACGTATAGTAGTAGTAGTAGTAATACAAGAGGAAAAGTAACATACACACTCATATGAATTAAGATTGTTGAGCAGAAGCAACATGAATTTAATTAAAACTAAAATTTTATAAGCTTTTCAAGCAGCAATTGCAACAGCAACAGCAACCAGAAAAAAAAACAGAAAAAAAAACAAAAACAAAAACAAAAATGAAAATGAAAATGTTCAAAATAAATCTGGCTGATGCTTAAATAACAGCTTCTGTCCTTAAAAAGACATTTAACGCCTTTAGGTAGCAAGACAAGAACAAGCTACACTCTTAACACAACTCGGCTATACTACGGTACATATACGCCATGATGCTACAACAACAACAACAACAAAAATCTAACAACAATTTACCTCTTAAAAACAGTCAAGTAAGTGTAAGAGCAACAGACATTGGAACGAACAGAGACGAAACGGTGTAGGGTCATATGATAAGTCTGTATACAGTGGTAGACTTAAAAATTACAAAATAAACGAAAACAAAAAACAAAAACCGTAAATATTTGCACAAAACAAACTGCAGCTCTTTTCTCGTAGAATGAAAAACCCAAGATGAACCAGCTAAATATCCCTTATACTATAATGACTAAGAAGTAGCATTTCCCTCAATGCTGGCGTTCTTCTTCATTTTTCATAAGAATGTCTACGACAAAAACAGCACAACACGAACACGAACACGAACAACAACAACAACACCGACAATAACGATAATAATTATGATGATGATGGAACGATGTGTTAATTAAGGTCAAAATAATTATGGGGAAAATTGAAAACTTCATTTACGAAAACACTTTGAATTTTAGATTGCCAGAGCCAAGAAGAATTTCTGCATAGAAAAACAACAAATAACAACAAAATTTTCACCAAAGCAAAGTGGTACGAATATGCCAGCATGATGTACAGACTAGAAAAATAGTTTAAATAAGTTTAGTTTGAGAAATTGCTATCATACCTGCTTTAGCAAATGAATATAGTTGTGGACCAGTAGAGAGGCACATTTCCGAACAACATGTATGTGAGATGAGATAATATTAAGCATAGGTTGTGCACATCTTTATTCATATAAATTAGTTCAATACAACACGTATTACTTTTAGCGGAAAAAAACGAAATGCGAACTCAGAGAACACAAAAGATGCCGAATGTTCTGGATACCCAGATGAGGTCTCTATATCCGAAACTATTGGTAAAGTCGTGATATATTGGTGGATCAAAGTTTGAAAATACTACAGTTTGTGGAAGTTAAAAATTAATCCAACACTTGAGTATGATACATCTTTTCGTTTAATTATTGTCTCAAACATAATGTGGATCCGTCATAACGCAGACTATGTAGTGACTTTCATAACGAAATGGATTTCTCTGTACCAATCGGCGTCACAGAAGACAGAAGCTGACCTTTTAGGTAAAAACAATCAATAACAAGCTTTATGCCAGGGTACGGTGCTATTTAATGAGGACGGTTCTAAATGACTTTTTTTGTTCCAAACCTGAACAAATGGCTCGTCGGAAAGGGATTTTGTGGCACAAATGTTTTTATCCACAAGGAAATTTAAATTACCTCTACAAATCTTATTCTTCCAAAGGAAAGGAATAAAAAACTGGAGAAATTATACGCTTTAAAGCTCATTCACGTCAAGTCGCGATCTTTTTGCTCCTCGTATTCTTATGTATCATGAAAACATATTTAAGTCTTTTTACTATAAAGAAAAAATTCCTTCCTTAGCTGAAAATCTAAATTCACTTCACTGATACCGATAAAATTGATTTTGTAAGCATTAGACTTTACACTAACCTAGTTTTCTAGTATTTACTATCCAAATAAGCTAACAAGTAACACTAGAGCGCCGTGTTTAAACTTCGTCTCTGACATCTTGAAAATCAAAGATATTTCTTTAACCGATTCTATCTGTACTCGTCATCATTAGCATCTCAAATTTATAGTTCGTAAACGACGTTAAATTTTAGGTTATGTTGGCGTATAGCTTGCCGTTCACAAGCAAGTTCATTCGGTGGCCATATGACCCATTCTGTTTCCCAATGTGAGGTAAGCCCAATTATCATGATATGTTAGTAGTAGGTTTGAACCACCACGAGCTCCAGAAGAAACCGGCCTGTCCCCTTAGTGACCCGTTCGCCACCATGGTCAGATCTTCAAACGTTCTGTTGTTCAAAAACTGCTGACGTTTGTCCCTAAGTGCAGCGCACTCGCATAAAAGATATTACATCGATCGCAATTCCTCCACATCATGCAGTAATACTGACATGGCAGACCGTTAAACTCTATATTTCGCCACTTATTGATAAGACAAATACACACTATATGGTTAATGTAAGCAACTATGTACACCATAATTCTAGCCAGTAATGTATGGATGTATGTATAAGACGGTATGTATATATCAGATCAAAATTTTCTATATTCAGTGAATATTTCTTTTATAATCTTAAAGAAACTTTTTTTCATTTCGAATATCACAAGCAATCACTGTCTTCGGAATTTCATTGAAGGGTTTTTCGGACAGAATAGAAAATGGAATTTTTCCTGAAGACTCCAGCGCTTAGCATAGCATTTTAATCTGATTACAACAAATACCCATACTTTCCTCAACTAATTCTTATTTTCTTTAATATTGTTTTTTTCTTTTCATATTTTTTATTTTTCTTTTTTTCTTCTTTTTTTTTTTTGTTTTCTTTTTGCTGTTTTCTGGCAAATTCCAGTCATAATGAAACTTTTGGCGCTCTTCCATCTTCCATCTGTACACTCGCACTCTCGCACTCTCTGCTGTATGATGTACATCGTTTATAAAACTTGAACTGAAGCAGAAAATTTAAATAAATTTTATATTTTGCCCTGGCATAAGATAAGAAAATTTATTGTTATTATTGTTGTTGACCAAACTCCATCTCAGTGTTATATTGAATGTTGTTGTTTTGTATACAACACTAAGAAAATGGAAATGTTGACGATGAACGTATAACGACTGCATACAACATACAATAGCAACATCTATATGACAATGATGATGTATGACACTGTAGTGTTTCATAACTGTATAGGCATGTATTTTAAAAATATTTCACAGGATTTTATAAACTGTTTCTTCCTAGACGAGTCTACAGAGAAGAGGCTTCATCTTATAACGATTGTGATTCTGTCGTAAAACTTTAATTTGCATCTCTTCCAAAAATATAGAATTATGGGACTCGTAATATACAGTTTTACATTCGCTACACATTTGGATCATTAAACCTATTAAAGATGACTAAAGCTATAAGCTTTAGGATAGGGATATTCCGAAAATTCCACTCAGCAGTCTTCTGGCATAAACTCTGAGAGTAAATAGTATTGCCATAGAAAGTTTCTTGAAAATCTGTCCTTCAGATTCGACTTTAAACTGTAAAACGCGGCAGAAATGGATAAAATTAACATACACACACACAACATAAAGTGGTGTGAGATGCTAGGTTGTAATCCTGACTGAAGAATTGTAATAACCAAGTAAGTAGGAAGTTAATATTCACATACGTATAGCGTAGATAAATAACAAATTTTTTTTGCAAAGCCTGTCCAGTAAACATGCATAGCGTATGGTATTGTCGGAATCCACTGGACAAAAGAGGATTATTTGGAAAACCTACGCTCTGTACCCTACATTAACACTGGGGTAGATGCAGTGATGAGTTAAATAACTTATCATTGAACATAAATAATATAGGGATTGCAAGATAGATTAGAAGACCGTATTTATAATTATAATATAGCTACGCATCGTTATTCAGCAAAACAAGTGGAATTAAAATTTGTCCAGCAAGCTTCACTAACTCAACGCGTGGGGATAATAAAGGTTAACTTTATATTTTATATTATATTTTAAGGCGCAGAAGCATGGACGCTATTAAACATGGACACTATTAAGCCTTGAAAGTATTCGTAAGATAACTTCTACATAATATCTGCGGTCTAGTGCTAGTTGGCGATAATTACCGCAACCGATCCAACAATGAGCTACATAATCTCCTCAACGACTTGGACGCTGTGCAGCGTATTAGCATCCAGAGTCTGTGTGCCATGTCTTTTGAAAGGGAAGCAATACTTCGGCTGGAAGGTTGACGAAAACGGCGACCTTGCTTGCGTTAGAAGGACCAAATCGAGGAGCCTTGTCACCGATTGCTGCGTTAACACGAATGTGTTAAGGCAGACCGAAATCCGTTAATCGGGTTGTTCACGATCAATTAAGTAAGTAAGCAAGTATATTTGTTAAATCACCATTTTAATGATGTTGACTTATTTTGGAACGTGGATGCAATTTAGACAAAAAAAAGGCGGCTTCAAGTCTAAAGCTATGAGTCGTATTAATAAAGTCTGATGTGGCACTTTCAACAGGCTCGGAATTCGTCATCTACATCATGTCGAATTAAAGTTCAACATAAATCTCTAGAAGTTACTATAGATACCCTAACTGCCTACCTATAAAATTATTTTTACATGAGCAAACTGCCATGATAGAGACAACATACCTACACAAAATGCAAAGAGCAGGCAAACGACAAACGAGCATCGGATTTCACTACTCACTGTGCAGACGTATTGATGTAAAGATATGTAAGGATACTTTTGAAAGATTATATTACGTAGACTTATATGCCAACTAAAACTTAAATGCAAATGACTCGGACTCGTAAATGTTGCTGTTTCCTTTTGTCACGTTTCTAATTTCCAAAAATTTACCAAAGTAGTCTGTAACAATATTCGTTTATGATGAGTATATTACAAATACTGGGTGCACCACCTACTACATACTTATTTACATGCCTCTCTAAACTACAACAACAATAGCAATAATAATAACAACAATAAAAGCAAATATAAAAGTTTATTATAAATGTTTTTAAAACTTTAAATTCATGTACTCGTGCATCGTTTCTCCGTTGTAGTGGTAGTTACGCAATGAAGCAGCAAAGTGCGAAATTATGTACCGACTCCATATTTCAGTTTATTGTGTTGGTTTGGCGCTATTCGTTGGCTGGTTATTTGGTTAAATGGCTGGATGAATGAAGTGACTGAATAAATAAATGAATGACTGGATGATTGCATGGTTGTTGTTGTTGTTGGTATACGGTTTGTTGATTTGCTTTAATAATATAAAGCAACAACAGCAACAGAAGAAAAAAAGAAGCATCAAGTACCTCTTGTTGCAAGTACAACCACAAAAACCATTAAACATCATATACAGCCATATAATACACATACACATTCATAGACTTACATTTACTTGTATACATATACATATACACACACACACATACATATATATGTACCTATTCAGAAAACTCTTCTACATATAACAAGCAGTCTCCTTATACTTATTATTTAATGGCTATAAAAATAAAACTTTTCCTTTCAATGTCGCTCATAATTATGCACGGTTTTGGTCCTGCTTACTGTTCTACTTATTGTTTCTATGGTTCGCTGCCTCACTTCATCAGATTGTTTTTAATTTTCTAGATTTTGTTTTTTTGTTTTTTGTTTTTTATTTATCATACTTTTATGTTTTATTATGTTATTAAAATAATATTCTTTTTTTTTCTACATATTTTTTATGCCCACTTTTTTTACTTTTTTTTCCTGTGAAGTTACCCGGTCTCGCTTTTACGCTCGGTTATGTGGCATAGCTTCATAAGAAAAGTTTTTATACCAATTTAATGGCTTTCATAAAATGATTATTTCTCTTAATAAATGTATGAAAAATGGAAATAAATGACATTCTCTAAATAATAAAGGTAATATGTAATTAAAAGGATGAAAAATAATAATCATAATAAAATTTCGTCAAAAGTTAAACGATATCACTTAACCCTTATGTTGGATGATGAATCTCAGAATAACATTTATTTAATTAATGAAACATAAAAGAGTTATGATACAAAATAATTATTTTAATAGAATTAATTAATTTATATAAAATAAAATATTCGTTTTTATTATCTTTACGTTGGAAATATATTTAAAGTTAATGAAACATTGGCATAAGAATCCCATAGGGCCACATGGAAATGTCTTAATATTATTGGTATACCAAACGGATGCTAAATTCAAAGACCAAAGTGTCGAAAGTTAAATTTTTTATATTAACAATGGATCAAAACGTGCACATGCATACATACATAATTTTTCATTACAACCCCTCAGTCAGGATTACGATCTTACCACTTATATTGTGTTTGTTAATTGTATCCACCTACTGTTTAAAGTGGACACCAAACCACAGATCTGCTAAGGGGCAGTCACCGAATTGCTAATTTTTCATATTTCCAAAATGGATATGTCTGACCTAGGATTTGAACGTTGGCCCCACGTCTAATAACCCAACACACCTACTAGACTATGGCGACGTCAGACAGTGAAGTACAAAACCAATTTTGATGCTGCTAATCGTATTCAATGCGCGTCAATAATCCCGATTATGCATATGATCTCCGTCTGTATGCTTAATGTTGCATTCACTACCATGAGGATATAATTAAACGAGTGTTCTACCAACACTCTGGTAGTAAAGTAAGTATCGATGACAAAGTCATTAGAAGAATCAATAACGGCTAGCAGAAGTAACAAAAGTGCTCAATCACCAAGAGGTTGCAGGCTGTTGTGAACAAATATATGCGAAGGCCTGTATGTCTGTATTTGCCAATGCTTTAAATAACTATGCTTTACTATCAAAAGGCCTAGGGAACAAAATGTAAAAAGTAAATTTGGATGGAGTGTGCCCTAAGCCGCCGTAGCTTAGTAGTAGTAGTAGTAGTAGTAGTAGTAGTAGTAGTAGTTGTAGTAGTAGTAGTAGTAGTATTAGTAGTAGTAGTAGTAGTAGTAGTAGTAGTAGTAGTTGTTGTTGTAGTAGTAGTAGTGTTTGTAGTAGTAGTAGTAGTAGTAGTAGTAGTAGTAGTATTAGTAGTAGTAGTAGTGTTTGTAGTAGTAGTAGTAGTGAGTTGGCTCATTAGACATAAGGCCTTGCTTCAAACCCCTGATCAGACATATCCAACGCAACGAAATATGAACAAGTATTTGAATTCTTAACCGAAACATCATGGAAATCCCCGTTTGAGGCAGAACTTGACAATGTTTAACCCTTTAGTTAGGATTACTACCTAACTTCTCACACCACTTATGTTGTGCATGTTAATTTCATACATGAGTGACACGAACCACAGATTCTTGACAAACTTGTTCATGGCAATTTTATTTACTCTCAAAACATATTTTTTCATATTTTGTTTAGTTGAAAATGTCTGAGATGGGGTTTAATGGGGCGTGGCCTTACATCTAATAAGCCTACGGCAACTAAAAATTGAATAAAACAATATTGACTTAAAGCCAGCTTTAGAATAAGATGATTGCCTGACAAATACTGATGTATACAAGCGTTTTGAATTATTCTTAAGTTGGTCAATAAGAAGTCTAACTTCGGCAGCTTGAAGTTTTCCTTCATGAAAAAAAATTATGATGTGCACACAACCATACCAAACAATGTTTCCTAATTTTGACAAATTAAAGAAGTGTAAAGAAGTATAAAATTATACATAATTTGCTTACCTATTCAATAGATCATTACAAAGTCTTAGCCAGGATTACAACCTAGCTTCTCATACCACCCATGTTGTGTATGTTGATTTTTTATCCATAAGTGGTGGGAGTTGTTCACGGTTTCAAGGCAAATATGCAATATATTCAATAGATTTATAATTTTTTTTTTTTAAATATTTTAACTTTGCACTTTCATTTTGTTTTAAAAACTAATTTCATAGTTGCGGTCATTTAGTTTCAATGTCTGTAAAATGGTATACAAAATAAAATATATATTGTACTGCATATTAGTATATTGCATTGTATCGAGTATATTGTATTGTGTCCTTAATTAGAAAAACTATACTAAAATATTCTATTTTCCATATTTATGCACATGAAATTGACTCAAAAAAAAACAACAACAACATAAAGAAAAATTCTAAAAAAAATATATATTTTTCACACAAACGTAGTGCAAAATAATAAAGAATAAACTTGACCTTAGCCTAATTTTATGCTTTAAAAAATATATCTTTACCTCAAAGGCTACTATACGTATTATTTTCTATTTGGTTTTAAATAGTTATTCGATTGTATAAATATTTTATAACTTAACTATGGTCATACAACTCAAACTTTCATTTTGTTTTAGAATACAAATATCACATACATACACACTCACTCATAGTGAGGTCATATGTAGCAAAAAAAAAGAAAAAATAATAGAAACATTTTGTAAACTTTTAACAATAAGGAAAAACGTTGAGGAAGTATACGAAGCAGTAGAAGAAGAAGCAAATAATAAAATTTTAAATATTTTATAATCTAATAGGTTTATATAACAATTTTAATTGCATACGCTTGTTTCCAAATAATATAATAATAATGAAAAAGATGATGAACATCTTCTGGTGATGTGATGGTGTTGGTGTTGGTGTTAGCATTGGTGCTGGTGTTGAAGATGTAGCCGTAGCCATAGTTTTAGCCAAAGTTGTATATGAATGGTATATACGTGCGTAGTTATAGTTCAAGATGATAAAGTATGTGGAAGATGAAATTATTTGCTACAATAAACTCGGAAATTACTTTAGAATGTTTAGTTAACAAAGTTTTTATAGTCAAAAAATTGCTTCAAGGCATTTAAACATTTATGTACATACACATACACACACACATAGCCAACTGTACTGAAGCATGTAACATCTATGCATATAGACATACTTTTACATTTACAAACAATTCTATTGTACTTGTACGTTTATTGGTGTAATAAAATGTTTCAAGACCGAATGAAATTATTTTCCTTTTTCTTTTTTTTTTTTTTTTTTTTTTTGGTAAATATATTGTAGTTGCATAGATTGTTTTAATTTAAAAAGGACTTAAATTGTTAAATTTCAAAAATTGATAGCCTTTCAAATTTTATGATATACAAAGTTTTTTTTTATTTTCTAATTAGTCCTTCATCTATACACGTATTGTGTTAAAAAATATATAAAATACAATCTCTGTTTGTTTGTTTGTGTTCGTTCGTATATCTGAAAGCTATGGCTTATTAGTATGAGTTACTATCAAATCAGTTACTCTTCATCTTTCACTACGAAAGTTGTGAAATAACTTCAATATATTAAATCAATGCATACACACATACATAATTGGCCATTACAACCCTTCAGTCATTATTACAGCCTAGCTTCTCACACCATTTATGTTGTGTGTGTTAATTTTAGACATGAGTGACAGGACCTACTGTTTAAAGCGGACTCCGAACGACAGATTTTTGAGAAACTTATCCTGATAATTTCATTTACTCTCAGAGTTTTTTTCCAGAAATCTGCTAAGAGGAAGTAGCCGGAGAAATATTCGTCAGATTTCGTTTTGTTGGAGATATTTGACATGGGGTTTAAACCATTGCCTCACGTCATAGATCAGCTCACTATCTACTAGACTACGGCGACTACGCAGGTATGAGCTCAGAACGAACAAGAAAATTCTTATTAAATTTGTTCGATTATATGTAAATAGGACAACCAAAAATACGGACGAGTCCCAATTGCATTTTCGAGGAAGACTGCGAAATATTGACGAATTTCTATACCATTAGAAATGTTTTGCGTAAATAACTTATGGGCTTAGCAACAGAAATTACAAATACAAAGATAAAATGTACAATCCAAAAAAAGTCACCAAACCCAGAATCTTATGAGGATCGATGGAGATGGAATTGGCGTAGTGTATTAGTTAAAATGCTTGACTATAAAGACAATGTTTAGATCGGCAAATGAAAGGCATGCAATTGTTCATCATGTTTTCCGAATTTTAAAAATTAAAAAGCTTCAGCCGTCATTGCAACAGGAGACATTACTTCAGAAACAGTAGTACTCTACTGTTAATGCAGGAGTTAAGGAAACGAAAAACAAGTAGAAAATCATCATGGATTATATAAGAACTTCTGATATTTTAAGGCTAAGAAGATTTCTTAGGCAAGGAGATTTCTAATATCTTCTGCTGAATTGTAGTGCACTTCGTTGAGAACATACTGCATCGGGCGAAATAAATGATACTTAGAAGTACTTACCTAATTGATCATAACAAACCTTTAGTTCGTGTTACTATCTAGCATCTCAAACCACTCATATTGAGTGTCTTGATTTTAGACATGAACAACGAACTAAGCCACTATACTCAGAAAAGGGTACTTAGAAGAGGCGAATTATTTTCAAAAAGTTTTTAACTAATCTTACAAAGTTAGTCAAGCGTGTCTATGGGTTTTCAGCCAAAGCTCGCTCTACTTTAGATACTTTTTTCCATTGGTTTCTTGTAATCGATATAATTATACATGGTATGTATGGCATTTTATTTGAAATAGAGTAACCATTATAGTTTCTAATTACGTTTTAATGAATGAATGGCGATTTAAGATGGTTAACAACCCTGCAGTGTATGTATTTGGAATTTGAAAAGTAAGTTATTAAAGAAAAGAAAATAGATTTGAACATATTTAAACATGCGGTAACATATGACAACATTGCTTAACACTTCAAGTCTAACCTGTAACGTGTAACCACATGTATATGCCCTATTTAACAACTTAACAAGTATTATGTTTTCTTAAATATTAAATTAATTAAAGTAAATTATCTTCCCCAGTATGGCAGCGGAACACACGAGGCCTTAGCTAGTTTAGAACACATTTTGCAAGCATATATGGAATTCAATTTTTAACTACTATTTACTTAACATTTCGGGGGTAATCAAGGCTACATATATTTTCTTAATGTATTAAAAAGTATGATTTTGTTATCTTAAGACTTCATAAAATTGCAATACATATACATTTGTTTTTGTATTAGATTTTTTCACAAGCTATTTTCAAATTTCCAGACAATTTTGTACAATTTTTCACAGTT
>QOCX01000285.1:143343-195797 GCA_005959815.1 Sarcophaga bullata | reverse complement strand
ACAATTATTGAAATATTGTGTTAAATAACACAATATGTATCTTTTAAATATAAAATAAAAATAAAAATAAAAATAAAAAAAAATTATTAAAGTTCGTCAAAAGAAAAAACTATTATTTATCCACTTAATATAAAACTTAAACTGAAGAGACGTCTCACACTTCAGTAGTAGCAGTTCTGCTTAGTTGCATGCATGTATTATTTATTGGTATTCTTTCTTCTTCTTTGAACGCTTGTTAAGTTGATGCTTAAAAAGAAGAACTGATGTTATTGGGCCCCATTATTCCATATAATCTGTGAATGAAAATTTAATAATTTTTTGAATTTACTAAACATTGATAAAAAATTAATCAAAGAAAATTGAAATTTAACAAAAGCTACTCTATAAACCAACACATCCTACCTATGTATGTATCTACCTCTCAAAGGGAATATATTTTAAACATGTAATCATACATATCCTTCAACAACGTATTAATAATAGTGCATGTAACACCCATAATTAGCAACTCTTTAGAACTCTATGGTTTCTTTCCTTTCTTTCGCCACTCAATTTATAAGCTTCCGTTTATTCCATGTTCGGCTTCCTGTTCGGTTACCTTCATTGCCTCTAACTTCAATTTAGTCATCTCATTATTATTATTATTGTTGTTATTATTGGTTATTTAGTTAAATACTCATCATGAAAATAAACACAGGAACAAACGGAAGAAAATAAAAAGGATGTTTAAATAAATGCAACGCGTCACGATACGATAGCATTTGCAGGAAGAAAATGCATTTTCCACTAAGAGTAGAAAATAAAAATTTTACGAAACGAAGAGAAAAATTGTTTTTTTTTTTTTACAAAAAATATTACAAAATCGTGGTTGGAATTAAATATTTTAGATGCGCCTTAAAATTGTACGTAAGAATATTATATTTATGATATGTTATGGGACATATAACATACATTAAAATATTATAAATAAAGCCTGTTCTGGAGTGTAGATTGATATCAGATTGTAAATAGAGAAAGATTTTATTCGAACTGGCTACATACGTTTACCAACTGGTGGTGAAGCAAGATTGTTTTCCTTGTGATATTTGCTACTGGAGCCAAACGAATCTGATTTTATCATCCATAAAAGGTAGTAAGAAATGAAAGAAACCGACCATGTTTCGTGAGGAAGCTTTGTTAGGAAATCGATATCATTCTATCACTACAATGAGAGCCTAAATAGTTAAAAATTAAGTATTAGAGACGTCTTCCGTGAGAATAAACTAATGCTCTACAAGTCGGTGATCCTATCTGTCTATCTAGATCTTTGATTTCTGATGGATGATTTCTGCACCCTAAAAACAATAAGCTCTATAAGCTCCTCAGCGTAAGCGTCTGCACTAGCTCAGCATTGTAGTTGGGATAATAAAGAAAATACCGGTAACATAAGTATTTGATGCGAAAATCAAAGACGGGGATCTCCAAGGACTTCTTCATATCTGAGGTAAGTTTATACGTCTACCAATAATAAGTAACGGCTTCTTGTTTACTTATTACAAATGGAGATTTCTTTTTTTTTAATTTGAGGTCGTTCTTCTACCACTAAACTTATAGAGTTTATTCTGATGCGACTCGAATCGTTTGCAAAATAATGGTGCGTTATTCACTAAACAATTTCTGAATAAAGACCTCTGAGAAATGGGATGAGAAATTGCTACTAATGGTATGGATAGATTTATAAACTGAAGTTATGGATCGGTTAAATACAATATTATTTTTATATGCCAGTCCGCAATATAAAAACATAAAACACCACACAAAAGTAGAGTTCGCGATTGATGAAATACTATCAACCGAATATACTGATGAACTAACACTGTTACCAAGAAGAACAATTGGCGATCACGATGCCTTCCGACGCCAGAAATTCTATGCAAGGTTCAGCCATCGATTATCTCGGCTTTGGAAATCCGTTTAAGAAGCTGCATAGTTATAATTCACAATGCAGTCATCGATTTCAACAACAACAGATGGGCGATTTTGGACAAGGGCAGAACGACGCAGAAATTCTGTTCAGAAGTCGATAGAGAACACACGATAAGGCTGCTTAAACTCCAAAGACATTGTAATATGAGAACACTGCGAGGGATATTAGTCTTAGGCACCTTGCAAAACATTTCTGCAAAAGCTGCATAGGTGAACAAGAGAATGAGACTATTCTTCACCTACTAGAAACATACATAAATCGATGGTCATTACAGCACTTCTGTCAGAATTATGGCCTATCTTCTAAACGCCACTTATGTTGTGTGTGCTAATTTTATCCCTTAGTGACGAGACATACAATTTAAAGCCGACACAGAACGATAGATTTTTAGAAAACTTTTCATGGCAATTTTATTTCATCTCAGAGTTTTTGCAAGAAATCTACTAAGATGAACTCGCCGAATATTTTTTTATATTTTCGTTTTGATATCTGAACTGGTGTGGTCTTAGGTCTAATAAGCCAACACACTACACTGCCCTGCAATATGCTAAAGGAAAAAAAGGGCCTTGATGTCCACTATGTAGATATCCTGAAGGATCTCTGTTACTCATTGAGATTGACATACTGAGTTGAAAAACTCCGGATGTTTCTGCGACTACGGGATAACTTAAAAATATGGTAACACAATGTGTCCTATGTAGCCTAAATATATTTATTCAACTTTCCTGGGTGGCCAGCCATCTCTACCACTTACGATCGTACATAATACATAATTGGCCATTACCACCCTTCAGTCAGGATTACGGCCTAGCTTCTCACACCACTTATGTTGTGTGTGTTAAGTTTATACATGAGTGGCGGGACCTACAGTTTAAAGTTGACTCCGAACGACAGATTTTTGAGAAACTTTTCATGGCAATTTTATTTACTCTCAGAGTTTTTGCCAGAAATCTGCTGAGAGGAAGTCGACGAAGAAATATTTTCTTCATATTTCGTTTTGATGTCTGACCGGGGATGTGAACCCTGGCCTTTCGTCTAATAAGCCACCACACTACCTACTAGACCACCGCTTACGATCACTTGACTATTAAAGGTAGGATATTGGTTCATTGCACTACAGTAGTTGTATGGATTCTAGTCTTGCTAGTAGGAATCAAATTCACAAATCTCACATTGACAGACTATCCAGTTGTAATTATATGTATGTATGTATGTTAAGTAAAATTAAAAAATACTTAAACGAAACAGCAAGTAACGTGCTATTAGGGTATAATAAAGTCTATTAGGCCTTAATTTTTTTTTTTTTTTCATCAACAAATAAATATCACTTGTGTCTGCCTTACAGCTTACGAAAATGGGAGAAATAATGAAAAAAATAGGAACAGAGCAGAGAAAATATAACGAAAATCTATTAAGTATGCAAAGAAGAAAACTAAACGGTTGAATGTACAAACATTTAATATTTATTTCGAAACAACGGTCAACAACCGTTTAACTTAAGTTTAACTAAACATTAACGTTAAGTAAACTCCCCGGAGGATTGAAAAATAACAAGAAAAAAACACAAACGAAATACAATAAAAAAATAAAGAGAGAAAGAGAGAAAGAGAGTGAGAATCGGTATGTTGCACTTAGAAAAATACAAAAAAAAAAGAAATTATTTTCCATTATTGGTGGGTGGTGGTTAGTCGTCGTCGGTTGGTTATGAAAGTTGCAAATAATGTAACACAGTTGGTTGGTTTAAGGCGAAGTACTGGAAAATTATAGCGCTACGCTGCTTGCATCTTAAATTAAATATGAACGAACAAAAAAAAAAAAAAAAAAGAAATTGTTTAATTTCCATTTTAAATTGTAACTGAACCCTTTCTTTCAGCCAACTACACTCTCTCTGGCTGCTGCACAAAAACATAAAAGCTACAATGACGAATATTATTATTCCATTCTTCTCTTGTTCTGAGCTTCAAATACTAATTAAAACCCTTGTCCTGAAAAACTTTGCATCGACACCTTTTTTGAATAGCTAAACATTAAGAACGTAAACGTTTTTAATGGCATTAGTAGGGTATGAAATTAATGATTCATTACAAAACATTTTTGATGCTTTTCAAGTCACTTGTTTTGATTTTAAAATAATTTTTTTTTTTTTTTGTACAATTTGTATGAATCTATACATTTTCGCTTTAAATTTCAAAACGTTCAAAACTTTAAGAAATTTTGTTAATTTTTTGTCAACATTAAAAAAAAAATATTGTTTTATAAATTTATTTAAATAATTCGATTGTCGTTTATTTGTGTGTGTGTGTATTTTGTTATTCGCGGCCCTAAACAATAATGGATGTTAAGAATCGCGGCTCTAATAAAGGAAATAAAACTCCTGTACAAACTGAGAAAAAGAAGATACAGGTGAGAATTAAAAACGAAAATAAAATAATACAATAGATGCAGGCAGAATTAAATTCAAATTGAATTGGTTTAATTCATTAATTTATGGCATTAAGTTCTTTGGATTAGTTTTGCTTGAGAAAAATAGAGATTTTTGCATATTGTTAACTGGTTTTACATGAGTTGCTTTATTTCTGAATTCAATTTGAAAGTGAATTCTAAATGACAAACTTTTGACAGGTTTTCTTTCAGTTCAGAGATGAACTTAATCAACTTCGATTTGCATGGTTCTTAGCTAAAAATGAATTCCCCAATTCAGGTCAAACATAAATGAATGTAAACTTTGTACATGTTTGAGCGTATAAGGGATGTTTAAAGTATTAGTTTTATATTGTATTTATATCTCGTATGTTTTATGCCACAAAAACACGCTTAAACAGGTTATTCTCGATTTAAACCAAGGATCTTGAATCTCATTTAAACTACTATTAAGTGTCAGGGCTTTTATGCATAATCCTTACTCTCAAAAGACTCATTAAAAGAGCATCAAAAGCTTACTTAAGTTCAGACATCACGTAAACTTATACTTTCATCACGTAAGAACTTGCATGTCGTCTTAAAAACAAAAAGTGATGTATCATTTCAAAGAGCCAGATTAAACTGCAAACAACAACTGGAGGTCAGCAGACCAACCAAGGGTTTCATGTCAACTGACATACACCTAAGCCATCATGTGGGCTTGTTGTGCACTCACCACTACGAATACCATCTTACTTTCTATAGCAACTTCCTTAGCTTCTTTTAATCCATTCCTCTGACATGAATGGTTATGTCTGGTATAGTGGCATCCCGCAAAAATTTGGAATCTTGAGATTACGAAAGCTGGGCAATGACACAGAAAGAGCACTGTCGTTTTGATGTCTTCACTGTATGCTCTGCTCTCATCATTTTCCACCACACCAATACGTTTCAGGTCTATATGTAAAACGATTTGTCCTGTGGCGTTTATTTTGATTTAAAATACTCATGGTGCTCTGCTCATTATAATCGGCACAGAGTATATCTTTAATTCTTCCTACTGTAACATTATTCCATAACAGTCACTATCTTAGCTTGGTCTAAAAATATTAGGTTACCTAAGCTTATGGCATGTAATACCCTGGCTCTATTATCTAGAATATTCGCCTTCGCATTTCCAATCACTCCATGATGACTAGGGACTCAACTCATGCTGTTGATAAATATCTGTAGCTTTTACGCGTTGTCCAAATTATGCCATAAACACAATAAACGCAACGCAGCAAACAGTAATTTTTTTGCAGCTGTTGTTGTGTTGCGTTTAAAATAATCATTTCCATATACACCCATGTGTCGCCGTGGTCTAGTAGGTAGTGTGTTTGCTTATTAAATTTAAGGCCTAGGTTCAAACCTCAGGATGGTCTCCATCAAAAATGAAGATATGAAAAAAAATATTTTTTCGACGACTGCCTGTCAGTACATTTCTGGCAAAAACTCAGAGTAAATCAAATTGCCATGGAAAGTTTCTCAAAATGTCTGTCGTTCGGAGTCGACTTTAAACTGTAGATCCCACCACTTATGTATGAAATTAACACAAACAACATCGGTGTGTGACACTGACACCCATGTATTACGTTTATCAGAGATTGCTGTTTTAGTTGCGTTGCTTTTATTGTGTTTATAGCATTACGCGTTAATAGAATTAATTTGGTTTTCTTACGCCTTTTAAAATTCCATTTAAAATTCTATCATGAGCAGCTATAATGTCAATTCAAAAGAAAAACTTAAATCTTCAATCATAAATTTTCTATGCAGGAACAAAAATATACAGAAGATGAAAAGAAATGCATAGGGGATCTTAAGAAATTATATTTGGAAACAATTAAACTCGATGTGGATTTGCAGCGTGAAATTTACAATCTGGAAAAGTCTTTCGAAAACAAACACAATGAAATATATGACAAACGTATTAAACTATTGGAGTAAGTTAAATACGCATATTTTACAATTAAAATTAAGGGCTAATTCAATTGAATTCATAACACCTTAGTGATTTTAAAAAGCAAGTAAAGGGTGGCGATTCTAAAGATGATGGCAACATCAACAATTTCTGGCTAAAGGTATTGAAAGCTTCCTACACAGAATTCATTAGCAAAAGGGATGAAAAAATACTTGTGGTAATAATAATAATAAATAAATGAAATAATTTTAAAAGATATTTAATCATAATCAATATTTTTTTTTAATAGTATCTTAGCGACATACGTTCCAAACTTTATAACGAACCGGTGGTAAAGTTTGTTATTGAATTTATATTTGAACCCAACGACTATTTCTCGAATCGCATTTTGACCAAAACTTATTACCTTAATTGTTTGCCCGATGTTGATGATCCCTTATCGTATGATGGTGCCGAAATCTATAAATGTGAAGGTTGTAAAATTGATTGGAAGCAAGAGGAAAAAGAGCACGATAAGAAAGGTAATGTAAAGTATTATAATCATAAAATATAAAAATTTCTTATTATTTTTCAATTTTCAGCGTTTACTTCGTTCTTTGACTTTTTTGATCCTCCCATTCTGCCTGATAATCCTGAGGACCCTACATATGCCGATATTAATGCAAGTTTATTTATAACTTTAAATATTTGTTGCTTTTTTACTTATCAAACGCTTAAGGGCCAATTATGGATAGCAACCTATCTTCAGTTGTAACCAAACGAATTCTCATAACGAAATTTATGGCACTAATGGCTTATTGCTACACCTTCAATACATCTGAAGTTTGGTTGCCATCCATAACTAAGTCCTTAATATAGGCAAAGCTATTAATTTATTTAATACCACGCCATCTGCATGCTCAGCTAATGTGTATCTAAAGCTAATTTTCATAGAAATTTCACAAAGTTATTGTTGTTGTTATTACGGTATTACAATTTGGAGGTAAACTAAATAGTTATTAGGTTGCCTTACAAAATTTCAAAAAATCAAGATACATAATGACACTATGCAACATAGAAAATATTTAACGTTTGAATAGCTACAATGGTTAGGTGTGACTGGTGAGAAGTTGTTAACTATGTAGGGGTTAACCACATGTGCCTGAGTAATGTTCTCATTATAATACCCACATAGATGAATCAATACACAACTGCTTCCAGATGATAACTCAATAATATCAGTGTACTAAGCTTACGAAGTCTTGATCATGCTCGAGCTATAAGAAATTTTAACTCGACATATTCCATGAGAACAATCCATAGAGTGGTAAACTGCCCTGCATGTACTTTCCATCTTTTTTAAGAATGCCTTCAGACTGTAAGGCATTGAGGAGGAAATTTATAATTGGAATCATCAGAATTATTTATGAGTTTACAATCTCTATTCTTCAAAACTGAAATATCAAGCAACCATTTAATATCAACAAGGCTAACTACATCATCTCATTTATTCATCAATATACTCGATGTTATCACGAGCCAAAACTGCTCAATGAGAAGAGGAACTCAATGATATGAAAAGATTACAGCATGATGTTATGCTTAAGTTAAAATAAAACTCAAAACTGAATAAAACTCAGGCCATGGAAACGTTAGCACTCGTACAATATACTATACTGTAACAGGCGGACAGTATAAATGACATTTATGATAGCTATCTAGCCCAACTGCATCAGCAACATGTCGATCTAGAATCAGAGCCAAATGAAAAATCGATTACAGTAGAAATCCCAACAATATACCACAAAATCTTAGGGAATCGAATTCGACCAGAGCTCACCTAAATATGCGCTATATTTTCCGAGGTAAAACATTGCGATATTACAAGGAAAAGTGTAAAACTATCAGCCGGAAACTATAAAATACGATAATGATTTGTGAAGCATCCATACGCTCATATGAATGGTAGTGAAAGATTCGAAATTAAAATTCAGTTTCAAATAAAAATTATATTCAGCCGCGAAAATCATTTTCCTTCACACAGAAATGCAGAATTTGATACGATAGCCAGCCATTGACTACTCAAGAGCCAATGGACTAAGATACCGTTCGATGATGACTGATTTTCTACCAAATTAATAAAATTGGACTTGGAAAACATGTCTCAATAGAACGATGACTCTTGCCAAGCGCAAGGTGGTGTATTAAACCTTTTAACCGTTGATCTCAAGTTTTAAAACAGTCCAGTGATTGTCAAAACCATGTGATTTTAACCCACTAAATATTTTTCCTTTGTAGAGATCATAAAGCCTATCATTTCCATCCTAGAAATACAATACTAAAGCTGTGATTGTTGGGACAGCAGCCGAAATACTGGCCAAAAAGGCTATCAAAATTAAAGGACGTTAATTTATCGCTTAAAATGTATTCAGAATTAATTCAGAATATTTTTATTTTTTTAAAACTCAAAAGGAAAACCATCACTTGTTATGTAGGCCAATTAACCAACAACGTTTCTTCCGTGGAATTTTCTTCGATAATTTCAAATTGATTGTGTCTCAACGACCTTCACCACGCTCAAACCATATTGAAGTTTTATTTGACATCATATTGGACAATGTATCACTGTAATTTCTGCCAAACTTATTACATGACATACCTATTGTACAAGCGCCTTATTAGATCGGTACCACGTTGTCTTTGTAAATATTAGAGAATGCATATGATCTCTTGTAATAATGGGGAGCCAAATGTGTATTGTTGTTTCACAAGTAAATCAATTTATCTGCTCATCCTTCTTGAAATTGAAATACGACAAATTTATCACAATTTAATTACCACTTTCACTTTCAAGTTTTTTGTAAAGCAAAGTAAATATTATTCAATGGATTTTGATCATTATGGGCTAAGCTATCTTTTTGGTGTTTTTTGATACAAATTTTTTTAATTTTTTTTTAATTTAATTTTAATTGAATTCGAATTACTCAGCATTTGACACATAAGTTTGAGAATAGCTTTTGGAATATAAATTGTTAAGGTAGCTATTTTTTTGAGTACTTGAAATATTTTATAATTCTGCGACTAATTTTCTCCTAAAATATTATTTTTATGTAGATTTAAATTTTTTTTTTTTTTTTCGTATATCATTTCAACAACATTTTACACGAAAAAGTTCGTTTGAGAACATACAGTTATATTTGCTCCATAGAGTTTCTAAATACCTCTTAATGATTCACAGATTTTAATTCGTTAATATTTTTTTTTTAATTTTCTAAGGTTATATTACAAAACGATTTCGAATTGGGTTTTTATTTGAAAGAACGTGTTATACCGAAAGCCGTAATGTTTTTCACTGGTGAAATAGCC
The DNA here is from genome assembly GCA_005959815.1 of Sarcophaga bullata. Classification (NCBI taxonomy): domain Eukaryota; kingdom Metazoa; phylum Arthropoda; class Insecta; order Diptera; family Sarcophagidae; genus Sarcophaga; species Sarcophaga bullata. The sequence goes on along the minus strand of QOCX01000285.1, from coordinate 186,126 downwards.
GATTGCCTTAGCTCCGATTCAGAAACCGATACTGAAGACAACGACGAGGATGAAGAACATGATGACACTGAAGAAAACGCAAGTGCTCGATCTGAAAAATAAATTCGAAGAATATCGATCGTTACTAATTTGAATATACGGAGATTTATTAAAACTCTATTTTTACCATAAATAATATGAAATTCTTTTGATTTCATTATACATACATTTTATAATTGATTTACATTTATATACAGATTTTGTTATGGGTTTTTTCTGTTGAAATAAAACTTTCTAATAAAACGATAAAAGTCGTCAACGGATAAACTTCTATCGATGATGGTAGAACTAACTTACTGTTGGGCGCAATAAACTGAGTTCTTTACAGAACATTAAATGGCATGTAGAGATGAGTAGGAATTGAAGATGCTGGGCATCCCCTCTGGGATCTTTACAATAGTAATATTGGGATTTTGCAACATTATATGTTGAATGCGATATTGAAGATTGATTAAAATTTGTTTTCATAGTTTTGCACTTTTATTTGCACACCTAATGGAGATTGAAACGAATATGAATAATGATTAAATCTCAGAGTGTGGGCTCAATAATATCTATAATAGGTACATAATAATAATAACATCTATACTCGGGCGTGATACATTCTTATTTCCTTTCGATTTATTGAACTTTTTTAAATTAAAATTTTATAAGGAATTTGGCGATCTTGCGGAGACAGCGAAACTTATAAATACACAGTTTTTTGTTAATAATGTTACCTTTTAAAGAGTATGGATTTTATAATTATAGATTGTTCTAAATTTATAATAACGTATAATAAAGAAAGATTACTGAATACATTTTTCTTGTATACATTCATAACTTGAGTAACGAAAATCTTCTAACAAGAGTTATGATATTTAAAATGCCAACTGCTGCCATAATTTTTTTAGTTTCTTTTTTTATTAAATTGTTTTATACATTTTTTAATGTATTTTAAAGATAGTGACAAAAGGAATTTATTATAATAGAACTTATATTTTCATCATACTAAGTTTTACCAAAATGTGTCTTGTCAGACTATGCCAACATCAATCGGAAATGAACAGAAATTATACATTTAGACATATTTTTTTCTAATTACATAATCTGCCAACATTATTACTTATAATAATTGTAACATATCTGAGATAAATTCAAACGACCTAAAAAGCATATGAAAAGGTAAAAATATTTTTTCATTTCTTTTCATATAAATTTTCGATCGTTTAACATCGTTTTTCTACCAAAAACAGGGAATTAATTTAAAAAATTAATGTTAATTATCTACCGAATTAAAGTGTTAGATTTTTGTAGACAAATTAATTCGGTACTGTTTTCAATTAAAAGTCAATCCGATATGTAATGGCACCATTCATCAGATTGGGAAAGTAGAGAAAAAATAAAATTAAATTTAAATTTTAAAATTGACTTAAAGAATCGTTATCATTTAAAATCTATAAAAGTATTCAAAAGGATTTAAAATGACTTTAGAAACTCACAACAATATTTGTTCAGTTCCCTTGTTCTGTTACGTGTACCAACACATATCAGATTAGTTTCCAATACTGCATCACTTATTGAAATAGTTAATGACGATCGAAACTAGTTTTGAATACAAAGTTTCTTGCGAAAATAAATACAAATATAGACGAACTTTAAAAGAAGCAATGGATACCCTTGGTTCTGTCACACTTGAAAATTTAAAACGCAGCCATAAACAATACTTTGATCAAAGCAAACACAGACCTGCTGTAAATCCTGCTTTATTTCTATAATAAAGCATTTCGTATAAAACACAAACTGTACGTTATGCACAGATGGATAGCCGATGAAAATTGAATGAAAATCTTTTACAAACAATTGAACCGAATTAATTTGCACATACAGTGAGCGTTAAAAGAAACTGTGCACTAAGGAAAAAAATTCTAAATATTTGACAATATTTTAATTTTTTTTTTTTTATTTCAATTTTAAAAACTGGCAATAAAACAATATTAAAATAAAAATAACGGTAATTTATTAAAGTATATTTTTTTAATGTACAGTTTCTTTTGACGCTCACTGTATTTATGGTATGGAATTCTAGTATATCGTATAAATTTAAATTAAATAAATTTTAAGAACTTTGTTTTGTGTGAAAAAGAAAATTGAAAACTTCTTAAAGATAAGTAGGTAAGGTAATTAAATTGGAAATTAGAAGTCCATTTTAGGTTTTGTATTTTAAAACTTCTAATCAAAAGTGTTTTACGAAAAAATTTGTTACACGGTTGCCGTTATGCCTAACAAATGTTCAGCAACAACTTTGCATTCTGGTTTTAATTCTTTAAAACGTTGTATACCTTCTATGGTAACGCTAGTACCACTCACATCCAAAAATATTAGATGCGGTGAGCATTGTACAAGATGTTGTAGAGAAACGTCAGTAACGAATTTATAATCACGCACTGAAAACCGTTCGAAACGATTTTCACTGGGCCGATTGTTAAAACGTATCCAAATGACGCCATGTTGAACGGGCTGGCGGGTTCGACCGAAACAACAAACGCCACGATCTGAAATAGTACCACGTGATTGTTGTCGATTTGACGATGACAAGGGAAAGAGATTCAAGTGATATTCAGCGCTATTCTCCTCGCCAAACAATCGATCTGGACCACCTACACCAACTACGCGGCCTAATGGGTTTACTATATCCCAAAAGAGATTATGGTGCATCATTTGTTCAATAACAGGTGGAGGTAATTGTTGGTTCGGTTGGTTTTGCTGATTTTGTTGACTACGCCCATGCAGTCTGGCTTGTCTAATAGTATTAAAATTGTGTCTCATGGGATTAAAGTGTACAGCATTTGGAGAAGCCCTATCGCGTACATCCAAGTAAAATATATGATCTGGACGTGGTAGAAACCGACTACGTGGTGGCGTATTGGTACCCACCAAAGGTAAAATATTTGGCGATAAACCAAAACCTGACGATGAGGAACTTGTAGATGGCGATGCAGTATTATTTTCATTATTAGCATTTGTTTTAGGTGACTGAGAACATGAGGGCGCTGACGATGACGATGACGGTGAAGAGGCAGAAGAAGAAGAAGACGACGAAGATGATGATTCAATATCGTTGAAATTTAACGTTGTTACTGTGGTTAAAGAATCCTCTTTTGTCTTCGTTGTATTATCATCTTTAGATGAGCTAGTAGAACATAAACTTGAACTTGAAGTAGGATTCTCAGTTAAAATTGATGTATTACTTTCCGAATCGGATATCGAGGGACTCCTAGGAGCCAGAGATGCTATTATTATATTTTCAGAACTTCTATTCAAATCCTCTACAGTAACAGAGGAAGTAGATGGCTTACTGTGACTCTCGTCCTCCTTTGTTGTGCAATTAAGCACCGAATTTTTATTTACATTGTTCATTGTTTCGCTTTGGCCGGTTGTGGCTGAAGAAGATGAAGGCGTTTGCTTAGTATTGTCTTCCTCGGGGCACTGTAAATATATTTCTTTTAAAGTTTCAATAGCGTTAAAACATTGTAAGTCTGAGTCGTTCAATGGTGTATCACGTAGATCTAAAATCTAAAACATATATATTGTTAAAATTGAAATTTTCTAATTAATCTAGTTTTATTAAATAAGTAATTACTTCTAATTGTTTAAAACCGTGACGTGCTGCTATACTGCCATAAGGTATAAACTCTTGCATTTGCCAACATCCTTTGAGACTTAAATTGCGTAGTATTGGCAGTTTTGAGATTGGCATTATATAGTAGGGATCAAACCATGAGTTATTTTCAATAGCCAATTCTTCTAAATTGACTAAAATCGTATCAATACCCGTGAACAGTGATTTGTTACTGCTAAAGCGAACGTTACAAGTGTTGAGTACTAAACGTTTAAGCGTCTGTGGAAAATCCTTAAATGTTATCTGAAATCATAGATAAATGTTTGCGATTTGAGAGCATTCAATAACATATACTAAATCAGTATTAATGTGTGTATTATATGTGTTTTAATCAAGTGTTTATTTTAATAAACATATTAATTAAATTATATTGTTAATGTTTACCTGATTAATATCCAATGTTATGCCATACAATTCCAAAGTTACTAATTTTGTGCATCTGGTGGTCAACGAAATGTGTATGGTTTGATTAAAATGTTGTATTTCACCTTCAATATGTTGTGATGGAGAGGGGCCCCTCAATTTAATTGTTCTTGTCTTCTCGTGCGAACGCTCTAACATGTCTTCTAAGATACCTAGAGGTAATGGTTCCTGGCTGAGATTTATATCCTCCCATAAACGCTTATCCAAAACAAATTTTTGGAATCGTTTAGATACACTGGAATTATACAATAATAAAACATAAAATATTTTTAAGTGAAAAATATGGAAACACTAAATAATTGTATATATCTGGCTAACCAGGCAATCCCAACTGCGTACTCTATTCGGTATTCAAGCTGGTCGTTAGAGATATTAGAATCGTAGAGCTTTTAATTTGACAATTTTTGCTCATTTTTTTTATTATATATAAATTTATTTATAATATAAATTAATAGTATAATTCGAACTTACTTCATTAGTGCCATTAACGACCACGTATCCAAAAACTTAAATATTTCATATAGGAGTTCATCACAAAATTCTTCTAAAAGGAATTCAGATTCACAAAACTCTTCTGCATCCAAATCCGCTTTAGGCGGCTCTTCTTCACTTGGAAAACCGTCGCCAGTTCCATTGTTTGTTTTACTTTCTTCATCTGCCCTAGTAAATATTGTTGACGTTGTTGTTGTTGCTATACGCTTTGTTAGTGACTCATCTGATTGTGCTGAAGAATATAGCCGGCGTTATACGTTTATTAAACCATTTCTCCGTAGCCCTACTACCGCCCCCAAATCTTGATATTGAGTTTTTACTAAATCATCCATTTTTAATTAATTATAACTATAATTGTTTATATTATAAGAAAATTAAAAAATAATTTTCTTAAAAACTTTCCCAGATATTTGTATGTATTTTGCGTTTTCTATTTTTTCTTTTCTTCTGTAATATGCAATACAATATGTTCAGTGCATGACTATTTTAGTTGCAAAAAAATAATCGGAATAGTAGTAAAAGAAACTACATATATATTCAACTGAGTGTTGTTATTAAAGCTAACAGCTGATCAATTCAGTTTTGTAACTCTTTCAATAGGACTGCATGAGGCAGAAAAAGTAAGGCATTTGTTTTGTTATAAAATCATTTTTTATCAAAGAAACTGAAACAATTTTCAAAAGGAGAAATGTCGTTAATAAAACAAATAAATTTATTAACAAATATACGCAATGCCGCGTTTAAAACTACGTTGAGAGCTGCCTCAACGAAAGGAATAACTTTCTCATACGATAAAGATCCCCAGCCATTATTCGCCGATCCAGAGACACAAAAATTATTAAAATCTATGACTCAATTAAATTTAAATAAAGTATTTCGCAAAAGAGCTGTTAAAGACAATTCTGTAGAATACAAATTTATGACCACCGAAGATGTCGAAGAGGAATTTCGTAAAGCGGTAGAAAAAGCTAAAACAAAACTGCAAATGCCTCCAGTGGTTCAAATAAAAGAAGATGAACAAAAGGTTATATCCGAAGATAAGGCATTAACGGGATTTTCGAAAACAAAATTTGTGATAACAGACATTACCTACGGTGTGCGCCACACGGAGCGCAAAGTGGTTGTGCGTGAAACCGATGGCACTCTACGTTATGCACCTATGGAAGTAGCCAAACGTGTAAAACAACTGTATGTACCACTCGATGGTCGCAAAATAATTAAACCAAAAATGTTTGAAGATGAGCATTTGCAAAGATGTTTAGAAGAACATAAATACGAGTTCATTTTGGACCGCCTCTTAGTGCAATATGACCCCTATGAACCAGAATTTCATAGATTAAGTGCTAACGTTTATCAGCATATTAACGAAACAAAGGAGTTTGAACAATTGCGCTCTACGCGTCACTTTGGGCCCATGGCATTTTTCTTTGCCTGGCATAAAACTATAGATGACCTTCTCTACGACATGGTCCGTCGTGATCATTTACGCAATGGTGCTGAACTTATTGCTCTTTACTACAAAATCCACAACGTTCCCGAAAATTACAACGATCTTCTTGTACAATTAGACAAATACGAGAGCTTGGAGGAATCGGCTCTAAAAGAATTGAAGAGTAAACTAAAGCCTGCTGTAAAAGGTGATATACACGAAGAAATTGAAACGGCAATTGGAAAATCTGAGCAGGACTTTGAAATTGATGATTTGTGTCTTAAATTTATAGAACATTATGTTACTTCTCATGCTCTTAAAAAGGTTCAATTAGAGTTGGCATTGCAGACATTGAAGGAAATAAATACCGAAAAGAAACAACTCTTTGAGGGTCTAACTAAAGCCCATGGTGTTCAAAAATAAAACTAATTATATTCGTTTTGTTACAAATAGCGTTTATTATTACTAAGGAATTATTTTAAATAAAACCGAATATCGATATAAATATGAAATGTTCGTCATAACCATTCTTGTATTTATTAATTCCAATCAGTATTCCAGTTCATTAGTTTCCAATTTCCAAAGATTTAAGCTATAGTTAGGTAGAGCAAATCCCTCTCGCTAATATAAGAGCTCTTTTTTGTTCTTAATTTAAACCAGAAAAACTTAAACCTCTCCAACCACAACTTGCAAGCTTATAAAATATGGTGATTTGAGAACGAATTAAACTAAATCACAGTTTATTTGCATATTTTTTTATTTAATAAAGAAAAATTTCAACCTTAAATCAACATATATTTTTTAAATAGTTTTAGTGTCATACTTTTTTCGCATTAATCTTTTACGAAATTTTGATAAACATTTGATTCGATGGAGTTCAAATGTACTTCTATTAATAAAAGATTTCAAGCATATTTTACATTTTCCACGCTTAACTGACTTCTGTGTCAAACGTTTTCTGCCCAAAATAGTACGTTTCTTGAAAGAGTGTAGTGTTAGGACACGTACTCGACATAAACGATCTCTCTGTCTTTCCAAATTATAAATGCAATAACGTTTCCTCTTGACTTGAGTAAAACATCTTGCTCGAATTAAGATGTGACGAAGAAATTCTTGACGAGTAAAAAAAGCTTTTTGACATCCTATGCATTTATAGGGACGATGTCCTTTATGTTCATTTATGTGGTCGTATAGTTCTAGTTTTGATATGCCTACTACATTGCAGCCATAATGAGGACAGTTTAGACGAATTTTATTTACTATTTTTAATTTAAAGCATTTGTGTTTTCGAAGCAAATCCTCATTATCTAAGCAAAACCCGCATTTAAAACACAAAACCTTTGGGCCCTGATGTATGGCCATATGTGCGTAGAAAGTTTTAATGGACTTGCTTACTTCTCCACATACTAAACATTCTCTATAACAGTTTTTATACTGTGTGGAATTGTCTTTGACAAATTTTAAAAATTTTTCCTTAGCAATTTCCTCATTACCAGACTGTCCATCTTGGTCAGACGAATCCTCTTGCATAATCGGCCAATCTGTTAATGAATCTACACTTTCCTCTATCAATTCACATTGTATGCCAATAGATTTCATATTAAAAGCTGATATTTCTGTTTGTTGCATGCGATCGTTCAGAGGACGCGAAAGTGCACGTGTAGAAAGTTCTGATGGTTTTTGAGTCGACATGACAACGGCAGCATTATTAATCTCCTGAAGGGAATTTGCTGTGGCTATGGGTATTGCTGTTACCCTTGGTAAGGACGCAGTATTAAGAGCAACATTCGTGTTTAACAAATTGTTACTAAATTTTGTCAGTGAAACAGGTCTTATGGATTGTAACGGTGGAGGTGTGACTGCCGGTAAAAGCGATTTTTGCACAGTAGTGGTTGTTCCTGGTCGCGGCTGAATACTGACGGTAATTGTTTTTGGTTTTGCCATATTTTTAAAGTTTTTAAGAGCTACAAATTGATTTTCACTGCGGCTCAGCTCCAATTGTCCATTTTTATCGATTAAATAAAACAATTGCTCATTCCTTTTCTGCCTAGCAGCGGACAATGTTATAAAACGCGTTTCCACAAATATTGTTTCGGGTATCTCACAATAATTTATAGCAGTCTTTTCATTCTTATTACATCTAGACTTATCCATAATTGTTGGAAAAAGTTTGAAGTTGAAGTTTGTCAGTATTTATGAAAAGAAAATTTTTAATTATTTCTTAACGCAAAATTAAACAATTAAACTGGACGCACTTTTAACAATCTCAAATCAGTGATAGCACCATTCTCTGTAAACAAACACTGAACATACACCCTATACACAGTGCAAAAAATCAAACGACTTTAATAATGCATATTGATGAAACTCAAGAAGAAGAAAAGTAATATAAAAATATTTAATATCTTTGATCTGTAAAAAAAGAAATTAAAGAGTTAATTGTGCTATTGATGGTGTGAAAAAAAATTGCAAATCAGGAACTAGGAACCTACTCCAATCAATTTTTCATCATTTGGCCAAAATGTATGAAATACGTCAGAAAATCATAATGCAAATATACTTTGTTGTTTCATTTAAAATTTTTTATTAATTTGGTTATACATTATCCCTACCCTGAAGGTATTATTTTAATTTGAATGCCAAAAACTTTTGAAAAGTTTGTATACTTTTTCGTACATTGTAGCGGGTAGAAGCAGAATTGCAAACAATTTTGAAATATTAAAACGAAAACAATTAAAAAATGAATAGTGAGACTGATATTGACTCCAATGATATCCTGCGTATAATGGTATCCACTGATAATCATTTGGGTTATGGAGAAAAAGATGCCGTGAGATGTAAGCTTATCAAAATAAAAATATCAAGGGATGGAGTGACGCTTTTTTTGCAAACCGACCGAATAGCACACCTCCCACCCTCTGCGTTATTAAATATATATTTTTCTGCATTAATTTATTTTTAATATGGTGCAGGTGAAGATAGTTTCTTGGCCTTTGAGGAAATACTAGAATTGGCCGTGCAGGAAGATGTTGATTTTATATTGTTGGGTGGCGATTTATTCCATGATGCAGTGCCCAGTCAAAATGCATTATACAAGTAAATTTCTGTCGCAAACAAACCAATTTTGTTGTTGATGTAGCTGTTGTTGTTGTTGTTATACACAATTTTATTAATGCGCGCCTTTTTTCTTTCTGTTAGATGTATGAAGCTATTGAGAATGTATACATTTGGTGATCGATCCATTACAGTAGAATTCTTAAGCGACGGCAGTCAAAATTTTCATAATGCCGTAAACGAAAGTGTTAATTATGAAGATCCTAATTTAAATATTTCCATACCTGTCTACTCTATACATGGCAATCATGATGATCCCAGTGCTTTCGGAGGATTGAGTTCTTTAGATTTACTATCCACTACTGGCTTGGTGAATTATTTTGGTCGCTGGACGGACTTGTCAAAAATCGATATAACTCCATTGCTTTTGAAAAAGGGAGAAACAAAATTAGCACTTTACGGTCTCAGCCATATACAAGATATGCGTTTGGCTCGACTTTTTGAAAGTCGCAAAGTACATATGCAAGTGCCAGAGGGAGAGGAGTGGTTTCATTTGATGGTTTTACATCAAAATCGGGCTGATCGAGGACCGAAAAACTACCTTCCTGAAGAAGCCTTACCAGAATTCCTTAATTTAGTTATATGGGGTCATGAACATGATTGTCGCATAAAACCGGAACATAATGTTAAAAGAGATTTTTATGTTTGTCAACCTGGTTCAACAGTACCTACTTCTCTGGCCGAAGGTGAATCAATACGAAAACATGTAGCTATTTTGGAAATATATAAAAATAAATTTCAAATTAAGCCCATACCGCTAAAGTCTGTAAGACCGTTTGTTTTCGAGTCGGTTAAAGTAATGGACTTGGCTGAGCAATTGCGTTTAGAGGAAGGTGATGTTTCCAATAAAGTACGAGACATGGCCAAAGAAAAAATAGATGCCATGATAGAGAGAGCTAAAGACTTATTGACTGGTCATCCCAAACAGCCGACATTGCCCACTATAAGATTGCGTTTAGAATTTAGCGATGAAGAACAAATGTTTAATGGTATACGTCTGGGGCAAACATTTAATGACCGCGTAGCCAATCCAGCAGATATGATTCACTTTAAGAGATTGATAAAGAGGGAGAAAAAAGAACAATCAGATTTTGATAAAGAAGAAATGAAAAGTCAATTTAAAAAAATTGTAAGTATCTACCTTAAAGGAAACAAAAAAGAAAAAACAAAATGTAAATTAATAAGTGTATTAAAAATATTTTCTCTGCTATTATTTAACAGGATGGAGAATCAGCCACGCGTGTCGAAGATTTAGTAGAACGTTACTTCAATGAAGTGGATGAAAGCAAATCGCTTAAGGTTCTATCGACTAAAGCTTTAACGGAAATTTGTCATCAGCTGGTTGATCGCAAAGATAATAATGCTGCCGACAATTTACTAAGGTACACTATTTAAATAAATACAAAAACGTTTATCTTAATCTCTATTTTTGTTTTTTAACAAAGATCTTATAAAGCAAAAGCCATAGAATATTTAATGGATAAAATGCCAGCGGAGGATGAATTAGATGTGGATTTAAAAGAATTCAAATTAAATGTTACTTCCGATGATATACTACACATGTTAAGTGCGGTGCACGTTAATCCACCCAATAAATCGTCGAGTAGTATGGGAAATTCGAATTATAGAAATGATAATGATGAAAATACAGAGGAGGACGAAGACGAGGAGATACCAGTGAAACAAACTCGTTCTAATACGTCAACTACAGCAAAAGGGCGAGCTGTACGTGGCAGAGGAAATAGAGCGACAGCGAATAAAACTACACCAGCAAGATCTACTAAACATACTATGCCGGCCTTGGAAGTTTCAAGATCAACTGTAAGTTTTTTGTGAAAATAGTGGTTATTAATTCTTAAAAAAATTTAAAATTCTTGTTAATAGCGTTCTTCACCGCGTAAACAAACTCAACAAACTCTGCTTAATATGGTGGGTAATTCTAGATCAAAACAAAAAATTTATGAAATATCAGATTCCGATTCGGATTAGAATTAAGCTTATATTTTTTTAAAAATTATTAAAGGATACATACTGTATATGCATATAAATATTTTTCATTATTTTCCCTAATATTGTAAAAATAGTTGCAGTCTTAATTTCTAATTTGTATAATTTTGGCGTTAGTAAGAAATAAAATTTGAATTTCTTTTTTTAGCAGTTTTTGTTTCAGTTATTTATAATTGAAAGCGACTGGGCTATTGACGATGTTTCGCTGAATAGTTTAGTGTGGAATTAATATAGAAGAATTTATAGGATAGAATCGTTTTGTTTTCGGAGAATAGCATTACTATTGGAACAAAATGGCATGGATTTTCTTCCCTAAAAATTTTAAACAAGCAAAATGACAGATAATTATAAAATTTACTTAAACGCCTAGTAGAGTCTTCAGTAGTAATTTAATTACGTTTCTCTAACATTTTTTTAACATTATTACAGATTGTTCTTAACAAATATCGTAGTGCACTCGAAGTTCAGTTTAGGTAAGAAAGGTAAGTACACTTGGGCGATATATGATCCATCTTATACCACAATCGTTCATTTACACTAGTCGTATAACTTTCAGAACTTCTGAGAGAAGAAATTCTTAAACTCCCAATGTCTATCCTTAATAAATCATTGAGCAAAGCATAGCGGTCCATATGCAATAGATGACGATCAGTTTTCGCATCATCGTCTCTCCAACTCAAATCGAAATGAATAAACAAGCTGTACCAGAATTATACTATCAGTAAGGACCTGTTGTTTAGTTTGAAGGTTCTGAAAACTTGTAGATATGTTGGAATATGTGGAAGTATTCAATTTTATCTTGTTGATGATAATTTTTAAACCTGCTTTGACCGCGTGTGCCCTCAATGTAATCATAAACACCCAAATTAAAATCAAAATAGTTTCCATGGTTATTGGACCATATTGATTTACTTATTATAAGAATTTGCAGTTATAAAGTAATAAAATCCCATCCGCTATTTAATTATTTCATATTACGTGAATATCCAAAAATTCGTGCTTTAAAAAATTACTTAAACAATATGTGTTAATGGAAATCTATGTGCATTGAGTTTTTCGTAATCGCAGTTGTACATGGGTCAATAAAAACCTAATATTTTTAGTATGGCAACCTTATTGTCAAATCAATCTGACATTTAGTTTGCCTTAGTTGTTTTTGTACTGCGACAGTAAAAAAAAGTCATAGAATCGTAAACATTTGCCGAAAAACTCGTCATCATTGTGTGGAATATTAAAAAATAAGAACTGGATTTTCTCCGCTCAGCATACAATTAAAAAAAGAAAAATTGAGTATTTAAATACCATTTAATCGGTTAATAATATTACAAAATATTGCATAAAGTAGAAAATATTGAAAAATAATGTCTAAATTATTGGGTGTGCCTCTAAAGAAGCCCTCAGAAGTGGATGTGGAAAAACCATTAAATAATCTCATCCAGAGTACATATAGTGGAGCAACTGCCGAAGCTAAAGAAACCTATAAAGCAGCCGTTCAACAGTTCGCCCGACAACGCAATTCGGCAATATGGAAATTTTTTGAGAAATATGAATCCTCGCTGGAAATAGTTTATGCGTAAGTAAACTTACTAATTCCTCCATAGTTTATCTAGAGGAATTTGTAGTGACGTTGAAACGAATGTAATGCTTCAAAACATTTAAAATGAGTCATTAATTAAAAATTATTATAATGCTGTATGTATGACGTTGTTATAGCAATTAATTATTTTTAATCATATTGACCTGACGCAACTGTTATTTTTTATTTGTTTATTTTTGTTTGCTTATCTTAAATCAATAAACCTTTTTAATTTGCAACCAATATAGCTATTATGATCAGATTTGTATGCTGGAGACAAAAATACCGGTTAACGAACTGCAAATACCTTTCAAGTGGAAGGATGCATTTGATAAGGGCACAATTTTTGGTGGTAGAATAAGTTTAAGTAAGTAAACCATAAGTTATGTTTAAAAACTTTTATTTTACGTATACAACTTAAAATTGCTTGTTTCATAATAGCGCATACGTCTTTGCTGTACGAAAAGGTTTGCGTCCTTTTCAATATTGCTGCTTTGCAGAGTCATGTAGCGGCTGCTCAATCAATGGAAAGTGATGAAGGCTTAAAATTAGCCATAAAACTGTTACAGCAAAGTGCTGGCATTTTTCAATATTTAAAGGGTGCTGTACCAGCGGCTGTGCCTTCTGAACCAACACCAGATTTAACACAAGACACCTTAACCTGTTTACAGGCCTTAATGGTTTCACAGGCTCAGGAAGTTTTTATTATGAAGGCTATAAAAGGTAAGTTGCCATATATGTCAATAATTTATAATTTTCTTTAATTATTACTACCGAATATACCAAACTACGTGATCAATAATTTAAACATTTGTCTATCAGCATAAAATATTACAATATTGGCAACATTTATAATCCTTTAGGCTGAATTAAGACCTGTAGTAAAACATCGAAATCAAACGATAGATTCGAGAAACTTTCACATCAACTAGGTTACTAAGAGAGATTTTGTTGAGGTTTGAATTCAATAGTTTTCGACTAATAAACCAACACACTACGCACTCGGTTCTTCGGCTAAGCATGCTTAGGCATTTACATTGCTTACAAACCACCCTATAAAATCTGAAACGCTTGTCTGAAAGAGAAGTAAAGCAAAATTTCTAAATATGAATATATGCACCTGAATATATAAAGCAACTTTATAAACATTATTATATTTCGGTAACTATTTAGGTCCAACAATAAGAATAGAATCATTTTATCAGGACATTTAAACTGTGCTCACGTAAAATATATACATACATAATTAATCTGAACTAAGTAGCACTAAAAATATGTATCATTTTAAATTCAAAAATATGTATCATTTTAATACAAAAATGTAATTTTTTTGAACAGAAGTGGTAAAATCGTTTCGAGGCTCTCCTTATAGTGATACTACAAGGTACTGTCTATAAACTATGCATTAGCATAAAAACAAATAGGTTTCGATTTAGAATTCGCATAACATATCAAAAAAAGTATAGAAGTTATTCGAAGTATTTTCGTTTTTCCTACTGAGTTATTGTAAATATTTGCACTAAGTGTACAAATAAAAGTTTTAAAGTTCTAAATCAGAGGCAAAAAGGTGAAATTAATTATAATTAGGAGTTTTTCTCTAAAGTGTTTCAAAATTTAAACAAATGCATGTAGACTATTATGAAAATTGAAGGAAAGTATTGCTTTAAACAAATATTACAGACAACATGAAGGATAATATCATTGCAAAATTATGCTGTCAATGCGAGGAATTCTATGCTGACGTTTTAAGAGCCATGCAAAAAGATTCGGTTCGAACTTTATGGGAAAAGGAATGGATTCCCACGATCGCTGGCAAACAAGCCGGTTTTCATGCATTGACTCAACTCTATCAAAGTTTAGCCTGCCGTGCAGCTAAGAAAATTGGCGAAGAAATTGCCCGTCTACGTAATGCTGTGGATCTTTTTAAAGCTGCTCAAACCCGTTCAGGCAATCCAACCTATTTGGATGAGTACTTTAACAAGGCCAAACGTAATTTGGCAGAATCAACAAAAGACAATGATTTAATTTATAATGAAATGATACCAGACATAAATTCAGTTGCTTCACCAGGCAAAGCTCAATTGGCAAAACCTTTACCTATAACATCGCCAATGGCTAAAGATTTCGATGATTTGTTTAAAGAATTGGTGCCAGTTGAGTTACATCGTGCCTTACAGGCATCCGATATGCGTAAAAATGAAATTGTTAATACAGAAATTATGAAATTAAGAGAAGCAACCCAAACCTTAAATGGTGTCCTGGCCAGTCTTAATTTACCAGCTGCCGTTGAAATAACTGATGTCGGTTCTGGTTTACCTCCTTCTTTGATAGAGAAATCCAATGAGGTACGTCAAAAAGGTGGCATTGAAAGTATTACAAACCATTTGAAGGAATTGCCTGAATTATTAAATCGTAATCGCGAGATACTGGACGAGACCGAAAGAATGTTAGATGAAGAACGTGACTCAGATAATCAGTTACGTAATCAATTCAAAGAGAAATGGACTCGTATTTCATCTGAAAAACTTACTGAAATGTTTCGCACTAATGCCAAAAAGTACCGTGAAGTTATTAATAACGCTGTAGCTGCTGATAAAATTGTTCGAGAGAAATTTGAAAAAAATCAGAAAGGTATCGAACTCTTATCTTTGCCTATTGATCAATTGCAACAGTCAATGCCAGCTGGTGGTGGTTCAATTGATCCCAACTGTACTAGTGTCCAGAAATTGAAACAATTAATGGAAGCTGTGGAAACTATCAAAGCTGAGCGTGATGCTATCGAATCTGAATTAAAAACGATCAATTTCAACATGAAGGATGAATTTTTGGATGCTCTCCGTAAAGATGGAGCTATCGATGAACCAGCTCTATCGCTTAAACGTATAGGTGAGACCTTAAATCCTCTACAGAGCCAGGTTAAGGAGAGTATTGAACGTCAACAAACACTTGTTACCGATATACAAGTGGCTCATAGTGAATTTGTAGGTGAGACCGGTTCTAGCGGCAATTCTCGTGATACTCTTTGCCAAGAACTGGCCACAGCATATGACAGTTTCATTGAGTTGTTAGGAAATCTTAAAGAAGGCACCAAATTTTATAATGATTTGACAGAGTTATTGGTGGTATTCCAAAATAAAATATCTGATTTTTGTTTTGCACGCAAAACTGAAAAAGAAGAGTTACTCAAAGACTTGACAACTGAATCGAGTCGTCAGGCACCGGGACCCACACCATCGTTGCCTTCGCATTATTCCTCGACTTCGGGTAGTGGAAGTGGTAAGTTACAGGAAATAAAGAATTTTTTGTGAATAATAAAATTGAAAATTGTGTTTGTCTTATAAAGATACTCCATCGGCCGCAACGTCTGCTCCTTCGGTACCTGTTGCAGCAGCAGGTGGTAATGCGCCCTATCCTCAAGCAGTTCAGGGAATGCCATTGCCATATGGTAGTGGTCCTAATGTACCCTATCCATCGTATGTACCACCACCAATGCCACAAAGTTTTAATCCTTATGCTACATTGCCGTATCCTGGTGGTAAGTTTTCATAAAAAAAATTGAAAAGTTTTGGAAAAATTTAGCATTTATCTTCTGATTAGCTGCTTATCAATATCCTGGATTCCCTCAAGGCCCTCCACCAGGACATTATGGCACATACCCTGGTAGCTATGCTCCTCAACAAGGAGGTTACCCAAATCAAAAACCACCCGGTTGGTAAATACTTCATAGCGTTTTTAAAGTGATCAATTGCGAACATTAACATTTAAATTAAAATTTTAGACTTTTAATTTTATATTCATTTTGTTATCGGTTTTCATTCAGTTGATGAAGATTTATTTATATTTCTATTTACAATATAATATTAAAAGTCCAGAAATACAATTGTATCTATTATTATTATCTTTTATTTGCACTTTTAGTTTCTATAATTCTTATCAATTATAATAAATTTTAGTTTCTATAATTATTATCAATTATAATCATGCTTTTAGGGTTAAAATGAATTGTTTAAAAACAAACAATACCATTCTAAAACAGTGTATTGAAGATTTTATAAATAAACAAAGAATAATATCAATAAAATATTGTTAAACACAAATTAATACGTCTTTATTTTACTTGCTTATTGCCTTTCACTTCCGCTTCCACTTCATAACGTTTAAAAAATTCATTTTTAATTGCTTGTATTATTAAAGGGCTACATATGCTGTTAATCAGCATATCTTCTAAAGCATTTAAAGATAATTCTTTATCATCATATTGCATATTTTCACAAAATCGTAGACTGTTTGCTTTTAAATATTTTTCAAATTCTTCATGACATAATAAAGGAACTTTTTTGAAATTTTCAAAATTCTTTAATACTTTGTTGACTTCTACTTCACTTAAATAGTTGTAATCATATGTCATTTCTTCTTTTTTGTCTTCTGTGCTATTTGTTAAAGATTTATCAATAAGAAATTTAAGAATTTGAAATAATTCAGCTTTAATTGAAATGGCCGGCAGCTGCAAATATATTTAAATTGCATTAAAAAAAAAACGATTAGTTTCTGCAAATAATACTTACTTGATTTGGATTCATTATATATTTTTGCTCTTCCGTTGTACAGTTCTTTACAAAACTCTCTGTTAAATATTTAACAATACATTCATTAATTTGTTGATCCAAATCACATTTTAATGGTATCCAAGCATTTACACTTAGAGAAATATCAAGAGCTTCAACGTAATGCCACCAATGTTTGGGCACTATTAATACATCGTTTGATTCCAGTATTATATGATGCGCTAGACCTTCATATTTGTCGAGGTATTTTTGTATATTCTCACCAGGATTGTAAAAGTTTTCCTTGCAATATATGCTAGATTCCTCGTAAGGTATTCGAGTGGTAATAAGTGGTGAATTTGGTGGAAAAAGTAACCAAGATTTTCTAAATAAAAATGTATTAAAAGTATGCGTTATGCTTCAATTGAATTCTATACTTTTTTTGATATGTTTAAATACAAAATTAGTCTATTTTAAAACAAAATATCGAAACGTCAAAATATGCTACAGAATTTAAGAACTAATAGCATAATAAATTTAGGTGAGGTTACGAGAGTAGTCGGAAACAAAAGCTTCACGTAAATATGTTAGATGATTTTTGAATGAAAATTAAAGTCAGTTGTCATCTGTCACAGAGCGCATTCAACGACAATACGTCGTTGTCTGTAGCTGTCCCGTGTGATTTGGCAAAACAGGCTGAATAAATGACAACTAATTTCAAGTCGATGTCTTCTAGTAGTGTGTTGGTTTATTAGACGAGAGTCGTTTCGAACAAAAGGAAATAATTAAGACATTGTCCTAGGCAAATCTTTCCAGGTCAGAAAACCTGATAGACGCTAACATCCTAAGGTCAAAAAACGCGGATGACTGTCCTCCACAAACTAGCTCTTTTCCCCAAATCATAACGTCCAGTCAGAAATCTTAAGGTAATAAAGGCTCCCTATTAAAGTTCAGAACCCATGTCATTCTACAATTTCCCTTATTACGCCATAACATGTCCACTTTCCGTGTAACCAATTGGTCAATTACTACGAGGAAGTGAACTATAAGAGGTTTTACTGGACCATCTGCCAGATTGTCGCTGCGCTTTCTCCCAGCAGTCCCTGCCTGCGATATCTGAAGAATAAAGTTGCAAAGAATAAATGTTTTAAAGGTGAATATTTTTAGGTTGATAACATAATCAGAAAGAATGAAAGTTCTGTTCTTCTGTATGTCTGCTGCGATATCTTACGTTTGTAAATCTAATTTATCATCATACCAAACTGATTGCCGTTTATCATTTCCGAAGTCTGTCAAGATTTTTCTTTCGTGTTAAAAGCCTACAACGCAACAAAAGCTTATAATGGTAGTAGATAGATTTCTAATTTCATGTTGGTCTAATACGATAGTATTCATGAACTTACTTTCCATATACCTGCACTACAATATTACAACCGTAACTGTCGTAATGACATGGTGTATTGGCTCCCTGTGAGCTTAACCATAAAGTTGCATCATCTGCAGCATGTGGAAAACCAAACGCAGAAAAGTCAATACCACTTGTACATTCCGCAGGCAATTCATGTCTACGCTTATAGTTCAAGCCACACCAATGCTGATTATCTTTACTATACTTCGTTAAGAATTCCTTTGCCGTCATTTGTATCGTTTGACGCTTGCGTTCCCATTGTGGCTCCCGAGAATCATATTTTGATATTCTTTCGAAACTGGTTTCTGAACCTCTGAATTCATCCAATTCTTTGCACCACTGTTCAAGACCTCCCTGGAAACAAAGCCAATTTAAAGGGAAATTTTTAAATACTAGGGGTTTCTGAGTATTTAGTATAATTTCGCGGATTTTTAAAGGACTGTTATCGTAACTGGTCATTATTTATTTTATTGAAAAATTTATGGTAAATAAGCTGTAGTAAACAAAAATCAGCTGGCTTGTAGAAAAAGAAAAGTCTCCATGAGCAATAACAAGAAAAAAAGACTGCCAGATCTTTTTATTTCAAAATCTCTATTTAAAATGATATTCCGTTACTAAATCCACTTGAAATTTAATTTTTCTGTACTATTTTTTTTATTTTTTTGAAGAAATTTAAATGCAAAAAAGTTGATATATCGCCCAACGGTCGGTCACACTGAAAGGTCTTTCTAACTATCAACCTACTAAAATGTGAGAAAATCAATATAAAAATTGTTGAACTATAGAATAGAGAAAACTAAAAATAGACAAAGAATCGTAGTCCTATAACTGATGATTAAGAGGGGATACGGTATATCTGCTATATATACGAAATCCTGAAAGATGAGATTTCAAAATATTTCTGTCTACTTAAGGTTTTTATAAGATATGGCTTTATGCATGACATGTCGAATTTTTGTGCAGAATATAATAGATAGTACCGCATAAACTCAATATGTACACTAAGAAAAAATATCATAAGTTTCAGATTTTTACTCTCATTTTTAAATACGGGAGGTACGTAACATTTTTAAACTGACTTCAAGTACGTAAAGTGTTACCTTGACCAGTTTATGCAACATTTAAAGGCTTGGAAGGCCGAATAAGAATAGGGTTGCTTGCTGAGTTTGAATTCCGTGGGAGAGCGGACATAATCAGTTATTATACCTTAAGATTGAGACAGAATTATCCAGCATTTGAAATTTTGATATCCATACCACTCAGTTCCACAATGATAATTCCATGTTCACATCGATTATATAGCAATCTATTTTCTGTACTTTAAATATTTTAAAAAAAAGTAAATTAATCATTCATATAGCTTTGAGAGCCATGTTTGCGGAAAACTTGTTATCTACCACTGCCTTTCATAAAACTGGAAGACTCAAAGTGGTCTGTATATTCGTATATTATATTTCGTTTCTCCTAAAGCTATTTTTGAATGTAATTGATAAGTGGGCCCTGAGAATGGGAACAGATTTGATTGACTACTAACAAATACTGTAAGGCACAAGAAATTGTAACAATTTTTGAAGATCTTCAACTTCGGACTTACTTATGCCCTAATGAATTGTGTTTTTGTTATTACATTTGAAGTAGCTGTGGTGATGAAAAGGATTAGCAGACAATAAAATATATTTTATGCTGCTTTCCGGCTTTAAATGAACGTATACGAAAATAGAGAATCAAATTTTACTCCCCATTTTGATTTCATGTCAGGTGTCAAAATACTATACTACTTCTATAACCCTTTAGTCAGCTTAACGAATCTAGCTTCTCAACTCGTTACGTTGTGTGAGCTAATTTTATCCATAAGTGGCCGATCCTTCAGTTGAGAATCGACTCCGAATGACAGATTTTTGAAATTTTGTTTGTAATAAAACTAATATCTTATTTAAATCAGAAGAAATGTTATAAATCTTAATGTAATTTAAAATAAACAGTGCTTTGAATAGTTGTGACATTTTTCTTTAAAATGTTATAAAGTTCAAACCTAATACACCCTATTTCCAAGTAATTAAGACAACATCATGTCATTTGTGTATAAAATTTGTAAATATGTACATACATACGTCTGTAGTATGTATCTAGCGTTAGATGTGAACTTTTTCTGTGTTATTTTTAAAGCAAATGTCTCACTTCTATGACCCCTTACGACGATTGTGGATTCAAAAATGTTTGCATTATGGACAGAATGTTGTAAATAACTTTGATTGTTTATCTAGAAATGGCTATGCGCATACAGAGAACACATTTCAAAGTAATGTGCGCATGAGTGCCACACCTATAAATTGTTGTTTTTTTTTTCCTCTGTTTTCTTTCGGTTGTCCAAAGATGACTCTGAACAGAAGAGGTAAATGCTTATGAGTGACTATAACTAAATAAATAACATTAAAAACTTTTACTGAGAATGAAAAAGTCAAGAACTTCTGTTAAACAAATGCAGTAAAATAAATGTATACATAATTTTTCTTTTTTTTTATGTACGTACATAAATAGGTACAGACAGACATTTAATTGAATTCAATCTTCGTTTGGAGTTCGGAAAATATGCAAGGATATTATTTTAACATTACAATTGATGTGTGGATGACGAGAACATATTAGCTCTCGTAGTATTTTAAAAACAGTTGTTGAGAACAGTAACTTATTCGAAAATCTCCCTAGATTTTGATCTCTTCTCATTATTTTCTATGATTTGTATAGGAATAATTTAATCAAACCTAGAATCTTTTTTAAAAACTTTGCTACTTACAGTAGTCGCCGCAGTCTAGTAGGTAGTATGTTGGCTTATTAGGCGTGAGGCCACAGTTCAAACCCCAAGTCAGACATCAACAAAACGGAATATGCGGATTTCTGACAAAAACTGTGGGAGTAAATAAAGGATTCCAAAAATAAAATAATAAAAATCACTTATTGAGGCCATGTATAGTTTTGAGCACCAGCTCTTCAATTAAAGTCACTTTCCAAAAATATCAATCTAAATGGTATTGCTAATGCAGCATTTTTTTTATAAATTAAGTGGTTCTAAGTGATATAATATAATTTGAAATTATATTCCTTTTAATATCTGCATCCCTACAATCCCTAGGCATATACTCGCGTAATGCTGATGATAATTATGGTTAAAAAGTGATCAATTTGCGTCCGTGATTATGCAAGTCAAATAAATTACAACTGACTTCCATTTAAAATGTAAACGCTATTATTGTAACTCAGCGAAAAAAAGAACAGAATAGAGTAAAATAATCATAATAAAATCAACTGAACTAAAATAGTACGGAAAACCCTTTAAGCATCGTCTGACATTGTCTGCTAGTTTAAGTACAGAAGCATTCCAGGCATTTGCTGCCAGCATTATTTTAATGATTGCCTAAGAAAAAAAAGGAAAGAAAAAAAAAACACAATTTCATATACATACATATGGGTAGAGAGGCACCTCTAATTTTCATATACAATTCAACTCTTAAACTATGTTTATAGGCTCAGTGGAATATTTTTGTGTTCCTGTCGACACATTAGCGCGTATAAATTTTACAGGCTTTTACTTTGGTGGTGCACAATGTATCGTATTGTGGTTTATGTATTGGTTATAAATTACACTCTTTGCATTGAAGTTATTGATAAATGCGGCAGTTCCTAAAAAATATTTTTGTGCCATGATTACAACCGCATAGTAAGTGTGCATGTATGTAGACTAATTTAATTGATTTTACTTGATGGGGCTATATTATTAGGAACATTTATGGCAATTTAGCACATATACTTACCTAGTAAGTATAGTACATATGTAGGTCAACCAATTAAATTTTGTTAAATTATAGGTTTTTGAAAATTTTTAATTCATTAAAACATACTTGCGTGGGAATATTTCAATATACTGTCGTAGGAGTATATAATTGGATTTTATTAATATCATGGAATTTTAAATATACATTTGATTTATTATCAATGAGTTGCGCTATTGATTAAATGATTGAACTCGTTGACAAATGCTTGAAACTAGAATTTAATTTTGATGTGGAAACCTACAGAGATTTCTGGAAATTTCAAATTTAATAAATAATACGGAAAAATTCGGAAACTTTAAATCTTAACAGAAGTAACAGCGATGTTGTTAATTTTTTAAAGGAAAATAGCCAATTTTGTCTTAGGTACTATTTATCTTGGTTAAATTAGCCTTTGGGTGAAATTATTTTCGGAACGCCAACCTATCCTGGGTCAATAAGGAACCTTGCTCCACTGCCAGATTCAGTTGGCCCAGAATGGACAGAAGTTCCACCAACCAACTATTCGGACTTGAGCGTAATGTCATTGCGATTTCGCTTATAGCGGCCATGCTTACAGTTCAATGCGGAAGGACTCCAATTCTCATCTAACGACTTCTGCCGTTTGTGTAGATCTGCTGAAGAGAAGGAAAGTGTTATCAACTTTCTTTGTCAATGCTCATATCTTACGAGGTGTAGATATAGGCTATTTGGGGCACCATTTCTTGTCAGTTGATCGCAGTTATCGTTTATTAAACTTTAAGGCCGGTTCTCCAGCGTAGGATAGTCGTGCTTTTAATGTGTAGCACTTGCGCTGACCAACTTTTTCTCTAGTTTGGTGGAATTTAGTCAGTATAGCCACTGCGCTTACCTGTGACATCACAACGGGCCTCTCTGAGTGCTGAAGTGAGCTTTGGTAATCAAAGCTACCCCTTCGACCTAGCCCAAATATTTTTCTTGCACAGGTAAAAAATTTTGGTAAAGCAGAAAAATTTCTTATGCCAGCTAGAATGATTTTATTTTTAATTCATTTGCATTAATTTTAATAGACACCTTAATCTCTAAATTGAATGAAAATTATATTGTGATACTTTTTTGTAATACGACTTAAACATAACGACATTATAAGCTAGTATTTGTATATAGAAATCCTAACAGTAAATATAAAGCAATTTATTAAATAGTAATTGTCTCTCATTGACATATAAAAGTAACGGCTTTTATAAGAAATACAATATTCGTGGCACTTAACCCAACATGTAAAAGTTTATGGTTAAAGGGATTTACATATAAACCTCAATTTGTACATAACTTTTTGCTAAAAGATTCGTATTATTTTTATTCGTGTTATAAGATACGAAAACATAGAATAAGATTTAGTAACGTTTAGTAACGCTTTGTGCAAAAACTTTCTTTCCTTTTGGTAAATGATCCAAACATCGATGTTGAAAAATAGATTGAAATCTATTTTTAAACAAATATTGAAATACACCGTTCAACGAAATGTGAGAATTTATTTCCTCAACGAAATCTGTTACTTTCTTCTTATACTGTGAGCTATCAAATCTTTTCTAAAGTCTACTGGTTATCTGATCTTTGCAAATAAAATATTTATTTTTAGATAAAAAACAAAAAAAAACAAAAACAAAAACTATCGTTGAAATAATAGTCACTATGTGGTATGCTACAGTTTCAATAGAGTACCGGTAACCGCTGAAGAATCACTTGTGAAACTATGTAGAAAGATATGTATGTACATACATATATTGTATATTTGCTGTTCGGTTGTCATTACATGGCGAACTAATTTCCTTTTAATTGTGGCAAAGATACGCATCAAACCATGATGATAAACAGTTAAATATAAGCATAAAAGTAAAATAAAATAAAAAAAATTCTTAAATATCTTCTTATTCACATGACCATAGAAGAACGTTTATATGTACGTCCATACACATCATGTATCAGCTTCTGTAGATACGAAAAAAAAACGAAACTTCTTAAGAAACTTAAACTTAGAAGATGAAAAAAAATATTGAAGAAATGAACGAAGAATAACTATAAATGAACATGTTACAGAACTAAAGGAGACGTAACAAAAGTCAAGAGATAAAATTATTGTCAGTTATTCTTTACTGTCAGATACCCTACTCCATCATAAAGAGAAATCTTTAACAATTCAATCAAAACAATTATCAAGTTGTAGCAAATTTTTGCTAGTCACAAAAATAAGCCTATTGATAGTACCTTTACTAAAATTTAGAATAATTAGAATAATCCTAACCTTAAGTCATTCGATAATGTAGCCAAGGTGTGTAGAATTACTTCCGTCAAATATTAAATCTATCTTTAGAAATTTTCAGTTCGATAGCAACAAAGACTTTCATTTATTGGAACCAATGGGCTACATAATGACTTAAACATAAATGTGAGCCAATAGTATTCAAATACGATTGAATAATAATTTAATTACGCTCATAAGCTGAAGCACTAACTTCAAGTCAGATGATCGAGTCAAATTAAAATTATGTGTAATAATAACAATTTGTAATTTGTAATTTGTAACAATGGTAAGAAAGATAGACTACGTACTTGTAAAAATTGAGGCGGAAAAACGTTGCTTTGTTTATTTACAATAAGTCATAACAATTCTTTTCCCGCAATTTATTTATTATAAAATTCCAGAGAAGATGAAACATTAAAAAAAATAGAAAGTAAAAAAATACGGTCTAAATAATTCGTCTAGAAAACGCAAGAACAACGAATATGGTAGGAAGATTAGGCAAAGTCACCCTTTGAGAAAGAAGTTGGAGTCACGACTATACTAAAAATTAGTCACAGAGGACGTTGTTTTCGGAAAATGATAGATTAAGTCGCTGTTATCCTAGGATCCCTGCTACAGGAGAGCAAATAAGTAGGAAAATGTTGATTAACGAAACTGAAATAAAGTAACTTTAGAGGGAAGTTTGATTCAGGCCCAACGAATCTTGTGCAGCTGCTTATTAATAGGTTTTAAATCAACGTCCAATCTGTAATTAGATACATACATACTTATGATTGGTCAGGATTACGAACTTCACTGATGTTGTGTGAGTTAATTTTATACATGAGTGGCAGGACCTACAGTTTAAAGTCGATTCCGAACGACAGATATTTTAAGAAACGTTTCTTGTCAATTTTTTCTTATATACTCTCAGAGTTATTGCCAGAAATTTGCTTAGAGGAAGTCGTCGAAGAAATATTCTTTCCTATTTTCGTTTTGGTGCCTGACCTGGGGGTTTAAAGCGAGGCCTCACGTCTATTAAGTCAACACACTATCCACAAGGCTACAGCGACTTCTGTATTTAGATTATGAACAAAAAATTCACAGTCTATAGCTAAAATTATAAACGGTAGTTGAATTACGTCTTCTTGTTACAGACTTTAGCACAAACCTAATATACCAATTTTGCTATAGCATGCAAAAAATGTAAAAAGTTTAATACAGTCAAACACGTTAGCATGATTTCCGGTTGTCATATCACAATTATTATCTGTGACAGCTTAGAGAAATAGAAAGAGAACAATCGTTGTGCAAGAGAATTTGCTAAAAAGCCATACTTATAATCCCATAAGCCACCAATGTCTTAAGTTCGAAACCAGTTAAGCTAATTAAGAAATCACAGTTAAACTTTAACAACTACAGAAGGCTAAAATAACTAAACATGAATCTAATCTAATAATTAAATTGCATTTTCGAAATTAACACTCGTATGTGGAAAATCCAATCGTATATGAAGTTGTAGAATGTTAAACAGTTAACGTTATAGTCCCTATTAATTTGAACAATGTTGTCGTTTATGAGACAGGGACATACATGGTCTACAATAGATGTTTTCTTCCAAAGGGTTTCTCTTGGTTAATCGCATATCGAAATCATGTGAAAGGAAAGGCTTCTTTAATAATTTATCGCCTGGCGCCATCTGCATTGACGAGTTATTCATTCAGCACAGAATGGTGGTATATTCTAACCATAATGCAATGGGAAAGAGGCATGTTTTGATTTGACAAATTAAAGTTGAAATTACAAATTAAGCAATGAAATACCTGTGTTGAATTTCTAAAATTGTTTCTATTTCACTTTATTTAATGTTTCATGTTTTAGCATTGCATTTACTGCTCCTTTTTCTTTATTTATTTTCGTCTCTGCAAACATGCAGAAAAAATTGCAAATTTATTTTTTCATTTAGTCATTCATTACTCACGCAAACGCAGAATGTGTGAAAAAACTTGTAGCTTGGAAAAGTCTTGAAATAACTAAGGAAAAGAGAGTACACGAAGAAGTTTAATGAAACATAAAATTTCAAAAATACCTTTACATAGATCTGAAGTGCAATTGATTAAGAATTCAATTGCCTATGATTTCTTTATTAAGATATTTTAAAGAGAAATCTATTAAGGTATTTGAGAATGATTAAATGTTTAATGTACTAAGCGCAGACATAGACTTTTGTTTTAACTGTGCCTTATACAGTAGTTTTCCAATTTGAAGAACCTAATTGTTGTCGGATCTGTTCGTTAAAGTGAATTATTCGTTATATTCAGTACTATTCAGTAATTTTAATATTTTGCTACGAAAGTTATATTTTTTTTTTACAGTAAATGTTAAGTTAACAGAGACTGTTAACAAAAGAATTGGAAAAGCAAGCAAAGTGTGAAAAAGTTTAAAAAGAAATCAATTAAAAAAGAGAAAAACTAAATGAAGGATTTAGGAAAGCCTTTGAATCATAGATAATCAAGTTAAAATAAATCTTTTATAAGTCGGGATAAATACGATAAAAAAAAATAGAATGGTTAAAATGGAATACCTAGTGGTCGGGATTGCCTCCTTTGGGAACACAGATATAGTCGACGAAGGTAATTTTCTTTATACGAGCAACCAAAATGCTTTATTTAAATCGAACAAAATTCAATCAAACTTGAAAAAGTTCAGTATTCGGTTCTGATGGGCTAGATAGCTATTGGACCAAGGATTCCAAGGATTCCTTTGAGACCAGAGATCAAAATTGGATCTAAATTAAATGGTGGGAGAAATGGGCCTAGATGGATCTCGATAGCCCAGCCCAGGTATCAAGGATTCCAAAACAGACCGAATTTAAGGTCGTTACTTAAGACCGGAGTTATAGGCGGCGAATATAATATTTTTTTCAAAGTAGCAATATCGGGTATGTTTATTTCTGACCTGAGGCGTGCACCGTGTCCTCACTTCTAATAAGTTTCACATACTACCAACTAGACTACGGCGACTTGTTTTCCTAATATATATTCTAAGATCAACACTTTACAGCATATTCAACCAACCTTTACAGTTTCGGGTTGATGCTATCGAAGTGATGTCCCTTGGTTATCTTGTTAGGAAGACTTGACTTCATCCCTTAGTTTTCATAAAACTGAAACTTTTTTACTAAACGTAGTGCTGTCATTTTAAACATAAAGCAATCGTGTTCCAAAAATATATAATTTTTCGTGGTAAACCTTTAAAAATATAACGAAGTAAGCATTTTGCACTTGCCTATTTAGTGTTTGTAACTTGCTAGTGGCTAATTTTTTAAGATTTTTTTTTACTACACTTAAAGAAACGGTGGTTGTGGGTTATTACCATTGTATGTAACTATACGAGTAACATTTTTTCTGTTTTCATTTAATATAAAGATTTTAGAGCAAGAAATTAATAGAAAATATATTTGCTTTATGCAGAAAGTTTTTAATACAAAAAAAGTATCAAAAGGCATTAGAAACTATTTTTGTTTATAGCATACACAAAAGTCGTACTTTCATGCCTTAGATAATAATGCTTAGATACCAATTCTTGAAATGATATACAAGACAGCATGAAATAAATTATTATGACAATGAAATCAGACGATGCGCAAAAACTAAATAAAACATTTAAATTATACAGATACTGAAAGGTATGTAAACTTTTGATTAATATGAGGTATTACTATGGTTATAGCTTATAACGTTATATTATAAACTGCAATTTTCTGATTGTGTAAGTAATCATCATATGAATGACATTAAAAGGCTTCAAACGCTTAGAGTCTCTCCCAAGAGACCTCGGCACTTGTAGTTTAGTGCACTACCAACTAGGTCTGGATCTTGTAAGTGAATACTTGAAGTCTATACGTATTCATTAATAGCCAGGTTCTAAGCTTGGTAAATTTGGATAATTGAACGTTTTTTTCAAACTGATTGCAGTAGACCGAATGCCGCTCTCCCTTTGTTGAGTCTGCCGTTATTACAATGGTTTTAATTTTCTTGACATTTATCTAAAGCCATAATCTAATTATCTTCTTAATTCTACTTTTATATGAATACTGCAGATTTTATGCGAATGTGTGCAAGTATAAACTGCAAAATAAAGTTTTTCGAGTTGGCGTGAAAAATCTCTGTGTGTAATTCTACTTTTTTCTTTTTTAAACATTTCATTCCTTTACATATCTTTAAGATCATATCTTATTTACTCTATAGCAAAACTTGGCAACAAGTGTTGCAATTTAAAACCAGCTTAAATGAAATTAAAATTTCTCTACCATTTGATATAATGTTGAAATTAATTATTTACTGAGTCTTGTACAAAATTTATTATCTTGCGGTGAGAAATTGTTTTTTCTCTCGATTTTTTTTTTTTTTTGTAAAGTATGTTTTTCTTTTTCATAATGATTGAGAATTGTCTTAATTTGTAATCTGATATATTAATGCAATAAAAATTATTTTATGATTTTAATTAAAAAAAATGTATTAAAAAAATAAAATAAAAATGCAATCTAATTGGCGCCGATTTTACGTGATTATGTTTGAAGGGAAATCTTTTAAAAAACTTTTCAAAATATTCAATGCGTTATTAGAAATTAATAGTACGGAAGATTAAAACAAAAATAAAAATAGCACAGAGTGTTATAAGTTTAAATTTTTTAATTCTGAATTAATAACAGATATCACATTGAAGTTTACTACATTGGTTACGATAAATTTCCACTGGAGATGTTAGTATGTATGAATGATATATAATAAGGTTCAATTATGCCATTTGACCCAGATATATCTCCAACAGACAGTTCGGCGTTGTGGATGCATTTGCATTTCTTATGAATTGCATGTGAGGACTGTCTGTGCTGCAATTTTGACAATTTTTGCGTAGTCACTACATCATTCAGATGGAAATGAGCTTCATCGGAGAAGACAATTTAAATTCATTTTACTCCATTACCTATTGAACAATTTGCTAGCGTTTGCTAGCTTAAGTTTCTGAGTAGGCTGAATATAAATTTGTTAAGGACCACACCAACTTAATATTTTCGGGTTTTCGGCTACACTTTCATTTACAATATAGTTTTTAAAAAACCGACGTGTATGTTGGCGCACAGGAATTTAGCTGTCCATAACCAACATAATTTCTTCGAGTGTTTTGACTGCTTTTCGAATGATTGATACGTGAGGTGAACTTTCTCTACTGAAAATTCTTCGAAGTTTACGAGTCCTTTCAGCATAGCTTTCTCAATTTTTGTAATATGTTTTTACAATTATTAGGCATTGTTCTTTCCAAGAGCTCTCCATTGATAGTAATCGGAATGAATTAAGTGTTAATGCTTGTTAAAAGATTGGGCTTGATGGCTTGAAGAAAAATTTATTAAAAATTGATTGTCTATCTGGATTCCGATCATAAAATAGCCAACAGTGAAAATAGTAATCGCGAGTAAAAAAATATTCTTATGTTGACATGATTTCTAAGAAATGATGAGCTTTTTTCTTTTGGTTTTAAATCTTTTGAATCTAAGTTAAGTGCTGACAAAAAAAAAAGAAGAAAAAAATTTAGTTTCGATTTGAAATGATACTTTTTGGTTTTTTAATTAAAAAATAACACTTAACGTTAGCATATTTTCAAATACTTGACTCGACTATCATTTATTGATGTTTATTTATGCCATTGTAAACGATACTGTTTATGGATGATTTTTTTAAAAGAATTTCTTAATGAACACTCCCTAAAATGTGCTTATATAAGTTTTGCAAATATAATATTCTCATAACCGGAGTAATTTGCTTACAAAAACACATACCCAACCATACTTATTATTATTTTTTTTTTTCGAAAGTCATTAGAGTTGAAAAACCAATAAACAAATGATGGTTTGGCCTAAACTTACAGGCAGAGGCAAGACTACTTTGTATAAAAAAGGGTCATTGAACGAAAGTAAAAATAATTTACTCGTAAATAAATTAAAATTTTTGTTTATTATTTTATTATCTTTGTTGTTATTTTCTTTGGCAAACCACTTCAAATTAACGTAGTGTCTGTTTTTCTTTCTTTTTGCCATATGAACTTATGCTTATTTGTGGGTTAAACAAAAAATATTTTGTCAACTTACAAAAAAATATGAAATTAAAAGTTATGTATACGACAATAACAGATCCACTGATGTGAAATGTTGATAAGACTTCTTTCAAAATTATTAACACTGTATTCAAAAGTGACTGTTATATTAGGTAAAGTTTATTAAAATTTAAAATTTATTTTTTTTTGTGATTTTTATGGAGATTTTTTTAATTTCACATTAGCATATATTTTCTGTGGTGGAACAATAAAGCCGATAAAATATTTACATTTTGAACTAAAGAGAGACTTTCACACTTTGGCAGTTAATAACCGCCATATTGTTTTAGTTACATACGTTATTGGTCATTACAACCGTTCAGTTAGGATTACGACCTAGCTTCCGACATCACTCATGTTGTGTGTTTTAATTTTATACAAGAGGTGCGGGACCTCTTGTATAAAGTCGACCCCGAATACCAGATTTTTGAGAAAGTCTTCATGGCAATTCTATTTACTCTCAGAGTGTTTGCTAGAAATCTGCTGAGAGGAAATCGCCTAAGAAATATTTTTTCATATTTCGTTTTGATGTCTGATCTGAGGCTTCCTTGAGGTGTCACTTTTAATAAGCCAACACACTATCTACTAGATTACTAGATTACTTTCTTGTCCACCTGATTAACGGATAAAACGGCCTGCTTTAATGCATGCTTCTGCGTCTTGCGCGCCTCCGCCAGTTGACAGGACTCTCGATTTAATCCTTCCAACACAAACATGGTCGTACTCTACGTCGACTTCCGGTAATTACCACCCCAAATACACGTCTCGCTGGAAAATCTTATCCATCCAATCGATCTAGCCGTACCAGCACAGCTGGATGTTAGTGCGCTATAATACGTTTATGTCGTTGAGGAGCTCCATCCAATCGATCTAGCCGTACCAGCACAGCTGGATGTTAGTGCGCTATAAAACGTTTATGTCGTTGAGGAGCTCATACAGCTCATAATTGGATTAGATGCCACAATCATCGCCAACTCCCATTAAACCGAAGATCCCGGACTTTTCTCTCAAATACTTTCAAGGTTGCTACATCGGTGCTGAATAGCGTCCATGCTTCTGCGCTATAAACAAGTGCGGGAAGAGTGAGCGACTTGTAGAGCAGAGAAAGGTAGTAGCTACTCAATTGCCTATTGTGAGCATAGTAACACCTGTTGGCAAGAATAATGCTACGCTTAATCACCATAGAGACATATTTTTGCTGGACACGGCGTAGCGTATAATGTATCATGAAAAAGCCTTTAATTGATGGGGATTTTGCGGTCTGCATTTGTCATCGTTTTGGTGACTTAACATAGCAGGCAAAGTCGCTTTATTTAACTGTCTAGACTTCTTTTTGTAAGGCTTCTTTAACTTGTATGTTCATATTAAAAAATTTTAAACACCTTGAAATTAAACCTTAGGTTTATGCATTCAATGTGTTACAAAAAGATTAGAAATTTTATTGCAAAAACAGTTTTCAGTTTATAATTCGTTTTTAAAAACTCGAACGGATAAGACTAATGATCTCATAGAAGGATGTCGAGTATAAAATTTTTTTTTTACAATTATTTCATGCAAAAAAGAGAACAACGTTATTATAATTTGTATTTCTTTATATTTTATAACAAATGTTCACATTCTTTTTGTTCACACTATTTTCACTGTATCCATATTCATATATGAAGATAGGCATGAACAATTAACGGTTTCCTTATGTTTAAATAAATTTTTATTGAAATTGTTTTGTAAACACTGTATAGTTAATGTATAAACTTCTTATTATTTTAAAAAATAAAAATAAAAATAAATAAAAAAAACTTAGAACTTTATCTACATTTTGGTATGCCTTAACGCTTGGGTGCGTTTAGTTTCAAGAACAAAAGGAACAAAAATCTTTGAATTTCTCAACAACACATTCATTGCATTGTGATCATATGTAATGATTATGATGGTTCTTTTTTATGTTTGAAACTCTTCACTTGATTATTACTCAAACAATACATTTAGAATTTGAAGAGCTAGTATAAGCACCAAGCAGGTGGTATTTAAAAAACAAAAAAAAAACACTGCGTGCTACATGAAGAGTAAATATTTTTAATAACATGTAGTTATGGACAGTTTTTAATGGGGAATTATATAAATATTATCTTTTTAATATGTTGTTATTGTTATATTTTCTATTTTTAATAATTATTTGTTATTTAAGCAGCGATTTCATAATTAACTCTTGCCAAATATTGACTGCTTAGAAAAAAAAAAAACATGATTAGAGTTTTTGTCGTAACATGCGGTTCCTTTATTCGAACGAATTCAATCCACTTGACTAAGGCATTTCTAAAGCAATAATTTAGAAATTGTAAAATCCCGCAAAATGTTCAGGGAAACCTATATATTCTATTCAAGTTATTCATTGGTACACAATTTAGTTTGATTTTGTTATGGATCCGTATTGATTATTGCATGTATTTGGGCAATATGTGTTTTCAACAATTCGTTGCATTATGCCAGAGTTCATTGCAAATCAAAATTACAGAAAATAATCTTTCCTGGATACTGCCAATATAGAATTTTTTATATCCCTTAATTTAAATTAAACAAAGTGTGTGCGAGATATTATCGAAATATTTCCCTTGGTGAACCGTTTCAAAAAAACGTCTAACGTGATCAAATTGCACGATCTCAGTGGCGCTAGTTCACATCTTCACATTGGATGATGATGCTCTCGAATACAGAATATTCAATGTGATAAGAGGCACATAGCGCTGTCCTACCGAAACCATATGTCGTTGGTTATCATCGACCTGTAGTGCTAGCTATAGACAGTCATTATCATTGTGCTAACGATCTTAGCACAATTAACGTCGCCAGCCCAAAATCCACACAAAACAGTTACTTTTTACTGATGTACACGCTTGGATCTTGTATAGATTGACAACGAGCTAAGTTCGACAATTTTGTTTGTTTACGTGTTCATTCATATAAAAATGGGCCTCACTGCTGAAGATGATTTTTCGTTGAGAGTAGGGCCATTTGGTGGTCGCCGTAGTCTAGTAGGTAGTGCGTTGGCTTATTAGACGAAAGGCCAGGGTTCGAATCCCCGGTCAGTCATCAAAAACGAAATATGAAAAAATATTTCTTCATCGACATCCTCTCAGCAGATTTCTGGCAAAAACTCTGAGAGTAAATAAAATTGCCATGAAAAGCTTCTCAAAAAAAATCTGTCGTTCGGAGTCGACTTTAAACTGTAGGTTCCGCCACTCATGTATAAAATTAACACACCCAACATAAGTGGTGTGAGAAGCTAGGTCGTAATCCTGACTTAAGGGTTGTAATGGCCAATTATGTATGTAGGGCCATTTGCCAGCTGCACATGTCATTGTCTATGGTCGTGTTCCATAGCTCAGTTGAATTTTGTACGGCAACAGACCCAAGTTCTGAAGCAAAATTCTTGTGAGCCCCGGATTTCTCTGTACATTCTTACCCCTATGACTGCACCAGTGGGTTCAAAATTCCCTCTGTAGGACGAATGTGGTAATGGGCTAAGCTCGCACAATTTTTGTGAGGCCAATTCAAACATTATATTCAAATATATCCGAAACGCTTCAATCTTCAGCATGCACAATTTTATTAAAATCTTATCGAAAATTTTAAGCGTGAAAGTAAAAAACATTTTCTAGATATTATGCTGTTTAATTGAGATTTTTTTGGTTTTTATAAATTCGTACAACATGGTTGACACAAGTCAAATCAAATAAATGTGATTTAATTCATAGATTAAACAATCACTTTTCCCAAGCTTAGGTTTTGTGGTTCAATGTACACTAGAGCGTTTCTAAAAACTAAAAAAAAATACCTTAAATTATGTTCTGCTATTTAGATTTTCTAATGTTCTAATGAGTGTAAAGATTACATACAACATATTTTAGGTTGTGTCATAGAACTTTAAGAAGATAGATTTCATTCGTATTTTCATTCTTCTCGTTTTTTAAAAATAACAATGAAATTACAACGTGACTTAAACATAATTAAACAGAAATTATAAGCACAACACAAAACCATTATTGTTACCTTAATTATACGTTGTTTAAATTACAATGAGTTGGCTAACTAAACAGCAATTTACCGGAGAGCAATACTGCTGTAGAAGAAACTTCAAAAAAAAAAAACTTAAATAAGTCATCAGATTTTATGGTGTGGATAAGAACGAAAGATATGAAATATCACAATACATAACGTATTTATGGTTCGGTTTAATGTTTTTGTCACTGCCATACTGTTGTGGCAATAAATTTCCATTTTATTGCGAATATCACAACATTAAGATTGCAAAAGTTAGGTGTGGTCGGCGTCATCTGTTTGCCTAAGTGCCACTAGAGTGGCAATGAAGTGATACTCGTATTCATGGCAAAGAATTTATATGTTAATTTGGGCTACGTGGATACATTTTTCTCAAAAAAAAAAAAAAAAACTGGTAAAATATAAATTATTTGATGGCTATTTAATAGATATGAAAGTTGAGAATAGAGTTTATTTTATTTTCAAGAGAAAAAGCAACAAGTTAAACGTTTTTAAAAAACAAACCCAATTTGCATTACTGAAATCAAGGCAGTAAAGTTAACAAGAGTAAAAGTTTCCAAACTTAAAGAGCATAGTAGGAGACTTCCAAACGAACGGATGTAAATTGCATATTGAGTATAGAAAGTAGGCGCCTGGGACCAAATATGGAATGTCTACCCAGGTTATATATAGTGGAGCTCAAATCGAACATAAAATTAAGATCTTATTGAAATACCGTGGAACGTACATGTACCTGTTCAAACGCCATCGTTTATGCAAGTGACGTTGTTTGAATATGCTGCAAGCATCGGTTTTAGAATTAATATCAGGAAGATTACCGATTGTAACAAACACAATGCCATGCATATTCAAAGTGTGAAGTATTTTTTGGTTACCTTGATAGCACAATATCTAAAGATACCGATGCTAAAGTTGACATTAAGGCCTGTTTATATAAACCAGAGTGGCTTTACACACTGTATACAAGCTATGGAAATCGTACAGTTAGCTGCCACATCAATCTCTTTAAACATTGCAGAGTTTTCTAGTCGGAATCATGGTCATAGCCCAAGTGGCGCAATGCTTATTGGCTGATTAAATTTTACTTGATAATAACTTGATTTATTCCGAAAGCCAGGTTTTTTTCAAGTCGCTCATAGGCATTACTTCGATGTGCGGCCTTGTCGTTGAATGTTGAATATTTCTTTCGGAAATTCGAAGTTGTTATAAAAAAACTCTTTTATGTTATAGGACACAATCAACGACATATTACAGGATATTGATTTTTCGATTATTTCTGTTAAGTTGATATAGTCTGACTGTAATCCATCTTAAATCGCATAGGTATCCATCACAGGCCGCTGACCTATTTGAATGAGTACAATATATTCTATCGAATAACTTCTACTAGAGATTTGGATCTGAGTTGGTAGAGACTGTCTTTTATCTCAGGAGACAGTTCTCGGTTTCTGGTATGAAAAGACATTGTTTCTTGATCGAAATATTCAAAATTAGGATTATTTTCATAAGAAGTGATAATTTGAAGTCGGAATGGTATAATATAGGAAATTAATATACGAGGGGGTTATTGTGTTGCGGTACTACAATTAGACGTAAGTGCGACTTTACCCTGCAAGGACAGTCCCCCATTTCACCTAATCTTTATACTTTTCAAGACGGGGCCATAAACAGTTTAGTGTGACGTTCTCAATAATTGTCTTTAAAGTGCAGTTAAATTAAAAATTTAAAGTGAATTAAAAAATGAAATTGAAAGGGAGGGTATATAATAATTTGTAATTTGTTAGCTGAATTTTTTAAATCACTTTTCTCACAAGTATTACTTTACTGTGAATACTGCAGCCATATTCCTAATAAAAAAACTTTTTTTTCAAGAGCCCAAATGACTAATGTGGTATTACAAAAATTTTTTTTAATATTATCTGCAGTTTGTTGAAAATTCTTTGTAACTTTTTAAGTAAACCGGTGAATTATGACGAACTTTGCGAAAAGAACTGCCCATAATCGATGATATTTTGATGACAACCTTTGTTTTTTCATAAGCCTGTTTATTGTCCATAACAAAAAAAAAAAAAAAAAAAAAAAAAAAAAAAAAAAAAAAAAAATACATGAATCATGACGAAATTATTTAAAATTTTTTCACTTTCATTTATAAATACTGTACGTCTTCAGAAAGGTTTATTCAACCGTAACAAAAACATTTTTTTTTATCATTATTTCACCAGAACAAAAAAAAAGGAAAGAAAAAGAAACCAAACAAACATCGTTTTTGATTTATAAATATTCTCATCATTGGAAGGAAATGAAGGAAAAAAAGAAAAGAATTTATAAAAAATGAAACTTTATAAAAAAAAAGAAAAACAAAAAAAAAGAAGATTCAAAAAGGAAAAAAAAATTGGCTGAAAGACCACAAAGAACGAAGGAACACAACATACCAGACATTGTAATATCCTGATATGAGTTTAACTTGACATACCTTAGGGCTTAACAAACGTTCCATCCATCGTCTATGTCTCTGAGTACATATATGTATGTTTCTAAAACATATGAGGACAATGTATGTACGAGTATGTATGTATATCTACCTTTATTAAGCACGAGTATCTTTGTTGTTACTTGTAAAATACTCTTGGGTGCATTTTTATTATTTTCGCTGGAGATTTTTTTCTTGTCGTTTCGACTTTATTCTGAACGTTTATGAATAAAAGTTTATTTTTGGGTTTTTATTATTACTTTGGTTGGTGTTGTTGTTTCTGCTGTTCACTTATTACCTTGAAGAGTGGTGGTCTCTATTTCAGCCATGTCAATATCGTTATGAGGAATAAAGACTTAAAATGATTTAAGAGTTTGATGGCTTTTTGTGTGATAATTTTCCCAATGTTTAAAGGTATTAATTCATTAAGAGAATACATCTTTTTAAATGTTACCACAGCTATCCATATGTAGTGGACGTCTTTTAATATGGTCTCTTTATTCTGTTAACAAGTTTCTGTTAGATTTTGAAGTAAAATAAATTCGATTTCAATTAGTAAACGATTGAAGACCATATGTTCTTGCCATCTAGGGATTGTAATATCTTAACACGTTTAATATCGATGATGTGTGGTTACTGATTAAAGCATATTGGGCTATATTTTGAAAAAATAGTTAATATACTCAAATCACTTAAGGAATTTTTTTATGAAATTGTTAAACAAAACATTTGGCAACCAAGATTTCAAAACTTTTCGTCATTTTTTCACAAACAAATATAACTTTAAAAGACAAAAATTATTCGTGAAATTCACGAGTCATTGCCATGAGTGGTTGTCTACTGAGAGTACATTTATGACGTAAAATCTACTCATAATTTCGTATTGTATTTGGTTATTGATTTGTAGCTATTTAACCTATTTAAGGTCGAGTGCTGTAGTTATTATATAATTATACTACAAACCTAAGCAATCTAGATTCAAACCCCGAACAGTGTGAACATAATGTTTATCATGGTTTTCTAATTTAAAAATCAAGAGATTTTAATTCTCTCCAAATAATTCCTCTTGGAAGACCCCTGTCCGGTGAGAAAATAGAAACAACAACATCATAGGAAGTCGAAACTCAATCAGCGAGGATCCTTACCACTACACCTACTTAAAGAAATTTAAAGAGCTTAAAGATAACTTGATCAAATAGAGGAAATGTTTGTAGAAGCCCGATAATCATTGAAAAATAAAAGGAATTTAATTCATTTCAATTAAAAATTTTTCTCCAGCGATGGCGTGGGTTACTGTTTTAAAGTACCAGATTCACGAGCAACTGGAGTTCAAATATATTAAAATAAGAAATATTCGTCTCGTCGTCCGCGTAGAAATAATTCTTTCAGAAACCCTTCGGACTTCTAACCCTATATGACTGTCTCTCAGCAGACGTTTTGCAAAAGCTCTGAGAATAAATAAAAGTGCCATGAAAAAGTTTCTCAAAAATCTGTCGTTGGAAACGACTTTAAACTTTAGGACCCATCACTCTTATGTAAAATTAACATGCACAACATAAGTGGTACGAGAAGCTATGTCGTAATTCTAACTGAAGGTCGGTAATGACCGATTATGAATGTCTGTTGTTTGTAAAAAACAACAAATGGAGAACATATCATTCGTGGACCAGCTACATTAGGCCAGTTGAGTAGCTTAGCTAGCAAAAAGTTGGTGTATAAAATTGAAACCAAGAAAAGAAATAAAGAAATAGAGAGAATGATATTTTGTAGCAGTCCTATCTTTGATTCTTTATGAGATATTAATCACAATTTGATTAGAACAGCTCTCACAGTCATTGAGATTATGTTGTCCTATACTGCAGTTTCCCTAGAGGTTGAATGTAAAGTCAGTTAAGTTAGAAGTTATCACGACCCAAATCAAAATAATAAAAAAAACATAATGAAAGAGTTTAAAGACTAAGACCTACTTACTAATTCTAGTTTCAGTTAAAAGATTATAACGACCATAAAATATCTAAAATTTACGGATTGATCAGCTTTCATATTTTATATGTGACATCTATTAAAACAAACATGCATTCACTTTTATTTATACATAAAAGACAGTTAAAGAATGTGCTCTTAATGATACCTGCCTTATTGCACTTTATACAGCCTTTTAAAGTCCAATTCCAACATGAGTTTACCTTTAAAAATAAAACTCTGTATTTACTGTTTGATTAATTGAAAATGTTATCGTTTTATTAATATTATCAGTCGAAATAGTTTTTATTACAAAATTCTGCATATAAGATTTTCGTTTATTGTTTGACGTTCTTTAAAAAAATAAAAACTTATTTGTAATTCGGTATAATTCTTATCATTATAAACTGAATATAAATATAAAAAAAACTATTTATTAGTTATAGTTGTATTGTTCATAAAAATATAATTAAACAAATTTGACTTAATATTAATATTCAAGTAACATAAACATTTATTATTTTATTTTAATTTTTTTTTTTTGTTTTTTTTATTTATTATTTTATCAATCATATTAAAAATATAATTTTTTATAAAATTGAAAAGTTCGTGGCGGAAAATATGATATTGTTCATAATGGACGGTTTAGCTGAAATTATATTAAAATTGTTGATATTTTTTGGAAATAAATAACTGGAAAGTCCTTTAGTGAATTATTAAACTGTTAGCCTTACAATATTTCAATCTTATTTTTATAAAATATAAGGTTGAAATCGAACATCTTGTTTGTTTTCCATAATTACCATACTTAATTGAGTTCTTTAACCTTAAATTGTGGTCGTGGCATCGTAACTATAATGTAAATTTTTATTATCAGAATTGATAAATTATTTGCCGTATGCACTACGCAAATTCCTTAAGCAGAATCATATCTATTCTTATCAATATTTGAAAACTTTCTGCTTGAAATGCAGGAAATTAGATTTTTTGGGTGAAAGTTCATGTAGTGGACACTCATCAACAATGAAGACAAGGACCAACGATACGGTATCTGTCTCGTAACAAGCATCACGATTTCGTGCGATCCCGGCTCGAGAATCTGCAGCTTCAGCCTAATCAACAACACACATATTTTACGCACTACCAATAAAAAAAATGAATAAAGCGATCAATTTTTTTGTATGGTTGTGAGATCTGGATGACTGTAGTACGTGAACTATACAGGAATTCACAGCCAAGACAATCTCAAATTGTCTATTGTGGGCTCTGTAAAATCATATACTAAACGGAAATTAAAATCATAACTGGTTTGGACATTTGTTTCGCTATGTACACATTACATTATCAATTCATTTCAGTTTTTGTTTATCTTCACTGTGTTGTTTATACTCAAATTTGGAATCTTTCTGGAATTTCACTAACTTTCAGTTCTAATAGGATCTTTATAAAAGTAGGGCGTATCGCTCACCATTTTCATTTATTCGCTTCATTTAGAATTAACTGGTAGGTATTTGACATGTGTAGTAAATGTTTGACATGAAATTTCTTCTTGGTTTGTGAAGGTATGTAGTTCTCCATTGCAGTAGCTATTTTAAGTTGAAGATTTAGAAGATACTTAATTAAGTTAGGTTGAAAGGTTCCTGGCAATAGTTATGCGGGAAGCTAAGTGGTAGAATTCAAATATTTGCTTGAAAGGTTCATTGTATATGCTGAAGGCGATTTGGTCTTAGAATTTTTTAAAATTTTCGATTTATTAACCAAAGATTACTAAGAATATTGTATAATTGAAAACATAAATGTTATATTATGATAATATTTCGACTATTGATTTATATTTCTATTTCTCCTTTTGTAGATCTCGTCTTGGTTTGCAAGATACCACTTCAAGATTGTGTTACCTGGTAAGTTTTTCAAATGAAATACTTTATAAAACATAGAAGAATACATTGCACACAAGCTTTTCAATTGAACAAAATTTATATGTTAAATGACTTAAAAATCTAAACAAATTAATTCTAGTATTACTACAATTTTTATTTCTTATGAATAATATTTATTTGTATTATTTTGTGGTATGAGTTTATGACTGACAGACAGATTACAATTACAAAAATATACGTTTTTTTTTTTTTAAATTTTGATATTCCTTTAGGAAAAAGCCTTTAAGTTTTACTTTTCAATTGATTAATCTCTACATCAAAAGGATCAGTTACACAAGTTCTACTTTAGCAATACGCTAATTAACGGTGTTTTTTTATTAGTGGTTGACAGACAATAATGCATATTGTTTAATAAACATTGCTGAATTTAAGAAGAAAGATTAACATTTTTATATAAATTTGGAAGTAAAATCATATCAAAATCAAATCATTAGCTTATCTTATCAAAAGATCGTAGATACATACGGGCCGATAGAGATCTAGCTCTTAAGTAAAAAATTCGTCTTTCGAATCTGTTATAGTTCCCTGTAGCTGATTATACTCTACAATGAACTGAATTCTAACGATTTTTGTACTTTAGATCTTAACAACAGGAAAGACAATTTAAGATTCTTTAAAGGGACTTTATGCTACAATTTCCATGATCACCAACATGGCCGATCATCTCTAACAAAATAAGGCATCATTGTAAATTAGCTTTGGATACAGATGCACACCGGTATTCAAGGAAATTTGAATAATGATGTTAGACTATCAATTTTGGAAGTAATAAAGGTGTTGGCTAAACTCTGTAAATGCTAGTTAGTAAGATTTTTAGGAATTGGAAAAGATTTTCTGTGTAGGGTCCTTATGCATAGTCATAATTCGTAGAGTCATAATGTTCGGATGGATTTTGTCTAATAGGGACTCAAATATGAAACATAGGTTTTCGGTTTAGTGATTTCTGTTTTATAATTTTATATATGGGGCTCAATTTCTTTCCCATTGTTTAGCATTTTCAATCTAACATCAATAAGTCATTAGATGGTGGCTTACTTATAAGTTCGCGATAACTACAAAGATAGTTCCGATTTTGATTAGAAATTTTGTTTTTTGATGTGAATTGGAATGAGTAGGAATACAGGGTATTCAAGATTTCGTATATTTCTGTTAGACAGATATTTAGTTGCGGGTCTGGCCACTGATTATATTTTAAAAACCTAAAAGTATGCGTCAAGCATAGTAGAACAAAAGATTAGGGCATAATTCAAAGAAAATTAAAATTTCTTGAGTCATTTGTCCCTATAATTAAATTAGTTACTGTTAAATTAAACATTGTGAAAATGATCCTTTTAAGATTACTATTTCCGTATAAAAGTATAAAAATTTGTTTTATTTTTTCTTTTTTTTTTCATTTCTAAATGCTATTATTTTAGTCTTTTTGATAAGTTTTAAGTTTCA
>QOCX01000285.1:113013-143328 GCA_005959815.1 Sarcophaga bullata | reverse complement strand
GTTATGAAATATTTTTTATTCGTTTGTTTTTTTATATAGTTTTTCGTCATCAAAGATATTATTATTATTATTATTATTATTATTATTATGCATATATATGTTGTATTAAAATTATTGTTATGGCTTTTAATTTTTGTTTCGTTTCTTTTTTTTTTTTGTTTTTTTTCATATGTAGTATGATATTTTAAAATATTTTTATTTTTTTTTTTTTGTTTTAGTCTTCACATTTAGCCAATATTTTTATTCTTACATTTTTGTCCACGCATAAAACACTTTAACCTTTTACGCGATAATATTTTTATAGTATGACGGTTTCTTTTGATTTTCTTTAATGACATAGAAACCTTTCGGTTTACCATTGCCTGAAAAGTATTTATTGAAACTATTTTTATTGACCGCACTGGCAGGCGCATAATATGTTGGCGATTTACGTTTCAATGATTTTTTATAGCTCATCATTGAGTCCTGATTGTAAGATTTTTCAATTGAATCATTTTCCCATGGTTTCGACCATGTCGGTATATTTTTTATATCAATCAATTGTTCCACTCTATTGGGTTCGATATGAGCCACATGTGGAAAACGTTGTTTATCTTCGAGCATTTTCTTAATGACCGGCAAATTCCAATGGTATATACGTCCCGGTTTGCCATTTGAACTGAATGGGAATGAGACCTTGAAAATGAAAAAAAAAAGAAAGAAAAAACCAAAAAAGAACATGATTTATTTTAATATTAAAATTAAAGGTTTTAGAAAAAAAGTTTGTATTATTTTTTATTAATAAAGTTATGCTTTCTAAAATTAGACAAGCAATACTTAAATTTTAATT
Source organism: Sarcophaga bullata (assembly GCA_005959815.1). Lineage (NCBI taxonomy): Eukaryota > Metazoa > Arthropoda > Insecta > Diptera > Sarcophagidae > Sarcophaga > Sarcophaga bullata. The sequence continues at coordinate 142,499 of QOCX01000285.1, read as the reverse complement.
AAAAATTTTGTGTAAAGTATGCCTAGATACGAATCTTTTTTATTTGTTTTTTCAATTTTGGTTAAAGCATAAAACATTAAATATTATATTTAAATAAGTTAAATAATGTATTAATTTTTTGTAATCGCCTGAGTCTAGTAGATAATGTGTTAGTTAGACGTGAGGCCATTGCCCAAACTCCAGGTCATACTTAGGCGATTGCCTTTCACCAAATTTCTGGCAAAAACTCTAAGAGTAAATAAAATTGCCATGAAAAAGTTTCTCAAAAATCTGTCGTCCGGAGTCGTCTTAAAACTGTAGGTCCCATCACTAATTTACAAAATTAACACAAACAACATAAGTGATGTGAGAAGCTAGGTCGTAATCCCGACTGAAGAGTTAATTTTATTTTCTGTAGAGAGTATTATTATTCAATTGGTTCTAGTTATTGATCTAATTAAGTACCTGAATGTGTATGAATTTGAAAATTGACTAAATACTGTGTATACCTATCGTTGGTTGCTAACAATTTGAATTTTAAGCCATGAAAGTCTTCTACAGAAAGAAAGGTCCTCCACACTGAAATCGGAAATTGACGTAGCTAAACTGATTAAAGTACAACAGTTATGTTGGTTGAGACATGTATGCAAATAACTGAACATTTCCCAGTTTGAAATATATTTAGACAATGTAAAGGAGGGCGCTTCTAAATCCATTGAAAATTCCAAGCCTATGAGATTATTTTGAGAATAGGTGAGATAAAATGAAGAAGAAGTGCACAAAACCAACGGCTTATTGTTTCATTTATAAGTGCGGTGGAATTTTGTCAGTACGGGGACTGTGCTCACCCGTGACATCATAACGGGCCGCTATGCATGCTCAAGTGAGCTTTTGGTATCAAAACTGCTACTGCTACAACCCAACCTAACCTAACATATTGTTCCAGAGTTACTGAATATCGCATACTTTCCAGTCCATGTGGTCCTTTCTATAAAAAAGTAATTCTGCCAGTATCGGAATAGTTAAAAATAATCCAAACAACGTGATCTTGGAAGAAAAAATCTACCAAAACAGTTTTAATTGTTAAGCAATAAAGTTCGAAAAATGTCTTTTGTTTTGTCACGAGTATTGCTGCCTCACTCGTTGAGTAATTGGTTTTGATTTTTTCACATATGTAAACATGTTAGTGTCTGAATTTCAATTTATACTCTTTCACGGTGTGAAATGCTAATTAGTATGACTCCATGCCTTAAGCAAAGGTTTTTAAGGGTAAATGTGATGATACTTGTAAAAACATCTATTTGACTTGACATTCGTTACAAACATTATGGTTTGGAAATTTATTGCATTTGTGGTGTAACAAATTATAATTAAACTTTTTCTCTGATAAACATCATGTCATTATCATGAGATTTTATGTGAATGAATCCTTAAGGCTGATATTCTCAACTCACTTCCATTGACTTTTGAATGCAAAAGGCCTTAAAACTGAGCAAGAATGCATGACATGGACATAAAAACTGTGGTTTTTGATTTTGTTATATTGATTGTTTTTTTTAAAAAGACAATTTTAAATAAAACTCTTTAGAACCGTTTAAAATTATTTAAATGGCAACGATTAGCTTAAATTTAAAAGACTTTTTTTTTGTTATCCTATCAATGCAATTTCAAGCCATAAAAATTATCCATTGTGTACTTGTTTTCCTCTTTTTTTTCGGTATTTACTGCATTTTGAGTAGAAAAAAAAACAAACTTTAAGTCTGTCTATTTTTAGATAAACAAACTTAAATGTTTTTGTTTTCTTTATGTTGATTATTTTTCATCGTAGTCCTTTTTGTGCAACACATATAAATAAGTCAAGGTTCTTTGGTTGACTTAAGAAATACGTTTATTTGTAAGCCACACTTCTGAGAAAGGTAAGAAACATTTACTATTTTCAGCGACTAACTTCAACACCACCGCCAACAAGAACATCATCAGCCACTACAAGTGTCATATATAACCTACCTCAATTGCATTGAGGCAAAACTAGAAATTGTATGTTGCAAGAACTAAATAAACGAAACTAAAGTGCGTGCGTGTCGACTGCGTAATGCCATCGAGTTCGTTTAAAGCATTTTCATTATTTTCAACCAAAGTAATCCATAACAGAAAACCACGTAGTTCTGGTATTTAATGTTGTTGGTGGCATATACACAGGTGGTGCTTAAATTAGGCTCAAGCAACAACTGAAAACTGTACGTTATGAAAGTAAACGGAAACAAAAATTTTTTTTTTTTTTTGATAATTTTTGGCTCTAAAAATTGACGAAATTTATATTTCATTAAACCTGCATGAAGACGTCTTAGTCTACTTGGTAGTGTGTTGGCCATGGCAGACATATCCTATAAAATAAAAATAAAATCCTACTACAGACGCTGGGTGTTTGTGAATTGGTTGACTGACATTTTAAGAGATAACCCACAACAGGAATAAGAAAGTGACATGATTATTAAAAACAAATAATTGTCGCACACTATCCCCTCTTTCCTTTCTCATAAACTGACTTTCGTGTATTCCAACACAATGCACTGCATGTGTAGGGATCACTCCTGACCCCTCCTAAGTCTTTGTTTTTGTGTAAAACGGACATGAGATTTCAATTACGTAGAGCAGCATATCATAAACTTAATTGGTCAACGTTTTGTAGCCTTTTATTGGCTTCCAAGAACATGCTACTTGACATCTCTAGACTACTTTTTTCTGGTATTTTGTGTACAGGAAGAAGCCAACTACAATTACAACCCTGAAAACAATGTTACAGTTGTTAAGACAATAGTCGAAATACTAGAAAATGTGCCAAACGTTAAGATCATCTATGAATCACCGACGAAATAAACGCAGACAACATTTACACGAATTAGTCTTTCAATGCCAGGCATTTATTATTATCCCAATTAAATATTTCGTTCACTTTTTCAAATTTTTTTTTTAAATTTTTAAAATCCATACGATTAAAAAGTCTCCCCTGAAAAGAGATCGGAAGTTAACCAGCCAGATCGATTCAGAAACTCGGAGAGCTTGTTGGACGATGTTTGCACCCATGTTAAGGTTATCTTGGTACTTATTTCCAAATTTGTTGATCCGTTGTAAAATAAACAAGCTTCGTTGTGTGTCAGAAGAATATCAAAAAATTACTGGAGACTGTTCATGTGTCACTCTATTTAAATTTTCGCCACTGTTGCTCTGCAGAGTGTATATTAAAAATTGATTTAAAAGAAACGAAATTAATATTCAAGGCTACTCTCTACAACAACATGATTTTTTATTACTTTTCTTGACTATTTTTCTGTTTTTTTTTCTTGTTTTTGTTCTCTCTTCTTTAAGTCATGAAAAAGAATCTGTTTTTGTTCTTTTGCATTCGGGTTGAAGTTGATTTTTCGTAAGCTTCATTGGCTTCAGTTTTTAGCATTTTATTTGAGTGGCCAATTAAAATTGCAATTTGTAAGATGTTGCTTAATGTTTGCTTAATATGCTATTGCCGTTGTTGCTTCTGCTCTGTTGGCAGCCTGTACAACTTTAGTAAAATACTTATCGTTTGTTTGATTTTCTTTTCCTACCTTAAATACTTTTCATAGTATTTTGCCACTTACGCTTACTTGGCAGCTTCTTTGGATACTTTTTAAGATTTACTATATAAGTAGATACTAGAAATAGCAACGAATAAACAAACAAAGAGCCATAAAATGCATATAAATAGTCTAAAAGAAATATTATCTTTCAGCACCCAATAGCAAGCATCATTAAATACTTTTTTTTTTCTATCCGATTTTTTATTTTTTCGATGAACACAAACTGTGTTTCTAAATTGGGTCTGTATGAGATACGTTACATTGCAATACGGGTTTCATTTCTCGTACCATTTTATTCAAATAGTGTTTATATATCAGTTGCTCTGGTGTTAATGATTGTTGAATAAAAGTTTTCGATTTTTATTTTTATGTGAACTCATGGGGGCGCCAATTAATTTTTAAAGTCGTTCGTTCGTATGTTTGTTTAGGGGTATAAAAATTAAAAAAAAAACGTTCATTTAATTTTTTTTGTATGCAGATTTAAGACCTTGTTTTAATTGTAGGCATTTAGGAATTTTTTTTGTGAGCAGCCTATTGTTAAAATAATATCCATTTAACTTTTTCGAATGCTTCCAGTTGCAACAGATTGGTTTTTAATTTTTATGATGGCAATTAAACACTCGGTTGCCTTACAAATCGTTTGCCATTTTATTTTTGGAAAAATTTGTTTTTTGTGAATACAGCACCAGAGTTTTAAACGAATGTTTTACATGTTCAATGGTTTACATATAATTGGGCATTAAAACCGTTCAATCAGTATTACGACTTCTAGCTATTTAACACCGCCTATGTTATGAGTGTTAATTTTATACACGATTGGTGGGACTTATAGTTTAAAGTCGACTCCGTAGAGTGGGATTGTTGTATTTGTACAACTACTTTGTTTGTCAGTTTTAACACTGCGTTAAACATCACTTTTTCGGAATATTATTGAAGTTATCTTTTTGCTTATCACAACAAGTCTCTGCTCTGCAATATTTTTTAATGGCTCCAGACAGATAATGATGATTTAGCTTTAATTTCTGGGGATGCTTTTTAATCTCTCTTTTCTGCCGACAACATGTTTGTAATTCCCTTGACATTATTTTTTTAATTCATTTAATTCCTTAACACTTCTGCTAAAAACACTATGTTGTTCAATTACCAATAAACATAATGTCTCTATTGATGGCATCATGTAGACCTTGTTTAAAAACAATTTGTTTAAAATGGTACATTTAATCGTTGGATAATAATAAAATATATTAAAAATGTATGTCATATTTAAACGATAGCCATTGGATAAATTATGTAAACCATAAAAACTTAATGATACTTGAATTGGTAATAATTTTCCACACATAATAATAAAAAATGTTACAATTATACAACCAGTTGTTGAAACTCTGCACTACAATAAGCACTGAGGGTATACTGTCTTTGCAGTGATATTCGTATCGCAAAACTGCACTATGTTCTTATTTTGTTATTTTCTTTACTCTCTCGAATTATTTCAGTGTTTGATCTACTGCCTAGATGGCTGGGAAAATATATTTGCCTGCTGGGAAAATATATTTGATTTCAAGTTAAGGAACCTTACTAATTATTTTCCAAATAACAGAAATTAAAGCTACAACTACAACGTTAGCTGCAATAATGAAAGTAAGTTTCATTTACTTTAACTCCATCAATGCCAAATAATTGATATGTGCTATGTGTGGTCCCAATGGTCATTTAAGATGTGTATTTCGCAACCAACCAGGGTTTTGCCAAAAATTGAAAAAAATTTGAACGTAAGGTTATCACTTGCAGAAACTGGTACAACACTTTCCTCATTATTATAGGCAAAAATTAGATTCAGATTGAGTACTCCAAAAACCTTTCGAAAAGTAAGGTTTGGTGCCTGTGTTATACAAAATTTTTCGGCAGTATCCTCAGATAATTCTAAAGCAGGAATTACCATTTCATAGCACAATTGTGCAGAGAGAATTTGCACGCATTGCTAATGCTCTTTTATTTAGTCGTCGATCAGACTGCTATGACATTTTTTCAGCTTTACACTCAAAAAATGTTTTGGTAACCCCTGACATAAATAAATAATTGGTTATTATTTCACTTCAGTTAGGATAACGACCTGGCTTCTTCACACCATTAATGATGTATGTGTTAACCTAATGCATGAGTGGCGAGACCTTCAGTTTAAACTCGACTTTGAAAGACAGAATTTCTTTTGAGAACCTTTTCATGTCAATTTTATTCACTCAGTGTTTTTAGCAGAAATCTGCTGAGAGGAAATCATCAAAGAAATATTTTGTTTTCTTGGAAATATCTGACCTGGGGTTTGAACCGCTACCTCACGTCTAATAAGCCAATATACTTAATTGTATGTATGTTTCATTAAAGTTAACGTTTAGCAAGTGTTCTAACAGGTCACTCGGGTTTGTGGGCACATTTGCATGGTATGACGAAAAAAGGTAGACAGAACTCTGTTTTGTATCCACGGTCTAGAGCTCTGGTAATAACTGAGCTTTATTAACTTAATGGATCTAAGTAAAATGGTTGTCCTACTAATTTTTTTCTATGAAGGCTTTCACTAACCTAACTTCATGCCTGCGGACATACACATCTAATATATAAACGACACTTAACGGAAATTACAAAATGCCAGAAACTCTTTTGGTGCACATCACATCCTTCTCAATATATCAGAAAAAAAATACTTTTTTTTTTCTTAATAAACTCAACTGCATTACTTCTAACATCCATAAATGTTTTCATTTGTAGGCCAAACGAGTTTCTATTAAAATTCCGTTCACATCTACTCGTGTTCCTTAACATGATCACAACGTTTTGTTACTTATTTCATAAGCGTTAACAATTGATGGAAAATATGTCAGTCTCACGTTGAAAGTCTAAATCCCTGCTACTGACATTTATTCATTCATTCTTTCATTCTCAGCGCTTCTCACGAGTTTGGGTTCAAAAAGCATTAACAATAGCATTGGAAATAGCAATAGCAACAGCAACAATACCAACAACTAACTTAAACAAACAGAAATTTGTAATCGAAGTGCAAGTCAAAAACGACGAAGAAAAAATAAAAAAAAAAAAAACGTTCCCGATGCTGATGGTGTTACTGATGATGCCTGATGCTGATGTTGCAGATAAAATAAACTTCAATAGAAAATCTACAATACGAGTACAATACCGTATCTTTTATACAGTACCAAAGCATTGCGGAGTCGGCATGAACATTTCTGCAACACAAGAAACGTGTGTTTGCAATTTGTTTGATGGTACAACAGAGGGACAGCAGAAACAGCAGCAGCAGCATCATCACCATCAGCACACTTTTTTTCGACTTTTTAAAAAAAGAAGCGAACCATTGAACTGGTCTGATGTTTATCTGAAAACCTGATGCTCAGACACTGTTACAAAAAATACAGGCATAATATGCGTCTTAAAGTGTGTTTATGTTTTTTTTTTCTGCGGTATTTAAGAAATTGTAGGATCAGTTTCACGGCTTGCATTTAAGGCTTTCAAATGAAATAGAATTTATGTGTCACTTAAGCAAAGTGATTCGTTTGTCTCCGTCAATCAGTTGTAATACAATTAAATTTTGAAATATTTCAATCTTTTGAATAATGTTAGTAATGGGTGGGCCATATATCGGTTTAAATTTGAATCATCGTTTATTTCAAATCTGGCACTCATTCTATTCTGTTACAAAATTCAGTATATTATCTCCGCTAAATGTAACGAATAAATTTACGCTTGAGCAACATTGTGATTTATTGGACCACCGAGAAACTGTACGAGAATGTTGATTTTGCCAAAAATAAAAATAGCTTTCCGGATGAAGGTCGTTCTCATCTTTATGGGTACGTTAATTAGCAAAATTGCCGTGTTTGGGACTTGGTGTTACAGAGGCCAATGTACAAATTACGAGTGACTTTTTGATGGGACTTGTGGCGCGGAAACATCATTGGCCCATATTTCTTTGAAGATAAGAACGGCACAATCATTATGGTTAATGGAGACACCTATTGCAATGATTGATAACCAATTTTTTTGTATCCCGATTTTTGGGGTTCAAAGGCTTGATTGCCGTTTAATTAGCCGAAATGATAATGTCAATTGCCAAGACGCTGCAATTTGACACCTTTGGATTATCATTCGTGATGTTATTGGTAAAAAAGGGTTTTGCACTGTCTAATTAAATCCCTACAAGCTTTTAGAAAATATAAGGTCGGTACAACTTAGGCATTCCAAACATTGCCGAGCTTTAGACAAAAATAAGGACAAGAGACTCAGGGATCAATTGGGATAATTCGAGAATATAACAGTGCCAATTCCACAAGCTGTCTGCGATCCACCAGCAAATACCATAAGAAAACCAACTGTGTTAAGATGGCTTTCATCTCAATGTTCTCAGTCAAATAAAAACACAAAAAGCCATTGAAAGGGACAAATCCTTAAAGCAATTGAGGGTTTATATCTGCCAGTTTTAGTTTCCGCTAACATTTCAAACTTCCCTTGCGTCAGTATATATGCATCTCCACAGGAATACTTTTCGAAGGGTAGTCCGACTTACCCGGTTGCCGAATTTCAAAACTACTGTATCCAGCAATGCGGAAGAACAAGGGAAATACTCGAGTTCGATAAGAAAACTGTTCGCATTTTAACAAGAATTCTAACGGAACACTGTACTATTGTCAGTTTCGCTGACAAGCTGGGCCTGCCCACCAGGATTATTGCAAAATCTGCCATGATGAGAAGGAAACGGAATCGGCGCAACACTTTTTATGCGTTTGCCCTGTACGTCAGGACAGCGTTATCGACTTTTGGATGACAGAACGTTTGAAGATCAGGACATGGTGGTTAACGTGCCACTAAGGGGATGGGCCGGTTTCATCCGAAGCTAGGGGTGCTTCAAATCCACCATTAGGCAACATAATGGACCGGTTAATGAACTTGAACGGCAAGCAGTCTTATCTTAGCGTTGCTGCTGCGGTTTATTACACATAAATAAAATATTCGAATTTAACTTTTCTTGGAAAACTCTACCCATTTTCCCTAACCGATTTTTATGGTAACCCATGTATCATCTACAATATGCGCGAATTTTCATACTCAAACTCAAATATGCGTTGCTATTTTAGAATTTTTTTTTAAATATAAAAAATATGTACGAAGTATATACGAATATGTATATGGAAACTTGTTTACCTTTTTTCCGTTAGCATCCTTAGCCACACTTGTATCATCCTTAAGTGAATTCTTCTTATCGGCTGTCGTTGGGATAGCGTTAGGAGATGATGACGATGATGATGATGCTGATGACGATGCAGTGCCAGACGTCGATGGTTTCGGATTGGTGTAGTAATACATATTTGGCGGTAATTTTATAATAAACATGTGTGAATCATCTGGTGATGCATGACGTCGTGATTCAATGGCCAAACGTTTCCGGTTATGACTGTTGGGTGCCTTGACTTTAGTGAAACCCAATTTACTTAAAAGAAGTAGAAAAAAACAACAACAGCTTACAAGATGAATAAATAATAAAAAAAAAAAAAATATGTTTAACAAAGAAAAGCTTAAGAAAAAATGATGAATTCTACAACATAAATTTTGTTCTGACTTTTTTATGACTTTAAATTTCTTTGCAGTTTACAAAACTTGTGTGCATTGATTTTACCACCAGACTTTTATCATACAAAAAAAAAAAAAAAAAAAAAAAAAAAAAAATGAAGGAATCATTGTATTTAACTGGAAATTTTCTTTTCTAATCCATGTATGCCTCTGAATTTAGGAAAGCCTGTAAAAGTATTATTTTCTTCTTTTTAAATTTGCTCTTTCAGTTTTCACTACTTCTTTCCCTTCTTCTAACCCATAAATTAGTTGCTTTTATTGCACGTATAAAAATGAAGAAAATGTATAAAATCATAAGGCAGGCAAAAAAAAGTAAACTTTCCAGAAATTTTCCACATAATGAGGCACGAAAACGTGGTCCTTTCAGCAGTTGTTAGCACAACTGGCCATTACATCATCGTAGCAAACAGGCAAATTGCTTAAATATCTTTAGACTCTGCCTGCCTGCTTATGTCACTTAAAATTCTAAAAAGTTTTAAAAACATTTTTGCTGATGCAAAATTTTTAATTTACAGTACGGAAATCATTCTCACATATTTAACTGACAGCATGAAAATTAAAAGCTTAACAGAAATTTCATTATCCATTTAATGATTAATTTAAAGACATTGTATTACTATTTGAAAGACTTTGAAAACCTTTGAAAATGTCTACAAGTGGCTCCTTAGATTGGTTGCTTTGACTGTAATTTATTTAAAATTAATGAATTTAAGCATTTAAAAGATATAATGGGAAGACAATAAATACTTATAATATAGCACATGGTAACCTCTATGGCATGACTTATGTTTTACATTTAATTTCTTAGTTAAAGTACCTTTTAAATGCTATTTTACCAACTTCTAACATATATGCTTGTCTGCAGTGCTAGTAAATGTAACAAAGTTGAACCGTGAAATGGAAGTACTTAACATATAATATAATTGGTCATTACAACACTTCAGTCAGGATTACGACCTAATTTCTCATACTGCTTGTGTTGCGTGTGTTCATTTTGTACATGAGTGGCGGAACCTACAGTTTAAACAACCTTTTCAAAAACTCTTGATGACAATTTTATTTACTCTCTGCGCTTTTTGCCAGAAATCAGCCGAGAGGAAGTCACCGAAAAAATTTTTTTTTTCATTTTCCGTTTTTTTTTTGACCTGTCTGGCTTGGGATTTGTACCGTGGCTCACGTCTAACACACTACCAACAAGTCTATGGGGACTTTGCCGTACTATAATAATATAATAAGATGGAATATAGTCGGAAAACCCAATTTTAATAGAATAATGAAAATATCCACGACTCATCACCAGTTAACGAACAAAATTCCCCATAGACGGGGTTTGCATCTACAAATTTACTCACTTCTGCATCGACTTAAATGTTAGGTTCCTCCACTCATGCATAAAATTAACACACACAGCATAAGTGATGTGAGAAGCTAGATCGTAATCCTGATTACTTGTGTATGTCCCTTAAATACTCTACAATATTTTTAATCACACGAAGGGTACCTTATTGTGTCTATTGTCAGATAGTACATCTAATAGTCCAGCATTTTTATATTTTCTAATGACCTTTCACAATTTTCTTAAAAAGTTTCAGACAAAGAGTTAAAATTTCCTTTATTAGTTAATATAACTTTAACCTTTTAGTCAAGACACAGGATTTTGTAAACTTTTATCGAATTTTTTTGTAGTTTTCTTCTAAGTATCGGAAATATAGTTTTGTAATATACAATACATATTATAGTATAAATATAATACTATGTACTACTATTGTCCTTAAGTCACAAGTTAGTGTCTAACGTCTAATACTAACGGCAGTATTGAGACAATTTCCATGGAAATTAAGTACCACAAGAATTCTGGAAGAATTATTTTTTCCACATTTCATGCCATTTTTAACTGTGGTCCCCGTACAAATAAGTTCTTTATTTTGTGTTCAAAATAGAGATACACCTACTGAATGATAAGTCTTTTTATAAGAATTTCTTTTTTTATTTTAAAGTTAAAGGTTTATCATCGTGCTATCTTAGTCCCTTATTTAATCACTTTCTAATTAATTTTATACTTACTTTAATAATTTTCTATTTAAGCCATGAGAATTTTTGCCCGATTTGCGATATTTTTTTGCGCGATACTTTTTTACTGCTGTGGTACTGTCGACGTCGCCTTCTGTTGTTTTGTAATTTCCTTTTAATTCCTGGTGATGCATGACATCCTGCTGTCTTGGCTTTTGTTCTTGTTGTAATTGATGTTGTTGCTGCTGATGTTGGTTTTGATATTGTTGCGTATAGTGTTGTTGATATTCTAAATTTTGCTGTTGCTGTAGCTGTTGCTGTTTTTGCTTTTCTTTAGCTATTCGTTGTTTATGTATGCTTTCTTTATCCTTTGATACATCCAGTCTTTTAATATTATAAATGGTCGATTGTGCTGCTGTTAACTTTGTATCCTTTCGTTTATTGTGCTCGTGTACAACAGTAAGACCTTCAGTCTCACTTACAGCAGAATTTTCTGTCTTTTCACACTGAACTCGGTGTGTAAGACATAAAAGGCAGAATGAACTGTGTTGAAAAAAAAAAAAAGAAAAAAGAGAAAAAAAGTAGTGAAAGGATAAGGTTTTAAAACATGATTGCAATTATTTAAATAATGTTGCTTGTAATTAGTTAATTAATGTCTATTACATTGTTGTGTTAATCTAAAAAAAATAAAGTACATTTAAATAATGGAGCGTTTAAAACTGTTTTCATTTGATATCCTTGAACTAATATGTTTATATATTTGTTTGTTTAAGTAGAAAGAGATATATTTCTATAGAAATTATATATTTCTCAATGGGGTGTGTGTAAATGTCCTAAAAGATAACAAAGAACGTGATTATATACTTTGCGAGAAATGGCTGTAATGTTAGTATTACCCTTAAGTAACAATATTTAAATTTACTTGAATGAGAATAACTTTAATTTTTTAATCGTTTAAAGTTTGAAGTTTCATAGATGATTTTTATTATAATGGAATTAAACACAGTTCGAATTAAAAAATTTATTTTTTTTATGTTAATCGGTTGTGAAAGTTCTTCATATAATTTAATTTCTTTTTTTCGCATAATTTTCTTAAGAAATAGAATACATATGTACTTGATATATCATATACATTAAAAAATAAAACACAGTAGCATTGAAAAATAACGTAACGTATTTTTGTTTCAGAGAACTGTGACATTTTCATAGCATTGAAGCTTGTTCGAGTATACTTAATTAGCGAGATTGCAAGACTTCACAAATAACCAAAGAAAGATTTTGCACAGTGTTTCGAAAGATGACTTCGTCATGAAGTATGCCACAATAAATCAAAAGTATCGTACGTTGTGGAGTGTCGACGAAATCATAATTTATTCTATTCATATTCACCATTTTGAAAGATAAAGTAATCAACAAATAACCTTAAATATACTAAATTAACACCAGGCAGTGTCATTCTGCTTACTAATCCCATTCCAAGTTTTCAAGCATCAAATTCGATATTTTCACTCATCATCAATGAAAATGATTTTTCGTCAATAAGGTAAGTTTTAATTTGTGAAATACTTGTAAGTTTATATTATTTTTAAATTTATTTGGACACATGCATGTCAATTATATCCAGTGTTGTTTTTGAAGGCCAAAAATTTTTTTAATAATAATGTCATCTATTGCAATTTCTTTGTCAATGCCCACCTCTCTTGTGAGGTGGCTTTCCAATCCTTGTCAGGTTGACGGAGCTATCGTCAAGAATATTGCTTCGGTTATCAAACTTTCGGGCTGGTTTTCCAGCGTAAGGTAGTAGTGCTTTTAATGTGCAGCCTTTGCGCTGACCAACTTCTTCTTCCCTATTTTGTTAGAATTTGGTCAGTACAGGGACTGCGTTCATCTGTGGCGTCACAAAGCGTCGCTTTGCGTGCTCAAGTAAGCTTTTGGCATCAAAGCTACCACTTCAATCTAAACCTAAACTTATTGTCGCCTGTGAAAATAGGCTAAATTATGCAGGTGCAAAATAATAGAATCCCCCACTAGGCCAATTGCGATACCAGAATCAATTATTACTGCTCTTATTAATAACATTTCTTTAATTATGTATTGGGAGTATTGGTAGCTTACATTCGTAAAAAATCTTCAGAAAAAACGAAAAAAAGATGGCATAGAACATCTCTATAAAAGACAATCACATCAAAACTAAACAAAAAGTGAAGAAAATATTGACTAGGAGTCGCTGACTCCTAATGAAACAGTTGCTGGTGTGACGTTTTCAACTTAGATGGCACGTTTCATGTAATTTTTCAGATTTTTAGATAAGCGTTAAGATGGTTTTGAAACTACTAATTAATTTGGCCAGAAGATCTTTGAATGAGCGTTTCTTTTATATTCTTCATGAAACTGATTTGCTCAAAAGGAACTTGTGCTAAAGTATAGAAACAGGGAAATCTTGTTTTTTTTTTTCAATAAACGTGAAATGTTTACAACAACAAATGACTGTGACCTGTATTTTTAGAAGAAATAAAATATAAATATTCTCCAAATTTTGGTTCACTCCTTTTGAGTTAACAAGTGTACGCCTCTTGATATATCTTCTGTAATTTGTTCTCCAATTCTGAAAAGAATTTTCCAAATTTTTGACACTGAAGAGTTCACGCTTCTTAGTTTGCTATAAGTACGCCTCCTAATGTTTTCTATCAGTTTTTTAGATTTATAAAAGGACGAAGCTTTGCATTCTTTTAAAAGATGAAGTCTGTCCAGAGTGCAAACTCTTCATTAAAAGAAATTACTTTGAAAGTCATTAATAAATATGATTGAGTAAATAAATATATTTCGAACAAACTCATAAAATCAAATAAATTTTTAAACCTGACCTCGTATTATTGCTGTATACATAGAGATTTGTTTTTATATTTAAAATAGTACCAAATCGTTTTCTTAAAAAAGACTTCGATTATAATATTTGAAGTTGAAATAAATTTGCCTTTTTATGCAATCTTTAAAATTGTTCGTAACTTTTAACATATACAATGTTTTTTTTATTACCACATAATCCTTCCTTGCAGAAAAACTTTATTCTAATAACTGTTAGAGACCAAAACGGAAAATAATATGAAAAAACGTAAATCCCTTCAAAAACCATACTGTATTGAATTGATTATTGTATGTTTTGCAATGCACTGGAATATTTAGTCTACGATTCTTCCGTTTCCATATACATACATACATATACAGGACAACGGGTATTAACTTTAGCATTTAGATTCCGTTTTACTTTACAGATTTTTCTTTAGGCAGCTATTTGGTGGTCAAGCCATACTATAAAATACTATGTCTGTGCTTATTGTATGTACATATGGGTGAATTTTTACGAGGACTACATATGGTTTAAAAAATATTTCTTTACAAATCCATTTGTTTTTACTTACAAACGTATGTTGCGAATATTGCAAAATTTATTGTATTTAATTTACTTATAGTTTAACTACTAGCAATACAACTGCAACTGAGTTGTTTAAACCCATTTCACTTGGAGCTTTTCCATATTTTTCTGTGAAAAAAAATCCCCACCAAAGGCCATGATGAGATGATATGGTTAGTGGAGACTGACTTCCTTTTTTGGTTAAAAGTTTAATAAATTTTATTTTATTTTTTATAAATTTATATGCTGTGTGCTTAATGTTCATATAAAGTTTATAAATAATTCTACTACTGTTGCTACTGTTTTTTTTATTTTTTTTTCTATTTGAAAATGCTAAACACGTACTAAACTATGCGGCATTTTCTCTCTGTATGCTGTTGCAACTTGTACTTTTTTGTGGCATGAACAAGTAAATAGTCAGTTTTAAATTCTTTTTATTTGTTTATATTCTCTGGCTTTTTTTGCCTCTTCTTCTTCTTTACGGTTTCCACAATTTTATGGTTTTTGTTTTGGAATTTATGATTTGCTGAGCTGTTGCTGTTGTTGATTGCAGAAAAAAAAAATAAATTCCGCTTACTTAGAAATGAAATTTTAAGAAATGAAATAAATGCAAATGCTGGCATAAAATGAAGAATTCATAAATAAATAAAAAATATTGGGTACATTGCAGTCATTATCGTTAACATCTTAGGCGGTCAATAGTGTAGTAATATTCTGTAAAATATACCAAAGAATATTTTTCTAGATTTGCATTTCAGTTGCATATTATTATGCCAAATACACTTGGAAAAAAATTCATTTTTGTTTATGTATTCACAGTACAAGTAATGAAGTATTCTACAAATGCCAAAAGTTTAAAAAAAACACTGTGATTTCTAAATCAAAGCAAAGATTTCTGGCAAAATATTCTGAGAGTAAATAAAATTGCCATGAAAATTTTCTAAAAAATCTTTCGTGCGGAGTTGACTTTAAACTGTAGGTCGTCTCTTTACTTATGTATAAAATTAACACACACACACTATAAGTGATGTGAGAATTGTATTTTGCAGACCTTTAGTGATTTGATATTTACATCATTAACAGAGTTCTATAGAGTTTTGAAACAAAGTTTTCAGTAAGGCTCTCTTAAATTTTGCAAATCATCAAATAAGTGTGTGATTGGATTTTGTCCCAAAGCCTTTTCTGATGATCAGTTGTGAACCTTTTAACTGAAATACTTGCTTTTTTTCCAAAGGAAACCCAACAAATTAATCAAATTGTAACTTAACGTTACCAAGGAAAGTTAAAATCACAAAATGAAGGCTGATATGTCATCTTTCAAGCAAGCTATATTATTGCTTGAAATAATTAATACTACAGAAATATTAGCGATAATTTGTAAACGATCCAAGCTTATATAAAATGCAATTCGCTTGATTACAGCCAGATATCATATTCAATACCTTACCAATAGGCGGTTCTGCAGATTTCGTATTGTGAGTTTTTTTTATCGGCTTTGCCTAAATTAAGTGCTTCCTATCTTTAAATTTAAATGAAACAAAGCACCTATGTGATATCATTGACATTTTTTTACATTTTGTGTAGAATATATCATCGTTCAAATGTTCGTCAAGAATTCTTTTGGTGGAGAGCATCTAAAATGACAAATTTTTCTGAGCAATGTCAAGAGTTACTTTGGTTTTGAGGACCACTGTGAATTTCGTTTTTCTTTTCGTTTACACATGCAATTTAGAAAACTCCACAAGAAAAAGTCTTACGGAAGACCATTCTATGATACATACAATGAAATATTGCATGAAAAGTATGGCGGAAACTTCTTAGTCTGAGATCTTCAATATAAATAGTTTAAACTCAATCCAGACATCATTCATGAGTTATAAATTGAAAACATGCCAGGAAAATATTTAAAATGAAAATATGAGAAACCTACTATTGATAAGGCAGGAATATCTATTACACTCGCATATGTTGATAATCTTGAGCCCTAACGGACACTTGATCGTCATAATTTTTACTGACGAACAAGAACAAATGTTTTAAGATAATATTCGTAAGCAATCAAATTTTTTTTAGCGGATTTCGATTTAAATAAATTAAAAATTGTTAAAATTTTAATTTAAAAACAATCTGAAATTGTAATTAAAAAAATTTTTCATATTCACATTTAATTTCATTTAAATTTTTCAATTCTTCTCAGTGCATTTTTTCTTTTATTGCCATGTATTTGTTCGATATTGTATAGACGTACGAATGTATAGTATATACAAACGAATATGTATATATATGTCGATGTTCGTAAATATTTCATATTTATATTCTTTATATTCATATTCATAGTGTTACTTATTTGTTCAATAACCCATGTAAGAGAGTATATCCATTCAGCACAATGCCAAATAGCAGAACGTGCCTTTTTACAAAAGATGAATTCTACGTATAAGTCTTCGTCTCGTACCTTCTTTTTTTTTATTGCTTCTCTGATGTCTCGTGTATTCTTTTATTATTATTTATTTATTTATTTATTTATTCTTAGTTATTTAGCACATTTTTCAGAACTAACCACACACATACACTGGCCATTCAATTGTTATTTATGGGTTTTTAATTTAATACAGCACAATATAGAATATAATACGGAAATGGCGAGCTAATTAGAAAATGTATTCGTTGCTTTTTCTTATTTGCTAATTTGATATCCCAATTTTGGCAATCTTACATAATAATCTTTGCTAATATTTTATTGCAAGAATGTTGCTTTCTATACTAAAGTCTTGATTTGTACTAGAAATTGTCAGTCCAACTTGAATAGATTTGCCTCAGTGACCTGATTCCGTCGAGTGTGTATATGTTTTATTTTTATATTTATTCTTTTCCACCTTTCCTCATTTTACTAAATTTTATTTTATTTTATTTTATTTTATTTTTTTGAAGAACTTTATAAACATTTTTGAGATGTACCAGATCGATACAAACGTACTTAGTAGCTCATTACAATCCTCCAGTCAGATAATTTTATTTAAAGTGCGCGAAACCTACAGTTTTAAAGTCGACTTCCTTTCTTTCCTTTCCTTTCTTTAACTCTCAGAGTTTTTCCTGAAATCTGCTGAGAGGCAGTTGACAAAAAAAAATACTTTTTTTATATTTTGTTTTGTTCAAAATGTCTGACCTGGGGTTGGAACCTTGGCGTCACGTCTAATATAACAATAGACTACCTATCAGACTCTTTATTGATATTTAGAATTATGAATTGTATTAAAAAATGACGGGAGATCACAGTTCAAACCACAGGTCAGACATCTTCACCAACACCAAATATGAAAAAATATTTCTTCGGCGATTTCGTATCTAAGATTGTCATCAAAATTTTTCAAAAATCTGTAATTCGGAGTAGCCCGTAGTATAAAATCAACACATACAACATAAGCGAAGTGACAAATTAAGTCTTAATCCTGATAGACTTTTAAAAGTTTAATACACATGCTAAAATAAATTCTTGCAAATATACATACATAAGGGAGCTATTTAAATGACAGAAAATTTGTAAATAAAGACGGAAAATTTCTAAGCTCCCCACAGGTCTTTATAGGGGTGCGCAAAGTAGAAAATTTAGTTCCATGGTTGAGCCGTACCTGGCCAGCCCACCCGCGGTATAAACACCGTTATATCCTGGTAATGATATGCTACGAAATCAAATAATTTCGCTATCTGCATCAGAAAGTATGGTAATATCTTTTTCAGCAGCCAGCACATACTTTTTCGATTCAGTTCGATTCGTTAGACTGTGCGGAGCGGTTTCAACAGACTTTTAGCGGTTTCAACAGACATTGGCCTATAGTCTTTAGCTGTGACTTTCTTCTTCTACACCAATCCGGTGATGTTATTACCATCTGTTTGTTTTTAGAGAAAATTTTTAAATAATATGTGATATGTGAGGTGGCGGTGGTGGTTTAAGTGTTTGATTGCAACCTAAAAAATATCCGCCACAGCATATATGTAAATCATAAACCAATATTACATATCGCCTCCCCTTAAGAATAATTTTAATGTTGATAGTTTTAATGAAAAACAAATGCTGTTTCATTTTTCGAATTTTCATATGTTTTAAAACCCATTTCTATTTAGCTAGCAGTAACTGTACTATAAACTTCAACTACTAAACATAATGTATGTGCCTTGAAGAGAAAAGCTTCTATATAACGATAATAATGAATTGATTTATTTCTACTCTTTTACCACTTTAACATTAAATTAAAAAAAAAAAATACGTTGTTATTTTGACAAATTTGTCTTGTCATTTCTTGTGAAAAGACGTGTTAATGTAGGAGTGTCGTCCTCAATGTAGATTGCTGTCTTAAATGTATACATATACACACACATATATATGTACAGGTATCCATGTACATATGTATACATAGTTTACAACAATGTTTTTATTTATTTTCTTTTTGTTTTTCTATTGATAAATTGATAGGATTTATTTTTATACGTATTGCTGGATCTCTTTACTTTTTTTCTATTCTTTTGATTTCTTTTGTTATGCTATTAAATATCAATAACAAACTGTGAAACACTTGATATTTTTAAGACCAGCAATTTAAACACACGTAAATAATAAGGTCGAAAAAGGGGTTCGTAAAGGCTTTTGTACCATACTTTGTAGATGTCATAGTGAAAAATTGAATGAAACAGAGTTTGAATGGAAGTGGTAATATTATTCATGAATGTTGATAGTATTTAGTTCCGAAGCATTATTATTTGTTTTAGTTTATTTGTTATTTGAAACATGCCAAAGCATAATTAGTTTTTATTTTAAAAATAAATATTTATTATTATTCGGCAGACATACAGTCAAGGAAAAAAGTCTACATACAACTAACGATTTTGAAATTTTAGAGAATCGGTGGAGAAAATTAAAGTAGATGTTATAGCGTTGTTTTTAGTTTGTATTTCTGTGTCCTTATAATCAGAATTTAGATCGATGCCTAAGAAATTAATGACTGTCCAGAATATTAATATTTACCATATGCAACACAGTTTTTTTGTTTTACAACATAGTCTGCTATGAGCCCTATATACTTCAAGTCATTGCTGAAGTCATGGATTTTTTCGTGGAAACTATGCATGAGTGCACACTTACATTGTCCTGGCATATAAGATTTTTCTCTTTGTCAAGTAATCGTTTATTTTTTTGTTTTTCAAATAGTTTTTAAATCATTTGCTGAAAGCAGTCATTGTGGATACTGCAGGATTTTTCTTGATATGTTGCGGTTAAATTACGTTTCGTCCACGGTTATAAAGCGATGGAAAAACTCGTCCACATTGCGGTTGGACGTCGCCAAGTTTTCTTGCAAAATAGTAACATGATGGGGTTTGTGATCGATTGTGAGTAAACACAAGGCACTCAGATTAAATACAGTGGTCTTTCACAAACCATCGCACTTTTAATCTCCATTCGGTCAAAACTATACTTTGATTTTTTTTTTTTAAATTTTTCGAGTATTTTGAGAAGAACGTTCAGTAGTTTCCAAACTTCTACGACAGTTCAGTAAACCACTTGGTAATAATTGAAATAAAAAAATGCTGAATTTCTATTTATTTATTTATTAATGATGACCTTGGTTTGAGAAGTTGTTTTTTTTTTTGTTGAAAAAATACGTCTTTGTGAGCACAAGAAATTCCTTTTTTTCCTCAAATCATGCCATAGTGTGCTATAAATGGCTGTCAAACATACACTAAATGACATAAGTTTTAGGATAGAAGCAATCTGACAGATGATTGTTGATTGATTGATTATTGATTGATTGATTATTGATTGATTGATTATTGATAATTATGACTGTATTGCGGCCTTAATACAATTCAAACTGTTAGCTGTCTAGTGCTTCTTATATGGATTATTTAGAGGACATAATATATAGTATGTTTAATTTCTCATCAAGAATCGGGTGACCTTACATTTCGCTTTAACTCATTTTGCCACAAATGTCTTTTTAGCAATAAATCCTGTTCCTTCTTCTGTTTACTTGTGATTTCTAGTCTATGGAAATTCTGACGATAACTAAGAGCGTGGCTGATCTAGTGCCATTTACATACGTGTCCTTAATACGTTCAGTGGGGTTTAATGGTTGAATATAGCAAACCGAGGCCACAATATTCGTAGAATATTGGACCTTGACCATGTCACGTCTTATAAAGTTTCAGTCTTCACCTATACGTTTGTGAAGACTGAAACTTTATAAGAGAGTTGATAAGGGAGTTGATTTTATATTTGCATTATGATTGCACTTTACTTGAATAAAAATGAGAAGGATGAATGTCAAATGGCTCTAGTATAACTGGCAGACATTCTGTAATCGATTATCAATATCCAAGATAACAAAATCTGTTAGACAGAGTAGTTTTTCTAGATTCTAGTAGATTTTAAATGGCATGAAAAATATTTATGATGATGATATAAAAAATTAGTAAAAAAAAAAATATAAGCAAAAAGGAAGGAATCTTAATTGAAAAAAACATCGAACAATTTTCATTAACTGAAAAACTTTAAATAGAAGCGTTTGTAGATGTGTTTCTTCAATGATATATTTTTATAACATTGACAATATAATCTTAAAAGATATTATAAAACTCGTCCCTTTTGCCGACGTTGACATGGAAGCAGTGTTTGCTTTGTTTAGCTTACTCGAAACGATTCAGCAACAACCCCAATAGTCTACTAAATACTGATTTGTATGAGTGTTTTGTGTCATAAAGTCTAGAGGCAAGCAGGCAGGCAGTTAAGTTAAGACAGCTCATTGTTAAATGAAAAATTACAACAAAATTAGCAGAAGAAGCACCCCTTTTTTTTGTGAATTTCGAAAGCCACAAGGAGAACGAACAACTGATATTAAGAATTAATAAAGGAGAACAAAAGGATACGACAATAAACTCAGATGATGATGACGATGTGCGATGTGATGGGACTTTGATTGTTTTTTCTTTTTATTTTTATTTTTTTCGCTCTTCTGTTCATGGTTTACCAATCAAACTATAAGGCAGGCTGTAAGAGTTTGACTCGTAAGACTGAAGAGATAGGGTGGGTTGAGGAGCAATTGTTAACGACCACACATATGTGCCACTATTGAATTATTAATAAATCTTGGATATTTTTTTTTTTTTTTTGTAATTGTAGCTATTGTTGTTATTGCAATGTGGCACAAACAATATTGTAAAAATGAAAACAAAAACATTTTGTTTTGTCGTCGCTGTTGCTGTTCTTGTCCGTCAGTGATGAAACGATTGCGTGTCAACAGATGAATTCTTTACAACATGATTTCAAGATTCTAAAATAATTTTTTTTCTTTTAGTTATCAATCTTTTTTTCTTTTTTGTTCTTCTCATCATCTTTTGCTATCGTTTTTCTCCATTATTTTTATGTTGAAAACGTCTTTGTAGTATCTTTTATAGGAAATTTTGATTTATTTATTCTTTTGTGCTCTGTTTAAACAATATTAAAGCAATCACATACTCTACTATTTTTTTTATTATAGAAAATAATAATAAACAATTATAATTCTGAAAGAATTTTTGAATATTTTACGATATGTCTGATTACATCATGTTTATGGTAAACAGATATAATAATTAGGAAAACATATTAATTTTAATGCTTGGATGTGGCTACATTATTTTATAATTTATTAAATATTTAATAAATTTTTATACATTGCTTTTCCTATACATACATACATATGAAAGGTCATGAACATCCAAGACCAGTTGACCATTTGTTTCATATGCTACTAATATTACGAAAAATAAAGATTTAAAAAAAACTAATTAATTAATAATTCGAAAATTGATTCGAATATTAAATGGTTAATAAAGTCAAATGATAAAATAATTCCAGATTATTACGATAGGAGCAATTTTTTAAGAAAATATATAAAACCAGTAATCAAATATTGTGGTAATCGAACCAACAATCGTCACGCTAGCACACTAAGCACTAAACTACCATGGTATTCTCATTTTAGAATAAAGATAGGCTGAGATAGTTACGATATTGGATTGTAAAGAAGGCAAATTACGATTAAGTATTGAGGAAAATATTCATCAAATGACCAACCATTGCTATTATGATAAGCCCTTCTCACAGACGGTGCATTGAATCTCTGGTTTAAGCACATAAATCGTTTCAGGTTTATTCGCATGAACCCAAGTTTGTACAAATCCTCAAAGCAAAAAAAAAAACTCTGGAAGTTAAGCCTCATACTATGAATGTCCATTTTGTATTAGAATTTATTCGCATAATTTGTTTTAGAAATCGTTGCTGCAGTAAATCGGTGACTATTACACACGCAGTGTGGCAGTTCAAGAAATTAGGCTGAAACAACCTTTCGTCCGGATCTATGCCATCCACTAAAGGCCACATAAACTCCGTTATAATGTTCCTATATAATAATTGCCTTTCACAGTCCCTGCAATTTTCTTTTTTCATCTTCAAAAATTTAGCAGCAAATAGTTGTTTGTTGTGAGAGCCATTGTTTCTCAAAGATTGTAAGAGAATTTTCTGAGCTCCAAATTCGACAATTCTGTGTATTCTTTAAGTTGCTAAGAACGATATCGAATTGATATTTTCGAGTTTCCGATGAAGTCGTTTGCCGCTGCAATCTTTTCGAGAAACCGATCGGTATGTTGATGCATCGCCGTAGTCTAGTAGGTAGTGTGTTGGCTTATTAGACGAAAGGCCAGGGTTCGAAAAAAAAAAACGGAAATATGAAAAAATATTTCTTCGGGGACTTCCTCTCAGCAGATTTCTGGCAAAAACTCTGAGAGTAAATAAAATTGCCATGAAAAGCTTCTCAAAAAAATCTGTCGTTCGGAGTCGATTTTAAACTGTAGGTCCGCCACTCATGTATAAAAAATTAACACACACAACATAAGTGGTGTGAGAAGCTAGGTCGTAATTCTGACTGAAGGGTTGTAATGGCCAATTATGTATGTATGTATGTATGTATGTTGATGCACAGAAGTCTAACAGTACATAACCGAACCAGTTTCTAAATTTATTTTTGACCGCTCTTGAAATAGTTAACTTATTAGGTGTTTTTGTTCAATACACATTCCATATAAAAGGCTGTTTTTATCTGATCTGGATAATAGATCTTAGTTTGATTTTTCCTTTTCAGAGTTTTTGCCACATTACCGAAATCGTCATCTTGAGGAACGATGTAAAAGAAAGCAAAGCAAAGCCATCAAATATGTATGTATTTATGTATGCATATTATTCCTTGTACAGCCCCATAGTGCAATGAAACAAACAATAATACACGTACAATCTTTCCGTTTTTTTTTTCAAATAATAACAAGTTTTTAATGTTGCCTAGAGGGAATAAGAAGGATATTGTTAAGAAGAACTGTTTTAAAAATATTTCATCTCGTTGATCCTTAATTAAATCCTAATTTCAATTATGCAGTCATTAATAAAGTTCCAATTCAATTTGCCTGTTGCTGCTTCTGTATTGTACGTAGAGTATAATAATAATAATAATTTTTTTTAATACTAATGATAGCCATAATAATAATGAGTTATGATGTGAGTTATGACCACAGACTTCAAATGGAATTCATGGCAAGAAATGCATTTTAGAAATGAATACAAAAGTTGAGACGAACATATATAAATTATTGCATTTTTACACGCAATTTTTAAGTATTCAAACTATACGAATATTCCAAGAAGATGAGTTAAAAAAAAAAAACAAAACATATTACAAACAAAAGGACGGACAGTTTTAAATAAAGTGGTAGTACCGCTTATATTTTTTTCTGTAGTTTTGTTTTATGTTTCTCTCTCTATTTTTTTTTAATAATTAAGAAGATGCTTTTAACGAAAGAAAACAAAAAAATTCATGGTATTTTTATGAGCTGCACATGTTTTTGTAGAAGAACAAGTCTGAGCCTGTACTAACTGTGAACTATAATTAATGCTGGCGCTTGCTTCTCAGGCAATGCTTAGAAATTTCTTCTTCAATTTTCATATTTAGGAAAAGAAACGAGTAAAAGAACAGCGTGTCTTTGCATTTTATTTTAGTAATTAATTTTAATAACAAAATACCTTTTTAAATATGCCATTAAAATGAAATATTTAAAGAAAACTATTTAAAAAATATACGAAGAAAATGTATACAAAGTTTAGGTTTAATATCCGCAAATTTCTACTAATGAAGACTCAGGTCGTGTGAAAATCCATACTTAAAATTGATTTTGTACTTCAACGTGAAAGATATAAAATTTTGTAGGTTAGACAATAAACCGTTATTTTCCCATTACAATGTATGCAAAACCAATTCTTAGGATTTAATAAGTAACAGCTTTAGATCTCTTGCTATAGTTCACAGGTGATATTTTTCCAACGCCTCTGAGTTGCAAGGGTGTCTAAATGTAGGTTTCCTATTATGCGCTTTTGTGCGTTAAAAAATAATGCGAAATACAAACATACATGCATAATTGGTCATTAGAAGTTTTTAGTAATAACCTATACATAGAAAGGAGTGTTATTGAATATAAATATCTTGATGAACTGATTAGGATTAGTGCTGTGAATGAACGATACACCCGGTCATTCATGTTTGACCTTTGTGTGGATATCAACAAAACGCTTATACGAGGGCAGTTAAAGAATTTTCACCAAAAATATATTCGTTCTCACTGTCACAGGTTTTTCAACTAAGCAGGTTATTGTATTACTGTTGCTTGTCCATTTTCATGATAGAATTGCCAATTCTCATTGCCTAACAACAACTTTCTCGTTGAGATTGTATTGACAGTAGAAGTGAGAAGTTTTGATCTATGCGGAACTATATAATGTAACAAATGATAAGAATATACTATGAGTGCGACTGTGATTTGTAACGCAAAACGTCTTTTAGCTACGCTTTATGCTATAAACACAATAGAAGAAACGCAGCAAACACAGCAATCTCTCTAAAATAGAATACATGGGTGTATATTAAAATGATTATTTTAAAGGCAATGCGACAACAAGCAAATTATTATTGTAAAATTGCTGTATTTGCCGCATTGAATTTATTGTTTTTGTAGCATTAATCATAGTGCACACTTCGGCAGTGGTAGCTCTAAGAATGTTTTTAATTAAATTTCACAAACTTGAACTTACAATTTAACACTACTTTGTGGGGCCATTAAAGGGCGCTGGAAGATCGAATAGACGTCTACAGGTCTTTAATGAATTCTGAATTAAGAACAAAAAAGAACTTAAAAAATAACAAAGAGGCACTGCGTAACAAATAAATCATTAATATGATATGTGAAATGAGCTCATATCACCTAGCCTACAGTCAGCAGTACCTGACTGACTATACAACATATTATGTTAAATGTGTGATTACGTTAATGATAGTTTCTTTAGAACGGATAAATGTCTTAAAGTAAACTATGTCACGAAATTAAGTGATAAAAAGTTATGCTACTCGTTGTCTTCAACCAAGGTTATTCTCATTATAGTTTATAGTGTTACCTATTTGATGTTTTTTAACAAAAATCAACTGTTGATTTTAAGGCAAACCATACATAGTCAATTTTGTTCAAGCCCTGCTCTATTTTAATACTTTGTGATAGTTGAACACTTTATTCAAATGCATATAATAAAAGGCAATACATGTTACAGTATTATGTTGCTTGCTTACAAATATTGCTTGAACTGTTAAGCTTTATTTTCTTATTGTTTCATATTGCCTGCAAATATCTATTAAATTTCTTAAAAACAGCCACAAGATGCTTATTTCAAATTAATTTTATAACCGATACGGTTTGCGACACACTTTTCTTAACGTTTTAAAAGGAAACAAATATTTTAAAACCAGTATTACTGTGGACAAATTGTAATAAGAACGAATTAATTGCTAAGGAAATAAAATAAAATAAATAAGAAAATAAAAACAAAAGTCAACTTACCTGATTACAATTAATTTTATCAACAGCATTTTGTACAAATTTGTCGTCAAACACAACCGTAATACGATGTAATGTTTCGCAATTACAATGCAAAGAAATCAAACGATCAATTCGATTAAAGCAACGGAATGATTTTAAAAATAAATCCTTCAACTGTAATGCTTTACACGCTCAAGCGAATTCCAATTAATGAAGTCACTGTGAATGAATGAATGAATGAATGAACGAATGAATGAATCACTCAGTCACTGAATTATAGGAAAATGTGCACATTTAAAGAAAGAAATGAGAAAAACAACAACACAATTTATATAAAAGAAATTTTTAATCGAATACAAAAAAAAAAAAAGAACAGAAGAACAAGCAAACAACAGCAACAACAATGAAAAACACTTTTAAAGTCAAATTAAACACCACACCAACAACAACAAGTTAAACACAACAAATATATAGTATATGTATTTATACTGACTGTTATGCAGTGTTGTTTGTTCAGTCATGTTGTTTTATATGGTTTGCTTATTTTAAAGGAACTTTTCTTTCTCTCTGTCTCTCTTATCTCTCTTTGCCGTGTAGTTATTCTTGTATTTTCTTTGTTTTTATTTCTAATAATGAACTTTACAATAGCTGTCAGTGTGTTCGTGACATTTTTGTTGATTTTTTCCTTATTTTTACTTGTACATATGTATGTGTGTAATGTGTAATACGTAATGTCTGTATGTGATGAACATACTACTAGGCAATAACAACAGCAATAACAACATTATTAGCGAAATTATCAAGTCTATAGTTTTGGAATGTCAACTTCACTTATATGTCAGCACAAGAAGACCAAGTGGGTGCCAAGATTAAATAATAACGGGAAATGTTACTCTGACTTGCAGAAATATCTAAAATAAACAACAAACAACAAGTTTCATTATGATGGCTGGCAATATCATACCATGCAGGCAGAGACTGAAACTGTCGAGGAAGATTAAATTCACTAAAGGCTTAAACAGACGTAGTTAGATTAAAAAATTTAATTGGAAAACTTTAATACCAGGGGGCATAATAAAAATTTTATTTGAAATATTTTATTTCAAAATATCTCATTTATTTTCGTGGTCCATCGTCGTCTCTATATAAATTAGTGCCAGTAAATTGCGATTTTTTCAAAGACAATACCACCTGTAGTAACCGTCGTCTAGTAGGTAAAGTCTTAGCTTATTTGATGTGAGCCCACGGTTCAAACTCCAGGTAAAACACCTCTCAGGAGATTTCTCTCAAACAGGAGATTTCTTTCAAAATTCTGTCTTTCGGATTCGACTTTAAACCGTAGGTCCTGTCACTTATGGATAAAATGAATATATACAATATAATTGGTGTGCAAAGTTAGGTCGTAATCCTCACTGAATTATTATAATAAAGAATTATCTTATTATTGTCTTAGGTTCTTACGAACAAAGTTAATGGACGATTATCATAGATGTGGTAGATGTATAAGCATATAAACAAGGAGCAACATCTACAGTCAAAGTACAGATACACCATCGTATGTATACCCTTTTCTTCGACTGTTATTTTTGCTATTATCCTACTTCTTTAGACAATATAGACGAGAATAAAGTGTTTGGTTGTAAGAGAATAGCTTACAACAAAATCTTATTGATGCCAACACAATCGGTGCCATTGTTTACACCAACTCACATAGGCTTATCAAGGACTATTTTCGTTTGACGTTTCTCACTCACCATTATTCTCGATTTTATTGCGAATGACCGAATCAAAATTTTCGTAGCAATCTAAGTTTGAAACCCACATTGAACTTCTTTTTGTAATTGGCCTTAATTGGGTTGCATCGTATAGATTTTTAGTTCCTGGGTCGGACTTAGTATATTATTTTGATTTTTTAAATTTTTTTCACTATTTTATTGATATTTTCCACAACAGATATTGTGACATAAAAATTACTGTATTCTAAAAAGCCTTCATTGAACTATTGATCATTTTTGTTGTTGTCTAGTTTCCAACGCTTCATTGGTGTTATTTTTGTTTGTTGGTGTTATAGAATTGTTTGTCATTATAGGGATAAATCTATATCTGATTCACTTGTTGATAAAATCTCTAAAATCTTCAAAAGGTAACATTAGTTCATTGGTTTAATTTTAGTACAATCGGATGGAGCCACATACTACTACTGCTTCTACTTTAGTTACTTTATTTTCCAATTTTTTTTTCTTTTAAAATTCACTTTGAACACTAAATCTCTTTTCAAATTGCATACGTTAAAAGCGGCGTAATGCAATGTTAAATTTATAAATAAAAATGCTTTTAAAAATACCATACATTGTATAGACAGTCATTAGAAAAAAAACTTGTTTTTTCAATTGCTTCTCAGAGGAGATGCTTAGGTAATACAATTATGCAAGTTTCTTTTTTTAACGCCCATAGATAAATTATAACAGCAAATTGATTTTAACCAGACACTCAGATCGTACCAAAGCGATGCCATTTGCAGTTACGCCTCTTTTTATGTGTAACAACTCTAAACCATGATATAAAATTTATTTCATTCTACTACTGATAGTGCATGTAATCCCGCTAATTTTATATTCTTTTAATTATTTTAAATGTTTTTTTTTTTCATTCATTTTTATGTGAGCTATAAATTTATTTTATTGTATTGTATTACCTTGGGGTAATTGCTGATTATCAAGAAATCTTATAGACATCCTATGTCCAGTATAAAGAGTCAGCTTGTAATGTTAGAGCGAAGAGCAAGGCAATACATATATTATATAATATTGTCGTTGTTAAAACAACTTCGTGTTTTTATTTTATTTTATTTATTTATTTTTTTTTTATAGAAGACTTTTAACAATTTTACAATCCTGTCGTAA